>JAVSCE010019468.1:0-354378 GCA_032199065.1 Smutsia gigantea
TTGTTTCTCACAGTGCACATTCAAACCCCAGAGGAACTGGGCTGGGCAAGAGTGTAGATGTCCTGAATCACAGGCTGGGCAACATCCAGCAGAATAAACATGAACTGAGCTCCACTGTTTCCTTTTTTGTGTTGGGGGGCCCACATCTCCCTAAGTTTGGTGACTGACAAGACTCCATAGTGATTTGTCCTCAAGGCTAAGATTTATTATAGCAAAGGATGCAGAGCAAAAAGCAGCAGGAAAGGATATGTGCCGACAGAAAGCAGAGAAGCCCAGTACTCCCCCGCCAAGCCTCCTCATCCGAGCCCACTCGGAACTGCGGGGTTTTCTCTGGCAGAGAACCACAGGGTCACATGGGAAAGGCCTCTGCTCAGGGAAACCCATGCAAGTCTCCGGGTCCGAGGTGTTTATGGGGGGTTGGCCATATAGACGTGTCCTACTGTCACTCAGCCATGGAAATGGAAACTCAGGACTCCGACAGTGAAACCAGGTGTTGACATTTGTGCAGAGGCATCCTGACAAGCTCGTGGCGTGCATGGCCCATCTCTCCAGGTGTACACAACAGACTCATCAGTCACTGACCTAACAAGCTTTCCCAGAGCCACATTCCCAGGCGTGGGCCAAGGGTGGATCGTGGCTCCAGGTTCCTTGGAGTCATGTAAGAAGCAAGCAGGCAGACCTGGTGTGCTGCCTCTTCCTGCACATTTTAACCTTGTCCAAGGGGTCATCAGCCTACAGTTCAGGTTCTTGAAAAGCCTCAGGAAACCATGTACTGGCCATTGGGCTTCACTGCTGTGCCCCTAGTCAACGTGAAATAGGAGCATAGATGGCCTGGTTTCAAATCTCTACTTTGTGTGTGTCCTTAAGAAAATCATGTCACCTTTCCAACATACTGTGACCTTGTATTTCCTATCCAAGGGAATGTTTGTAATATTTCTATGTGGTGTGCAATGTAAATTCTTAGTTTCCTATTGTCCCACATATCTAAGTTCTGTCTTTCTTTCTTTGGCCCCTCATATCTGAGAGGATCTGGAATTCCATACTCTCCGATTACAGACTGATTCAAGAACTCAGCACCCAACCCTCAAGGCTGTTTGCTGATCTTTTTTAGAGGATTGAGCTCTGCTCATTTCATCCTACTGGGCACTTTCTACTTGCACAAAAATCTCTATTCCTTTAGACAATCTGTAAATCCAGTTTGTCCCATTTATTTGTAATATTGAAAACAACTCATTTACTGGCGGGGGGGCATTCATTCAACAAATGTTTATTGGACTTTTCCAGCAATAAGGATAATTATTGTTCAGCAAATATTAATTGGATGCATACTTTGTGCTAGGCACTGTGTCTGAGGAGGGATGCAGAGATACGGTAGATTACAGACACTGGGGCCCTGCTCATAGATACTTCTGTCTGTCTAACAGGGTGACCAGCTCTCCTGGTCTGCCTGGGACTTGTATGTGTGTGTGGGGAGGGCGGTGGGGGTTCTGGGATGCAGTAGTTTCAGTGCTAAAATTGGGTAAATCCTGGGCACACTAGAGAGGCTGGTCACCCTACTTAGCAAACAAACGGCCATCCCACTGTTGAGACAGATCCTAAACAATGAGCCTCACAGTGGATGGCCCATTGAAGTCATTGTCTGTGCTGTGAGAGGCACAGAATGCTGAGGTGCTTCGCGGGGCGGGGTCTGTGAACCCAGCAACACACTCCCACCCATGCCACTGCCTCTGGCTCCACAGAACCACACCTGGGACCGATACTGCTTTCCGGGGCCCCTAGAGCCTGGATCCCCAAGGTCTGTTGTTACTGGAAACTCAATGTGCCAAAGCGGGGTGGTGATCCAGAATAACTGGCCTCCAAATCTCTCCATTGAGGCACTGCCACCATGGGTGCTGCCCTGACTCCCACGAAAGCCTGGGAAGGTCCCACCAGACCACTGTCCACCCCCCAGAAGTGGAAAATGCCTCCCATAATGGGTGTCTTCTTGCCTCTGCTCTAGGGACTCAGGGAGGTTCCCTTGCTGCTCCAACAGCAGAGGAGGGAAGGGAGAAGGGAGGGACCAGGCTTTTGTGCAAGGCTCTCTTCCCCAGGCCGTTGATTCCCTGGGAGCCCCAACTGCGTTGCTATGCCCCATGCACACGGCCCTTGTCGGGGTGGGTGTGAGCCACCCCCGCCACCCACCCTGAGGTTCCTCACACACACAGTCCTGGGCACTTTATATTTTTCCATATTTTGCAAATTTTCCATAAATGGACTCATATATTATATAACCAAAAGAAAAAACTTTAAATGTGCAAACAAGAGATTCTCATTTTGCCAAAAATAATGTCAGTTTCCTACTTCTGTTCCTAGTTCAACAGTAGCCACAAAGCAGAGATAACGTTGTCCAACCAATTCCTCTGTCTTGAATTATGTCTCTCTTTTAAGATGAGCTGTTTGGGAAATAAAATCTGGATTTTCTCCTTTTTTGTTTTTGGAATTTGGGCTTGTGTCCTTGCTGACTTCTTGACTCAGGGTTGCTGAGCGGTGCAGTCTGCTCACTGCACGTCTCCATGGCTGCGCTAACCCCAGAGCCCTGCTTACACCAGCTTTTCCTCTTTAATCCCCTAGTTTAGGATGAAAAACCCTGGCTGTCCTGATTTCATTAGGCCAGCAGACTGTTTTTGCAAATCACCTAGACAGTCTCTTGAAGATGCCCATTAAGATCAACGTTATTCATCATGTCTGAAATGACCCACAAGGAAGCAGTTGGGATTCAGTTATGATTTACTGAGTTCCATGAGTGGGAAGCCATGGACAGGGATGGTGAACAGCTCTGATGCTCACAATGTATCCCTGGGGACTTTTTCATTTCACTTGATGACCATGTGAGCTAAAGTTGTGCCCTGCTGTCTGCCAGCTGGAGACGTGGAGAGGATGAAATATGGTCTTGACAGTAAGAGCTTTGGGCTGCACATGAAGAAAACCTGAGGGAAGAGTCATATCACCCAGGAAGGGCATAGGGTGCAGCTGGGCCTCTGAGGCCCCTGGGACAGAGCTGAGACTCCCTCCTGGGCAGTTCCCAGCCTCTGAGTTTACTCTCCTAACCCCAGCCAGGCTCTTCTACAGCAGGTGCCTGGACACTCTCCACCAGAGGGTAGCTGTGATCCACTGCTCCTTCCCAAACTCCCAGGGAAGGGCTCTGATTGGCCCAGATGGGGTCAGGTGCCCAGCTCTACCTAATCAGTGGTCATGTGGGAGGTGTCTGTAAGAGGAAGTGAAAGTGAAATCATTAGGGTGGGCGTGATTCCAATGTGACTGATGTCTTCTAAGAAGAGCAGAAGAGACACAGACAGAAGCACATGGGCAGATGGGAGGCAGAGATTGGAGTGGTGCATCTGCCAGCCAAAGGAGGCTGAGGGTGGCCAGCAACGTCAGAAGCTGGGAGAAAGGTGTGGAACCCCTCCCTGAGCCTTCAGGGAAGCCCAGCCCTGCCGTCCCTTCGATCCTAGCATCCAGAACTGTGAAAGAAGACATTTTTGTTGTTTTAAGCCATCCAGTTTGTGGTCATTTTTACAAAGCCCTAGGAAATTAATACAATGTACAATAAAATATTCCAGACGGTCAAATGTTTAAAAATAAAACACGAGAAGAAATCATGCAGAATGTATACTTTTGGGAGAGAAAAGCCTTTAGCCTTTCTTATTCTACCATTAAAGTCTGAAATTATGAGAGAAAAGATTGACCAACTACATAGAAATGATGTATTTCTGTCTAGTTCACAAAGGAATAAAGTTAGAAGAAAAATATTTGCCACATGTGACAAAGAGCTGCTGTGCACAATGCAGAAGGGCTCCTATAAACTTGAAAAACGTGTAAGTGACTCGACATACTCATCAACAAAATCGATCGCTGGGCAAAGTCCCGAAGAAATGCAAATGGTAATGAAAACTGTGGGGAGTTGTTCTGCTTCACTGATAATCAAATAAATAAAAATTTGGATAAAAACATATAATTTCCCCCAGAACATAGTGACAGAGAGAAATCAGATTAATAACACCTGGCACTCACAGTCATGGCTCCCAGATGTCCTGGCCAGGTGGTGGTTTAGGGTTGCTGGCTGTACACTGAATGGTTAACTCAGCAGATCTGAGTTGCCCAAACCCCACAGGTGGCCCCGGTTAGCCCCTGCGAGATGACTTGGAGTATCCTTCCTGATAACAGCGGCTTTGGGTGTCTGAGGTCCTGCGCCAAGCCATAAAGCTTATGCTAACAACATGACCTATGGTGAGCACCTGTTTTTCTCTGTGCCTGAGGCTGCACCTGGTTTGACCTCTGGTGGGCTGGGGTTAGAGTAACTGCAGTCAGCCACGTGGGCATGACAAGCCAATGTGACCCCAGTTTAAACCATGGACACCAAGGCCAGGTGAGCATCTCTGGCTGGCAGCTCTTCATGAATGTCACCACATCTCACTGCTGGGGGAATTGAGCCCTATCTGTGAAACTCATAGGAAGAGGACCGCTGGAAGTTTGCACTGCTCTTTCCTGGATTTGGCCCTATGTGGCTTTTCCCTTTGCTGATTTTATCTGTATTTTCACTGTGATAAACCACAAGCATAAATATAATACCTCTTCTTAGCCCTGTGAGTCCTTCTAGTGAATTAGCAAAGCTGAGAGAGGTCTTGGTAAGCCCAGCACAACGGTCTTTTTAGGAAAAGTTGGAAACTGAGTTTGCATGCTCTTTCCAGAGCACTGAGAGAACTTGAATTATCCTTGGGGAAGAGGAGAGGAAGAAGGGCATTGAGAAGAGGCATCCTCTGTCCCCAGGGACCACAGCCCCCCTGTTGCTCATATATGGTCCCCCAGGGTGGAAGCCAAGCAGGGATGGCCCACACCCGGTGCATGGCAGTGAGCCCCTGGGCACCAGGCATGGCACCCACAGCTGGGATCCCCATCCCCAGGCCATTTGGGGGGAAGCAGCCATGCCAGGAGAAGTTTTCTTGGCCACTGGTGGCTTGATCTGGTGAAAGATGTGTTCCTCCCAAGCATCCTGATTCAAATGGACTGTGGCAGCCCTTGCTGGATGGGCCACATAGCTTGCTGCAGAGTTTGGACGTTTAAGACCAAAACACAGCCTTTGGGAGCCACTTGGAATTGTTTTCCTCTTGTTGTGAACTGAATTGTATCCCCTCAAAATTTTTATGTTGAAGCCCTAATCCCCAGTGTGACTGTGCTTGGAGGTGGGACCTTTAAGGAGGTAACTAGGTTAAATGAGGTCGGGGTGAGGCTCTGATCCAAAGGACACCAGTCCTTACAGGAGGAAGAGACACCAGGGAAGCAGCGCACAGAGAACTGGCCATGTGAGGCCACGGAGGGAAGGTGGCCATCTGTAAGCTGAGGAGGGACCTCAGGAGAGACGAACCGTGCCGCACCATTATCTGGGACTCCCAGCCTTCAAAACTCTGAGAAAATAAATTTCTGTTGTTTAAGCCACCCAGTCCGGGATTTTGGTATGGTGGCTGGAGCAGAAAAGTATACCTCGGAAATGTTCTCAGGTATTCGTGGGGTCCCAAAGCCTCACTCTTGGTGCTGACCCGGCTCTCTGAGGGTCCTGAGGAGCTGGCTTCGCGGCGATGCGGGCAAAAGTGAGGCGCCATCAACACCCCCACGTCCCACACTGGCGTCTTGCCGCGCAGCGAGGCACTCTCCCTGGGAGCAGGGCTGTGCAGGGAGCTCTTCCCACTCAGGATGCTCCCATCTGAGGTTAGACGGGGTGAAGGGGACGGGCACAGGACAGCGATGCCCCGGCGAGCGGACAGGACGAGGCTGTCGCCTGGGACCTCAGCCCACTCTGGACCCCTCTGACCTGCTCCAAGGAGCCAGCCCACTCCCCGCAGGGGCAAGAGTGGCTGCTGCCTCCCCCATTCTGGGGACCCTGAAGCCTGCAATGCCACTGCAGGTGGCACGTGGGGGCTGTGGCAGGGGCGCGGAGAGGAACATGGGGCCTCTGCGCTCCAGGTCTCCTGACGCAGGCTCAGGGCTCAGACAGGCGGAGCCTTGATTCATCCCTCTCTGACCCAGCTTTGGCCTCCCCCTGCCTCGATTTCCAAGTATAATGTTTGCAGTGATGCTGATCCCAGGTTCACTGGGGAGGCAGCCCTCTCACGGCAGGGCGCGCCCTCTGGGATGTTCCCACAGGCAAGACTGGAGAAAGTGAGTGCACCAAGTTAACTTTGCTTTTATTATTACTTTTATTATTTTATAATTATGTATATTTTTATAGTTATCTTCACCTTTTTACTCCACATTCATTCAGGCCAAAGAGGTGCTAAGCACCGTGCAAGGTCAATTTTTGAGTTTTGTTCATGAAGCCAAACCAAGCCATGGATTCCATTTTTTTTTAAACTGTATTAAAATATGGCATAAAGTACCTTACATAGTTAAGAAAATATTAAAAGACAATTTGGAGCAAACCAGTGTTGGAAAAGGACAAGAAGGGGGCCCTCTGAGAGGCAGCGTTTCACCACCAATAATTATTAATGAAGCACTTCCCTAGGCCAGTTTGACTTACAAATGATTCAGCTTCTGCTTTCCTAGCCAATGTTCCAGTGGCCCTGGGACAGTGTGATGCAATCCTCTCTCTGCTCTTTGTTTATAATTTCTGCAAACAAAGACATAATTGCCTCTAGCAGTTTGCCCTAATTACTTGTATGAAGCCCACAGAGGGAGCTCACTCTCTCATCTCCTGGCGTCTCCCCTGCCATCTCTCTCCTGGGAGGACGGTGCCCTCGTGGGTGGGAAGCTGGGGCCTCCTGCCTTGTAGCTTTTGTCTTAGAGGCAGTGTTGATTTTGAGGTTTTGGGATATGGGATAGGGTTAGGGGCTCCTGGGTCTCTTTAAAACCTGTATGAAGAGATTCAAGATGGCGGCATGAGAGGTGAGACAAGAGAAATCCTCCCAAAAGCACAGATAGTGTGAAAATATAGTTAATACAACTAACCCGAAAAAAGCAACAGGAAGGAAGGCTGCACCAGACTGCATACAGACCTCACAAACAGAGCAGACCTCACGAAACAGGGTAACATACGAAAACCTTGATCCAGCAGGACCCGAGCCCTTCGCCCACCCCAGCTCACCAGCTCACCAGCGGGAGGAAGAGAAACGGAGTGGGGGAGGGGGTGGAAGCCTGGGACTGCTGAACACGTAGCCCTGGAGATTTGCTTTGCAAGCAGAAACCTGCATTGTGTGGTGCTCTGGAGGATAGGGAGCTGAGACAGGCGGAGTGCTTGGGAGACAGATTCCGGCTGTTTGAGGAGGAGGGGATCCACACCTGGCCACTCTGAGACAAGGGAAAGGCAGGCGGTCTGAAAGGCTTCCTAGCAGCGAAAGGGCTTCTGAGGGGGCGGGGTTTGCATGGAGCTTGCTACGCGGGAGAAGGGATGGGGGACAAACTTGTCTGGGCGTGCTCTGCCCAGCAGATTGAGAACTTTGGGGAACTTTGGGCTGTCCATCCCCCTGGCTGGCTACTCAGCTTCAAGGCCCCCCACTGTGACACGCAGCCTGCTGAGCCTTCCCCCTGACCTGACAGCACCGGCTTGCAAACCAGCAGTCACTGTGCTGGCGTCAGGCCAGCCAGAGGGACGCCCCCCACCCCCCCCCCACAACAGCTAGAGATGCAGAGCACAGAGGCATACACATGTGTGCTCAGCCCACTGGCTGTGATACTGGAGACAGGCAGGGCAGACAGGAGCCAGGAAACAGATCTTTCCTCCCCCCAGGCACCAGCTCTGCTCCCCTACAAACAACAACCTTACTCTAGGGGCTGAACAGCTCCAGAGACTGGAGCTTCTGGGCAATAGAGGGCACCACACAGAAACATGAAACATCAAAAGAACACAGTACAGACCAAAATCTCACAAACCCCAGAAAAAGGGCCAAATGAAACTGAACTCACCAATCTATCTGAAAGAGAGTTCAAAATAAAAATCATAAACATGCATGTGGAGGTACAGAAAAATATTCAAGATCTCAGGAACAAATTTAAGATGGAGATTCAATCATTAAGTAATTCCATATCTGAAATGAAACATACAATTGAGGGATTTAAAAGCAGATTAGATGTAGTAGAAGAGATGGTAAATGGAATAGAAATTAGAGAAGAGGAATACAAAGAAGCTGAGGCACATGGAGAAAAAAGAATCTCTAAGAATGAAAGAATATTGAGAGAACTGTGTGACCAACCAAATGGAACAATATTCGCAAAATAGGAGTACCAGAAGAAGAAGAGAGAGAAAAAGGGATAGAAAGTGTCTTTGAGGAGGTAATTCCTGAAAATTTCCCCAATCTTGGGAAGAAGATAGTCTCTCAGGCCATGGAGGTGCACAGATCTCCCAACACAAGGGACCCAAGGAAGACAACATCAAGACATATAATAACTAAAATGGCAAAGATCAAGGATAAAGACAGACTTTTTTTTTATTAAACTACCCCTTCATCACGTCCCCCCCACCAACCCCATTACAGTCACTGATAAATACAGACTTTTAAAAGCAGCTAGAGAGAGAAAAATGATCACATTCAAACAAAAACCCATCAAGTTATCATCAGATTTCTCAACAGAAACATTACAGGCCAGATGGGAGTGGCAAGATATATTTAATGCAATGAAGCAGAAAGGCCTCAAACGAAGAATACTCTACCCACCAAGGTTATCATTTAAATTTGAAGGAGGGATTAAACAATTTTCAGGTAAGCAAAAGTTGAGAGAATTTACCTCCCACAAACCACCTCTACAGTGCCTTTTGGAGGGACTCCTATAGATAGAAGTATTCCTAAGACTAAATAGATGTCACCCGAGGGATAGACAAGAGTACAGAATATGATTCATAATATACAAAGAATGGAGGAGGAAGAAAAAGGAGGAAGAAAAAGAAAAAAAGAATCTTTAGGTTGTGTTTGTAATAGCACATGAAGTGAGTTAAATTAGACTGTTAGATAGTAAGGGAATTACCCCTGAACCTTTGGTAACCACAAATCTAAAGCCTGCAGTGGCAATAAGTACATACCTATTGATAATCACCCTAAATATAAAAGGTCTGAATGCACCAATCAAAAGATGTAGAATCAATGAATGGATAAAAAACAAGACCCATCTATGTGCTGCCTACAAGAGACTAACTTCAAACCCAAAGACATACACAGACTGAAAGTAAAGAGATGGAAAAAGATGTTTCATGCAACTGATAGGGAGAAAAAAGCAGGAGTTGCAGTACTTGTATCAGACAAAATAGACTTCAAAACAAAGAAAGTCACAAGAGACAAAGAAGGACATTATGTAATGATAAAGGGGTCAGTCCAACAAGAGGATATAACTATTATAAACATGTATGCAACCAACACAGGATCACCTACATATGTGAAACAAATATTAACAGAATTAAAGGGGGAAATAGAATGCAATGCATTCATTTTGGGAGACTTCAACACACCACTCACTCCAAAGGACAGATCAACCAGACAGAAAATAAATAGAGACAGAAGCACTGAACAACATATTAGAACAGATGGCCCTAACAGACATCTACAGAACACTCCATCCAAAAGCAACAGGATACACATTCTTCTCAAGAGCACATGGAACATTTTCAAGAATAGATCATATTCTAGGCCACAAAAAGAGCCTCAGTAAATTCAAAAAGATTGAAATTGTACCAACCAGGTTCTCAGATCACAAAGGTATGAAACCCAAAATAAATTACACAAACAAAATGAAAAAGCCCACAAACACATGGAGGCTTAATAACATGCTCCTAAATAATCAATGGATCAATGACCAAATAAAAACAGAGATTAAGCAATATGACAAATGACAACAATAATTCAACACCACAAAAACTGTGGGATGCAGCGAAGGCTGTGCTAAAAGGGAAATATACTGCAATACAGGCCTACCTCAGGAAAGAAGAACAATCCCACATGAACAGTCTAAATTCACAATTAATGAAACTAGAAAATGAAGAACAAATGAGACCCAAAGTCAGTAGAAGGAGGGACATAATAAAGATTAAAACAGAAATAAATAAAATTATGAAAAATAAAACAATAGAAAGAATTAATGAAAGCAGAAGCTGGTTCTTTGAGAAAATAAACAAAATAAATAAACCCATAGCCAGGCTTATCAAGAAAAAAAGAGTCTACACACATAAACAGAATCAGAAATGAGAAAGGAAAAATCAGTATGGACACCACAGAAATACAAAGAATTATTAGAGAATACTATGAAAAATTATATGTTTAGAAGAATGGACAACTTTCTAGAAAAGTTCCAAGGATGACCCAGAAAGAAACAAAAAATATGAACAGACCAATTACCAGCAACAAAATTAAATTGATAATCAAAAAACTACATAAGAACAAAATTCCTGAACCAGATGGCTTTACCGCTGTATTTTATCAAACATTTAGTGAAGACCTAATACCCATCCTCCTTAAATTTTTCCAAAGAGTAGAAGAAGAGGAATACTTCCAAACTCATTCTATGAGGCCAGCATCACCCTATTACCAAAACCAGGCAGACACCACAAAAAAAAATTGCAGACCAATATCCCTGATGAACATAGATGCAAAAATACTCAACAAAATCTTAGCAAATCAAATTCAAAAGTACATCAAAAAGATCATCCATCATGATCAAGTGATATTCATCTCAGGGATGAAAAGATGGTACAACATTCGAAAATCCATCAACATAATCTACTACATCAACAAAAAGAAGGACAAAAGCCACATGATCATCTCCATAGATGCTGAAAAAGCATTTGACAAAATTCAACATCCATTCATGATAAAACCTCTCAACAAAATGGATATAGAGGGCAAGTACCTCAACATAATAAAGGCCATATATGACAAACCCACAGCCAACATTATACTAAACAGCAAGAAACTGAAAGCTTTTCCTTTAAGATTGGGAACAAGACAAGGATGCTCACTCGCACCAGTTTTATTCAACATAGTTCTAGAGGTCGTAGCCATGGCAATTAGACAACACAAAGAAATAAAAGGCATCCAGATTGGTAAGGAAGAAGTCAAACTGTCCCTGTCTGCAGATGACATAATACTGTACATAAAAACCCCTAAAGAATCTTCTCCAAAACTACTAAAGTTGTTGGATACAAAACTAATACACAGAAATCTGTTGCATTCCTACACACTAACAGTGAACTAGCAGAAAGAGAAATCAGGAAAACAATTTCATTCACAATTACAGCCAAAAGAATAAAATACCTAGGAATAAACCTAACCAAGGAAGCGAAAGACTTATACTCTGAATACTACAAGACACTCATGAGAGAAATTAAAGGAGATGCCAATAAATGGAAACACATCCCATGCTCATGGATAGGAAGAATTAATATTGTCAAAATGGCCATCCTGCCTAAAGCAATCTACAGATTCAATGCAATCCCTATCAAAATACCAACAGCATTCTTTGATGAACTAGAGCAAATAGTTCTAAAATTCCTATGGAACCACAAAAGACCCTGAATAGCCAAAGCAATCCTGAGCGGGGAGAATTATGCTCCCTGACTTCAAGCTCTACTACAAAGCCACAGTAATCGAGACAATTTGGTATTGGCACAAGAACAGACCCATAGACCAATGAAACAGACTAGAAAGCCCAGATATAAACCCAAGCATATATGGTCATTAATATATGATAAAGGAGCCATGGATATATAATGGGGAAATGACAGCCTCTTCAACAGCTGGTGTTGGCAAAACTGGACAGCTACATGTAAGAGAATGAAACTGGATTACTGTCTAACCCCATACACAAAAGTAAACTCAAAACGAATCAAAGACCTGAATGTAAGACATGAAACCATTAAACTTTTGGAAAAAAAACATAGGCAAAAATCTCTTGGACATAAATATGAGCAACTTCTTCATGAACATATCTCCCCGGGCAAGGGAAACAAAAGTAAAAACGAACAAGTGGGACTATATTAAACTAAAAACTTCTGCACAGCAAAAGACACCATCATAGAACAAAAATACATCCTACATTGTGGGATAATATATTCATAAATGACATATCTGATAAGGGGTTGACATCCAAATTATATAAAGAGCTCACTCACCTCAACAAACAAAAAGCAAATAAGCCAATTAAAAAATGGGCAGAGGAGCTGAACAGAAACTTCTCCAAACAAGAAATTCAGATGGCCAACAAGCACATGAAAAGATGCTCCACATCACTAATCATCAGAGAAATGCAGATTAAAACCACAATGAGATATCACCTCACACCAGTTAGGATGGCCACCATCCAAAACACAAACAACAACAAATGTTGGCGAGGATGTGGAGAAAAGGGAACCCTCCTGCACTGCTGGTGGGAATGTAAATTAGTCCCACCATTGTGGAAAGCAGTATGGTGGGTCCTCAAAAACTCAAAATAGAAATCCTATTTGACCCAGGAATTTTACTTCTAGGAATTTACCCTAAGAATGCAGCAGCCCAGATGGACAGTGACTGTAAAGGGGCATGTCGTGGGGACTTGATAATAGGGGGACTCCAGTAACCATAATGTTATTCATGTAGTTGTACATTAATGATAGCAAAATTAAAAAATAAAAAAAGAATGCAGCAGCCCCATTTGTAAAAGACATATGCACCCCATGTTTATCACAGCACTATTTACAATAGCCAAGAAATGGAAGCAACCTAAGTGTCCATCAGTAGATGAATGGATAAAGAAGATGTGGTACATATACACAATGGAAAT
Organism: Smutsia gigantea; assembly: GCA_032199065.1. Taxonomy (NCBI): domain Eukaryota; kingdom Metazoa; phylum Chordata; class Mammalia; order Pholidota; family Manidae; genus Smutsia; species Smutsia gigantea. The sequence goes on from JAVSCE010019468.1 coordinate 12,769, forward strand.
ATTATTCAACCATAAGTAGAAAACAAATCCTAGCATTTGTAATAACATGGATGGAGCTGGAGGGTATTATGTTCAGTGAAGTAAGCCAGGCGCAGAAAGCCAAGTATCAAATGATTTCACTCATCTGTGGAGTATAAGAACAAAGAAAAAACTGAAGGAACAAAACAGCAGCAGACTCACAGAACCCAAGAATGGACTAACAGTTACCAAAGGGAAAGGGACTGGGGAGGATGGGTGGCAAGGGAGGGATAAGGGGGAAAAAGGGGCATTACAATTAGCACACATAATGTAGCAGGGGGCGGGGCATACGGGAAGGCAGTACAGCACAGAGAAGACAAGTAGTGATTCTATAGCATCTTACTACACTGATGGACAGTGACTGCAATGGGGTATGTGGTGGGACTTGATAATAGGGGGAGTCTAGTAACCATAATGTTGCTTATGTAATTGTACATTAATAATATCAAAATGAAAAGTATATATATATTTAAAAACCCTGTATGAACCAGTTTATTGAGAGCCATGCCCATCAGTATCTTTTTTCTAGTAGCCACTGCTGAGTCTTCCCTTCAGGGCTAGATGGAAGCATCCCTTCCTCCCAATTATCCAGGCCAGAGAGCAGCCAGCAACCTGTTGCTTGAAAGGCCCTCCCAGCAGGGCCCTAACTACACACCTCCAGGGCCCTTTCTGGAAGTTTGCTAGCCAGCATCTCACGCTGTCTTCCACCAGCTTGTCCACCTGCCTATATTTAACGATCCTTGAAGCATCTGAAAGAAAATTAGTTGTAAGGACATTAAAATTTGTGCAATATCTTGTGCCACACAGAGAATCAGGCTTTCTCATGTATATGAATTCACATGGGCAAATTACTAGATGAATCTGTGCCCTAGTTTCCCCATCTGTACAAATATGGTCCTACTATTTAACCAGAGGGATATATCCTAAAGGTGAGATTATACACACAAGATGTTCAGAACAAGGCCTGGGATGGGAAGCCTCAGCATGTGAGCAGCTATTTCATCCTGCTCCTCACCAAATAATTTATCCCATTTTACAGATGAGAACATGGAGGCTCAGGGAAATGAAACAGCCTTACATGTGCCACGTGAGGTGTGCTCGGCCACAACTCACACCCAGCCCAGCCTCCTCTGCATCACATTATCTCTCCTGCAGAATGAACAAAGCCTTTCCAAAATCTAGAAAACCCTTACTACCTCCCTGGTGTGTTTTTACTGTCTACTTTCCAATTCTTCTACACGGACTGGGGGCTTTCAAATGACTTGGATTGCAACCTTGTGTTAGAAATGTTTTACATCACAATCCAGAGCAAATGTGTAAATGGGCAATCAAGCTTCCTGAAACAGGACTTTCTCTTACTGTGTTCTATGTATTTTTTTATTTGGTTCTATTTTATTTCCATTTAAGAGCTAGTTCAACCTGACCTTAAAAACCACCAGCCCAGAGAGTTCCAGGAAGATAGCGGTGTGAGCAGGGTGGCAGAAATCTCCTCCCAAAACAATATATATTTATGAAAATACAACAAATACAATGATTCCTAAAAGAGACACTCAGCCTGCAGCTACACTCAGAGGAATCAGCATGTAGTGAAGCGGGTAAGATACAGAGCCATGACCCGGAGGGACCCGAGCACTCCCCCACGCCAGCGCACCGACGGGAGGAGAGAATTCAGAGCAGGGAGGGAGTGGAAGCACAGGCCCGCCAAATAACCAGCCCTGGTGATCTGTGCTGGGAGCACTGACACACATTGTGCAGTGTATCAGAGATTGGAGAAACAGAGGTGCAGGATCCAAAACGGCAGGTCCACTCAGCCGGCTCCCGGGGACAAAAGAAAAGCACACGCTTTTTCATGGGTCTTAAAGAGACAGGGGCCAAACGGAGGAGGAGGATCATCCCAGCTCACTCATCCAAGCAGGCTGGGAGCCCTGGGGAATTTCGGACCCTTTGGACTGCAGGTGGGAAAAGCAGTCGCACCGAGAATTCCCACAAAAAGCAGCAGCCTCCCATTTATTCCCTCCCTGGCCAGAGTCACAAAGGGCCCTGCAGAGCAGCGTGTCCCGGCGGAGTGGCTACAGCTGCGGAATAGTGGAGCAGCAGCGCCACCTACAGCATCCTCACAGAAACTAGACCAAGTGGGTGTTTTTTTTCCTCTCTTTTTTTCCCTTTTTTCTTTTTTTCTTTTTCTGACTACTATCGCCATGAAAAGACAGAGGAATATGGTACAAACAAAGCTTACCCAGACAACCCCAGAGAGGGAGCCTGAAGCGATGGACATGCACAATCTTCCTGAAAAAGAATTCAGAATAAACATCATAACCATACTGATGGGTCTACAGAGAAATATGCAAGAGCTAAGGAAGGAAGTGAGGGAAGTGAGGAAAGGCAATGCAGAGATGAGACAAGTGATCGATGGGCTTAGCAGCAGACTGGACGAGATGCAAGAGACTGTTAATGGAATACAAATCAGAGAACAGGAATACAGAGCAGCTGAGGCAGAGAGAGATAAAAGGATCTCTAGGAATGAAAGAATATTAAGAGAACTGTGTGACCAATCGAAAAGGAACAATATTTGCATTATAGGAGTACCAGAGGAAGAAGAGAGAAAAAGAGATGGAAAGTGTCTTTGAAGAAATAATTGCTGAAAACTTCCCCATGATGGGGAAGGAAATAGTCTCTCAGACCATGGAAGCCTACAGATCTCCCAACACAAGGGACCCAAGGAAGACATCACCAAGACACATAATAATTAAAATGGCAAAGATCAAAGATAAGGACAGTGTATTAAAGGCAGCTAGAGAGAGAAAAAAATATCACCTACAAAGGAAATTTCATCAGACTACCATCAGGCTTCTCAGTAGAAACCCTACAGGCCAGAAGAGAATGCCATGATATATTTAACGTTATGAAACACAAGGGCCACAAACCAAGAATACTGTACCCAGCATGATTATCATTTAAATTTGAGGGAGGGATTAAACAATTTCCAGACAAGCAAAAGCTGAGGGAATTTGCCTCCCATAAACCACCTCTTCAGGACATCTTAAAGGGACTGCTATAGATGGAAGCACTCCTAAGGCTAAAAAGATGTCACCAGAGAAAATAAAATCATAGCAAAGAAAGCAGACCATCCAAATATTAACTAAAGGCAAAGAATAAAACACCTAGTATATAAAGAATGGAGGAGGAAGAATAAGAAGGGACAGAAATAGAATCATCAGACTGTGTTTACAATAACTTAACAAGAAAGTTAAGTTAGACTGGTAGATAGTAGAGAAGCTACCCTTGAACCTTTGGTAACTATGAATCTAAAGCCAGCAATGGCAATAAGCACATATCTACCGATAATCACCCTAAATGTAAATGGACTGAATGCACCAATCAAAAGACACAGAGTTACTGAATGGACAGAAAAGCAAGACCCATATTTATGCTGCTTACAAGAGACTCACTCAAACCCAAAGATATACACAGACTAAAAGTGAAGGGATGGAAAAAGATATTTTATGCAAACAACAAGGAGAAAAAAGCAGGTGTTGCAGTACTTGTATCAGACAAAATAGACTTCAAAACGAAGAAAATAGCAAGAGATAAAGAAGGACATTACATAATGATAAAGGGGTCAGTCCAACAAGAGGACATAACCATTTTAAATATATATGCACAGAACACAGGAGCACCGGCATATGTGCAACAAATACTAACAGAATTAAAGGAGGAAATAGAAAGCAATGCAGTCACTTTAGGAGACTTCAACACACCACTCACTCCAAAGGACAGATCAACCAGACAGAAAATAATTAAGGACACAGAGGCACTGAACAACACACTAGAACAGATGGACGTAACAGACACCTACAGAACTCTGCACCCAAAAGCAGCAGGATACACATTCTTCTCAAGTGCACATGGAACATTCTCCAGAATAGACCACATACTAGGCCACAAAAAGAACTTAAGAAAATTCAAAAATATTGAAATTCTACCGAAAAACTTCTCAGATCACAAAGGTATAAAACTAGAAATAAATTTTATAAAGAAAACAAAAAGGCTCAGACACATGGAGGATTAACAATATTCTCCTAAATAATCAATGGGTCAACAACCAAATCAAAACAGAAATCAAAAAATATATGGAGACTAATGACAACAACAACACAAAGCCACAACTTCTGTGGGACGCAGCAAAGGCAGTTCTAAGAGGAAAGTATATTGCAATCCAGGCCTATTTAAAGAAGGAAGAACAATACCAAATGAATAGTCTAAAGACACAGTTACTGAAATTGGAAAAAGAAGAACAAATGAGGCCCAAAGTCACCACAAGGAGGGACATAATAAAGATCAGAGAAGAAATAAATAAAATTGAGAAGAATAAAACAATAGAAAAAAATCAATGAAACCAAGAGTTCGTTCTTTGAAAAAATAAACAAAATAGATAAACCCCTAGCCAGACTTATTAAGAGAAAAAGAGAATCTACACACATAAACAGAATAAGAAATGAGAAAGGAAAAATAACAACAGACCCCACAGAAATACAAAGAATTATAAGAGAATATTATGAGAATCTATATGCTAACAAGCTGGAAAACCTAGAAGAAATGGACAACTTCTTAGAAAAATACAACCTTCCAAAATTGACCAAGCAAGAAATAGAAAAACTAAACAGACAATCACGAGCAACGAAATTGAATCGGTAATCAAAAAACTACCCAGGAACAAAACCCTGGGCCAGATGGATTCACCTCTGAATTCTACCAGACATATAGAAGAAATAACACCTATTCTCCTTAAAGTTTTCCAAAAAATAGAAAAGGAGGGAATACTTCCAAACTCATTCTATGAAGCCAGCATCACTCTAATACCAAAACCTGGCAAAGACCTCACCAAAAAAGAAAATTACAGACCAGTATCCCTGATGAATGTAGATGCAAAAATACTCAACAAAATATTAGGACACCGAATTCAAAAACACATCAAGAGGATCATACACCATGATCAAGTGGGATTCATCCCAGGGATGCAAGGATGGTACAACATTCAAAAATCCATCAACATCATCTACCACATGAAGAAAAAGAAGAACAAAGACCACATGATCATCTCCATAGATGCTGAAAAAGCATTTGACAAAATTCAGCAACCACTCATGATTAAAACTCTCAACAAAATGGCTATAGAGTGCAAGTACCTCAACATCATAAAGGCTATATATATATGACAAACCCATAGCTAACATCATACTTAACAGGGAGAAGCTGAAAGCTTTTCATCTAAGATCGGGAACAAGACAGGGATGCCCACTCTCCTCACTGTTATTCAACATGGTACTGGAGGTCCTAGCCATGGCAATCAGACAAAACAAAGAAATGCAAGGCATCCAGATGGGTAAAGAAGAAGTCAGATTGCCACTATTTGCAGATGACACGATATTGTACATAAAAAACCCTAAAGACTCCACTCCATAACTACTAGAATTAATATCTGAATTCAGCAAAGTTGCAGGATACAAAATTAACACACAGAAATCTGTTGCTTTCCTATACACTAATGATGAACTAACAGAAAGAGAAATCAGGAAAACAATTCCATTCACAATTGCATCAAAAAGATTAAAATATCTAGGAATAAACCTAACAAAGGAAGTGAAACACCTATACTCTGAAAACTACAAGACACTCCTAAGAGAAATTAAAGAGGACACTAACAAATAGAAATTCATCCCATGCTCCTGGCTAGGAAGAATAAATATTGTCAAAATAGCTATACTACCTAAAACAATCTACAGATTCAACACAATCACTATCAAAATACCAACAGCTTTCTTCAATGAACTCGAACAAATAATTCTAAAATTCATATGGAACCACAAACGACCCAAATAGCCAAAGCAATCCTGAGAAGGAGGAATGAATTATGCTCCCTGACTTCAAGCTCTACTACAAAACCACAGTAATCAAGACAATCTGGTATTGGCACAAAAACAGACCCACAGACCAGTGGAACAGAATAGAAAATCCAAACATTAACCCAAACATATACAGTCAATTAATATTTGATAAAGGAGCCTTGGATATACAACGGGGAGATGACAGCCTCTTCAGCATCTGGTGTTGGAAAAACTGGACAGCTACATGTAAGAGAATGAAACTGGACTACTGTCCAACCCCATACACAAAGGTAAACTCAAAATGGATCAAAGACCTGAATGTAAGTCATGAAAGCATAAAACTCTTAGAAAAAAAACATAGGCAAAATCTCTTGGACATAAACATGAGCGACTTCTTCATGAACATATCTCCCCGGGCAAGGGAAACAAAGCAAAAATGAACATGTGGGACTATATCAAGCTGAAAATCTTCTGTACAGCAAAGGACACCATCAGTAGAACAAAAAGACATCCTACAGTATGGGAGAATATATTCATAAATAACATATTCGATAAGGGGTTGACATCCAAAATATATAAAGAACTCACGCACCTCAACAAACAAAAATCAAATAATCCAGTTAAGAAATGTGCAGAGGACATGAATAGACACTTCTCCAAAGAAGAAATTCAGATGGCCAACAGGCACATGAAAAGATGCTCCATATCGCTAATCATCAGAGAAATACAGATTAAAACCACAATGGGATATCACCTCACACCAGTGAGGATGGCCAACATCCAAAACACAAACAACAACAAATGTTGGCGAGGATGTGGAGAAAAGGGAACCCTCCTACACTGCTGGTGGGACTGCAAATTAGTTCAACCATTGTGGAAAGCAGTATGGAGGTTCCTCAAAAGACTCAAAATAGAAATACCATTTGACCCAGGAATTCCACTCCTAGGAATTTACCCTAAGAATGCAGCAGCCCAGTTTGAAAAAGACAGATGTATCCCTATGTTTATGGCAGCACTATTTACAATAGCCAAGAAATGGAAGCAACCTAAGTGTCCATCAGTAGATGAATGGATAAAGAAGAGGTGGTACATATACACAATGGAATATTATTCAGCCATAAGAGGAAAACAAATCCTACCATTTGCAACAACATGGATGGAGCTAGAGGGTATTGTGTTCAGTGAAGTAAGCCAGGCGGAAAAAGACAAGTATCAAATGATTTCACTCATATGTGGAGTATAAGAACAAAGACAAAAACTGAAGGAACAAAACAGCAGCAGACTCACAGAACCCAAGAACGGACTAATAGTTACCAAAGGGAAAGGAAATGAGGAGGATGGGTGGGAAGGGAGGGACAAGGGGAAAAAGGGGCATTACGATTAGCAGACGTAATGTTGGGGGGTGCATGGGGAGGGCTGTATAACTCAGAGAAGACAAGTTGTGATTCTATAGCATCTCACTATGCTGATGGACAGTGACTGTAATGGGGTTGGTGGGGGGGAACTGATGAAGGGGGTAGTTTAATAACCATAATATTGCACATGTAACTGTAGATACCAAAATAAATTATTTAAAAAAAAACCAGCCCAGTAAGTGAGAGAGTGGGTTAATTTTCTTAGTGGCCTGGCCAGGTGTGGTCAGAGCATGCTCTCCGGGTTACCTGGGCCCTAGGTTCTCCCGCCAGGATCGCAGGCCCAAGATGCAGGGTCATGGAGTTCCTGATGGGCACAGGAGGCAGGTTTAGCATGAAGTTCACAAAGCCCAATCTGCAGGCCCCCAGACACGTACCTGCCGTTCTGCACCATCAGATTCGCTCAGGCTGTGGCCAAGACTGGGTTCCTCCAGGACTTCATCCACTCAGAGTCCCCCTTTACAAGGGAGGTGCCCCTTTGCTGTCTGCATCTTAGTGTCAAAAGGACTATCGTACAGAGCAGGGAGACATGAATCTCTGATTAGAGGCCGGCTGGTGCTTAGCAAAGGGAAAGAAACAGGAAGGAGGAGAAGGAAAATTCCTTCAGAGATAAGCCTGCCCTCGGGCCCCACCTGGAATTGCCTTCCGAGCCATGCACCTCCCACAGCCCTCTCCTCTTCCCACCCATAGCCACACTGGGCTGTCCAGCTGCCTTTGCTGGAACCTTGCTGTGCCCTGCGCCCAAGTTCTGCTGAGTTTGCATGGACATGAAGGATGGGCCCAGCAGAACTGCCCGCAGACGGTCCTCCATGCTCTCCCTCTGCGGCTTCATACCGATGGGCAGAGGGACCTTGGAACCCCACCGGCAAGAGGGCGGGAGCCTGGGCCCCCAGACCTTGATCGGGCAGACACCACTGCCTGTCAGGACCACTCATCCTAGGCTTCACGTGAGCGAGAAGTAAGTTTACATCAGGTAAAGCCCCTAAGATACAGAGAGCACCCTCACTAACACACAAATACTCTCTGAATTTCTAAACTATCCAAGTTCAAGGCAGTGGAGCAAAAGATTCTCAAAGGTAGAAAATTTAACAGAGCAAAGAATTTACTTCCAAACAGGGGATACTCTGTGGATGGGGCTGAATGGTGTCTCCCCCAAGTTCATGACCACCCAGAACTCAGAATGGGACCTTATTTGGACATAGGGTCTCTGCAGATGTAATCAAGCTAAGATGAGGCCATCCTGGGTGAAGGTGGGCCTACCTCCTATATGACTTGTATCCTTATGAAAAGAGAGAAGTTTGGACATGGAGACGCAGACACACAGTCGGGAAGGCCATGTGAAGACAGAGGCAGAGATTGGAGCGGTGCGGCCCTCACCAAAGAACAGCAGAGATTGCTGGCAGAAGTCAGCATGAGGAGAGGGAGGGCCAGCCCCCTTTCCTGGAGTCGTCACGGGAAACAGGTCACCGCCCACTCCTTGATTTGGGGCTTCTGGCTTCCAGAGATGTGCCAGAATAAATCTCTGTTGTTTTAAACTTTTGGTACTTTGTTACAGCAGCCACGGAAAACCAATATGCTTTTTAATCAAAGCTTCGTGTCATTTTAAGAAACTGCTCTATTTTTAGCCCATCTGGGCATGTGCTTTTAGGAAGAGAGCATCCTATGTCTGCACTTTTGTCTGGAGATTATGAATTCAGACACCAGGGAAGAGACCTCTCCTCCTCTCGACATTCCAGAGAAATCCTCGTCGGGTGGTGTTGGGTGGCAGGGAGATGTCCAGGGCCGGCAAGCTCTCTGCCCAGGAAAAACGCCGGTTCTTCAGGTCACCAGCCAAGGACCAATTGCCCTTGAAGATACGTTGGTGCACCTCTGTGGTGGTCTGGGCCTGGGTGAGAGGGAAGCGGTGGCAGCCTGGTGGATGAACATCATGAGGCCTCACACACTCACCTGCTATTCCTCAGTGCACTGCTCCTGGAAGCCGACCAGTGGGTGGACACCCATTCATCTGCCCAGGCACCATGTTTGTGGAGGTTTGCTGACCAGAATCAGCTAGCTCTTCAGTATCACCCTGCTCATTTTTCACCTCCACCTCAAGCATTCAGAAATATAACAAATTGTACATTGGTTGGCCTCCTGAATCAAACTGTATAGGCAAAACATATTGTAAGCACAATAGTTAATCAGGCTGCCTCCAGGAACGCTGCGATGTGCATTCTCTACCAAACAGTCATCTTTCTACAAATAAATAATCATGCCACGTGTGAGTTTGCTAGAGCTGCAGTGATCAAGTGACATAAACTGAGGGGCTTAAACAGCAGAAATTGTCTCATTGTTCTCAAAGCTAGAAGTCCAAGATCAAGGTGTTGGGAGGGCTGAATCCTCCTGGGGGCCAGGAGAAAGGGTTTGTCCCCAGTCTCTGCTCTGGCTGCGGGGGGCCGGCTGGCAATCCTTGGCCTTCCCTGGCGTGTAGATGCACAGCCCCGGCCTCCCATGGCATTCTCCTGGTATGTGTGTCCGGATCCAAATTTCTACTTTTTAAAACACCAGTCATATCAGATCAGGGCCCACTCTATCCTGGTATGACCTCATGTTAACTAATGACACCGGCAATGACCAGATTTCTAAATAAGGTCACATTCTGAGGTACTGGATGCTAGGAGTTCAATAGATGAATTTGGGGGGACACAATTCAACCCATAACACTCCATATGAACGATTTTTGCTAAAACCTGCATCTCAGTATATTGGATTTAAGTGGGTATAATATCCATAACAGTAAAATAGGGATATAAAAGTATTTACTTGGTACAACCACTTCGGAAACCATTTGAAAGTTTTAAAAAAGCTATGCATAGACACACACTCAGTGATCCCCGAATCCACTCCAAGACAAACACTGAACAGAAATGTGCGCATGCACTCACCAGATGTACCAGAATTTAGACAGCAGCTAATTGTAATTGCCAAAACCTGAAAACATTCCTAAGACCCACCAATAGGGGTATGGGTAAATAAGTTATGGTGCTCGACTTAGCGATACAAAGGAATCAATTCCAGCCTCACACGACAACACAGATGGATCTGATGAATGCAATGTTCAGCGGGAAAAAGTCAGATACTAAAGAGAACATATCGCTGCATTTACACGCAGTGAAAAAATGGGCGAAGATGTCACAAATCAGGATGGTGGTTATCCTTGGGGGTGGGGAGGACCTGGGGGCACATCGGATTCGGTCTCTGTTCTGATAATGTGTGTCTTCCTCGGGGTGCTGGTTGCAAGGGTGTGATCAGTCTGTGAACATTTGTGGAGTTGAATTCATGATACACGCACCTTTTTGTATGTATTCTATATTCACAGAAAGTTTAAGAAAAATGTATCCCATCTCTATGAATTGCTGGTGCGGTGATAAGGGCCAATTCCATCATATCTCTAAGCTCCGGTTTCTTTCCACTTGTAAAATGAAACTATAAGCATACCCACTCTTGTAGAGTTGATGTGACTAAATAGTATAACTCTAGCTCCTGGCACATAGTAGCTGCTCAGTAAATAACAGCATTCTTTTGTTTGTTTGTTTAACCCAGCAAAATGAAACTCTGGTGATGGAAGGATAGCAGCCACCTTCTGGGGGACAATGACTGGCACGGGGCATGCGGGGGGCTCTGGAGTGCAGGGGATGTGTGGAGCTGAGCAGTGGTTACAGGGGCCCCTCCCTTTGTAATAATTCTTCCAGCCGTGCACTTAATATGCATGCTTTCCTGTGGGTGTGTTATACTTTAATTTTTAAAGTTAAAAATGAAAACAAAGGTATTCATGTCACAGATGGTGAGGATTCAATACGACAGAAAGCATTTAGCACAAGCTTCCTATGATTTAAGAGCTCAGTAACTCTCTGCTGTTACAGGTGTGCAATCCCTTAGCCAATATGCTTTGGGGATTTGGGCACTGAAGTTCAGGGGCCTCAGGTAGGCGCGGCATATCCTGAATACTTACATGACCGCAGGCGTGGACAGCACCCCACAGCAAGTACAAGGTTACTGTTCACACCACAGGGGATAAACAAAGGGTATAAATAGCCCCATATACACAGCCCCAAGCTAGTTCAAATCAGTTTTGCCTCCAAATATTGGTTTTGTCTCCAAATTTACCCAAAAAATGCCTTCAACTGTGGACAAAGTGTTGGGCCCCTGTACTGTCATCATCACAATGTAGATGATGTAATGTGGTCTGAAGTTAGAAAGCGGATCACTTGCTCATGTAGGCACATCCTTTTCAGTATTAGGCAATTTATCCCACTCTACAGAGTCATGAAAATTGGAAGGGAAACAGAAAGGACCTCCCAGAATTCAACTAACCAGAAGCCCCGGGTCCCACAAAACCACTGGCCGCTGCCCACTCCGGTGGCGCTTCAGTGGGGTGGGCGGCCCGGCACAGCCGGCAAGGGCCCTGGGGACTTGCCCAGACAGCAGCTGCTCCTCCAGGCGGTACAGTCTCCCCTTCCCATACGTGTGTGTGTCCTGGGCAGCCGGGCAAGGAGAGCCTGGGGGTCAGGGAAAGCCCAGTGAGCGGAGTTTTCACATTTAGCAGCTGGAAATGCAAGACACTCCACTAAATGTGAATTTCAGATCAACAATGAATAACTTTTTGTGTAAGCGTGTCCCACACAATATTTGGGATGTACTTATACTAGAGATTCGTGGTTCACCTGGAACCAAATTCACTGGTTATCTGGGATTCAGATTTAGCTGGATATCCTGCATTTTACCTCACAACCCTCCGTGGGTGTATCTCCAAGACTGAAGGGGTCGGTAAGGAGTAATAACCGCTACCAACCCGCTTAAACAAAAAAGGGGAAAGTGGGTCCATCTCCAGACCTGCAGGCCTGGACTGGGAAGCAGAGGCCCTCGACCGAGGAGGCAGCTTCCTCTCTCTCTTCCTCTCTGTCTCTGTCACGCACACATACTTTGAATGCAGAGTCTCACCTCTGCCCCTTGCCGACCCCATGCCTCATTTCCAAGACCCTCCCCAGCCACCAGAGTCAAATTGCCATCCCCAGTCCACGGATATCTTCAAAGGGAATACCGTGCAGCTGTTCTGCACCTTGCTTCTCCCGTCAGCTGCGTGCCTGAGAGTTCCTCTGAGCTGGTGCACGGACAGCAGCCTCCTTTTTGAACGTTGCAGGGGGAAGTGTGGGGCAGGAGTGATGGGGGAGCCTAGAGCGGGTCTGAACACCGAGGAGGGGAGTCCTGAGTGTTCCCAGCCTCTACAGTGTGCATGCCCTCCACTGAAAAGCACTGCCTCAGAGCACGAGCAGGGTCAGCCGGGCCACAGCCAGGGTCTCCCCACACGGGCAACTCCGGCCCTACGCCTGTTAGTCTTCCACAGACCCGTGGCGTCCCAGAGATCCCTCCTGACTGAATAGTCATTCAAGCTGCCAATTTCCTGATGGAATGGCTGTGTGACCAGATGCAAACGAACACATCTGATCATTCTTGCCTTGGGCCTAAAGCAGGTCCTCAGCACTTCGGACCGCCCTTTGGACTGGGTGATTCTCTGCGGTGCTGGTGGCCATCCCGTGTGCTACGGGCTACTGAACAGCGTCCCTGGCCTCCACCCAGTAGATGCCCACGGCAGCTCCCCGCCCCAGCTGTGGCACCAAAAATGTCCCCGGACAAAACCACCCGGGTTGAGAATCACCGCTCACAGAGCTTCCCAAGTCATCTCGCTCCGCAGGTCCACAACAGAGTGAACAAATGATTCACTTTTGACCAGTGAAGGCTTTGCTTGGACACAGTGCTTGTACTATCACACATAAAGCTCTTCCAAGAAAAGTGTTCCACACCCTGAAGCAATCTCCCCAACTGAGACACTCCCACCCTCCGTGTTCATTTCCCTAATTAATGTGTTTGCTGATGGGAATCAGTGAAACCTTGCTTCTCTCTCAGGAAAATGGTTTCAGCAATCCTTGTTTCCTGCCAGGACACGGCTCCGGGTGCTCAGAAGCCAGAACGAGTCCAGAGGAGTGGCGGGAATGATGGAAGCAGGTATCCCTGAGGCCCACCACCTTCCTGGCCATTCTCCCCCAGAGCCACGCGGTTGGCATTATTCATAAGGACCCGAGTCTGTTGCCGGGTTGACATGGCATACGCAGGGCCATCTAAGCCTGGTGGGATTCCAGAGCCCACTTGCTTCCCACTCTGTAATTTAATTCTACAACTAGAGAAAATAAAATGTGGACCCACACCCGGAGGAAGCAAACTTCCACTTACTTTCACTATTGTGTAAATGGATGATATGAGACTCCCCCTCCTGATGGAGGGATTCCTGAGGTCAGGCTAGAGCAGAGCAGGGGCCACTGGACCCCTAAAGGCTGAAGGGAACCACAAAGGAAATGGGGACGATACATGTCTATTTCTTGATGTTGCCAAGGGCTGGCCCTTTATTTACTATAAACTGGGTTCTGCTTTGAGGGAGTTGGGACGATTCAGAAGCAGCATCCCATAGATGCTTCTGTACTTATCAGGTGCTTTCCTGGCCTAAATTGGCTAAGCAGAATCACCCAGATGAAATCAATGGCATCATGGATTGGGGCCTACGGACCTTCCCATCCAGTGGTTCTCAAACTTCACTGCCCATTTGAATCACAGGGGAGCTGGGACAATTCCTGAGGCCCAAGCCACTCCCGAACAATTAAACCAGGCCCCCAGGGATGGGACCTAGACATCAATGGCTTTGAAACTCTCCAGTGATGCCCACATGCAGCAGAATCCTCCCTCCATGATCCAGCTCAGGGCTCACATTCTAATGTACCTTTAAACGACATGAAAAGGCAAGTTTTGAGTCAGGATGCCAGGGTGGGCCTAAGAGTCTGCAAGCTAGGCAAGTCCTGAGCTTAGAGCAAAGTCCAATCCTTGGATGGTTGTCACCTGGGAGATGCTTAGACCTGCAGAATCTCCAGGCCCACCCAGGACCTACACACGAATCAGAACCTGTCTTCTAACCACGTCCAGGTAAGTCAAGTGCACATTCAAGTTTGAGACCCTCTGTTCCAACCCAAAGCCTGTATTTGCCAATGAGGAAGTGAGCAAGCAAGGACCAGCACAGGGCCCAGGGCCCCACAGCCACTTAATGCAGAAAGTTCCAGGAACTCATGCTTGCCTGTCATCCAAATGTCTGCTTTCCACCACTTGATGGGAAGAAGCGTTTATGTCTCTGATAATTATCATTTCAGGCAATGTACAAAATGTATAAACTCTCCCTCTCCTATTATATTTAATTCAGGCACAAAACCAAACAAGAAGTAGGAAGAAAAGGGCAGAAATAAGAATGAGGCAGATACAAAAATAGGACAGATAAAAGGTGCATTTTTCACCTGCTCTTTATTTGAAAAAGCTCTATTAATTTGAAACCTGCAGGTCCAGTGACTCAAGATACACAGAGGGGAACCTCAGTGGGAAGTTTCCGATCATTCGTGTTGGAAGAAAAATCAGAAATTTAGACCAGCCCAGGGGAAAAAAAAAATAGGAGCTTCCTTCACCTCTCTTAGGATGGACTAGTTTCAGTCTCCTGATGAGAAAGTGGCCCTGATGTAAACCAACAGAGGAATGTAACAACTTTCTAAATGTCTCTGAAAGGACAGCCCTTCACCTTTCCAGTCTGAAGCTGAATTTTGGAAATAGCCAGAAGCTATTCAGGATCAAGTCAAGTAATTGAGGAGGGTGACCAAACTCAGTTCTGTTTTAGGACATGAATTCAAAATGTGACCATAGTGCGGCATCCCGTGTTTCCTCCTGTGGGTTGTCACCGTTCTAAAGGCGGTTCCTTACAAAAGCCCCACTACAGGTTTAAGCAGGGAAAGCAGCTTGGGAAATGCTTGGCCTCTCCAGGCGCTTCTATGGAAGGCAGGACTGATTTCATCAAAAAATCCAGTCCCTTTATCTGACTCCCATCCCCACCTTGGTTTGCTGATGGTGGTCACCCATTTTCAGATACAGGACAGAGGGCTGTTGTGGGTACTGAGAAGGAGAAGAGGGTCACCACCCAGGGGGCTGGCCCCGGAATGGGACAGAGGGCGGGCAGAGGACGGGCAGACACGACCTGAATTCGGTTCCTGTGGCTGCTGGAACCAAGGACCGCACACTCGGGGCTTAAACCACAGAAAGTTACTGTCAGGACTCTGGAGATCAGAAGTCCAAGACGAGGGGCTGGCAGGCCATGCTCCGAGATTCTGGGCAGCACCCTCCCCACCTCTTCCAGCTTCTGGGGGTGGCTGTCAGTCCTTGGCTCCTTGGCTGGTGGCCACGTTGCTCCTGTCTCTGCCTCCGTCACCACGTGGCCTCCCTGCATCTCTGTCTTCACGTGGCCATCTTCTCACAGGCCACTAGTCACACTGGACTAGGTCCAGCAGGTGCAGGAGGACCTCATGGCAACCAATGGCATCCACAACACCACCATGTCCAAACAAGGGCACATTCTGAGGCACTGAGAGTGGGCGTCGACGTATCTTTTTGGAGGGACACAACTTGATCCCGCAGCATCACCTCTGTCCCACTTGTTTCCGGATGGTATTTAATTAGGATGATATTTAATTTAATCACCCAACTTGTGGTCCTCAGGTACGACTTTACTAATACAGACCTCTGTTCAGACAGACCCTTTCTTGGAGATCCAATCTGTTGTGCCCCAGAAAATCCTGAAATAAAGCTATTATGTTCTTTTCTCTCCTTGTTCTGGCGGGTACTGCTCACTGAACAGGCCCCTTGGGCAGGAACACAAGGCCGCAGTGAGTGGGGCTTTCACTCCCACACATGGCTTTTGAGGCTTGGATGGAAGGCCTGTGGCTGGGGAGCAGGCTGAAGTCCTAATACAGACACGGGGTGTGGGGGTAGGCCCGGGGCCCGGCCCATGGAAGCCTCGAGGAAAGTGCTGGGGCAGCAGTGGTGGAGCCTCACCACGGGGCAGGATGGGGTCTAGCCCGTGGGTCGTGAGGGCCTTTGAGAAGGAAGAGTGAGTGTGGACAGCGTAGTGTGGCCTGGCCAGAGGCGGGGCAGAAGCCAGAGCAGCTGAGCCTGGGGCCACAGACCTTCCCTGTGTGAACATCATTCCTTGGGCTCACGGGGCAGCTGCTGCAGCATCCTTTCCCCTTCAGCTGCCCGGCCCTCCGTGGCTCATCCCCGGAGCATTGACCATGCCTTGAGGCTTTGCTGGCCCATGTAGACACCCCCACTGCCAACAGGTCAGGACACCCAAGAGCACTTTCCCAACAGCACAAGGTGAGCCTTGGCTCTGAAGAAATGGCAGCAGAGAGGAGGAGAGGCTTTACCAGAACCAGGAGGTGGTATTCTTTTCCTGAGGTGCTGCAATGAAGTACCACGAACTGGGGGGCTTAAAACCACAGAAATACATTCTCTCACCATTCTAGAAGCCAGACATCTGAAATGAAGGTACCAGAGGGCCATGCTCCCCACAGAGGCTCTGGGGAGAACCTCCAGCCCAGGGGTGGGGTGGGTGGCTGCCCGAACTCCTTGGCTTGTGGCCGCCTCACACTGAGCTCTGCCTCCATGCTCACACAGCCTTGCCCTCTTTTGGGTCAAATCTTCCTCTGCTTCCCTTTTATCAGGGCATATGATTGCATTCAGGGCCCACCATATAATCCAGGAGAATCTCCCTCTTTAAGGCCCTTAATTTCATTGTATCTGCAAAGACTGCCATACAAGGTAATGTTTACAGGTTCCAGAGGTTAAAACCTGCTATCTTAGGGCATCACTATTCACCCTTCAGCAGCAAGAATGCAGAAGGGGACCCCGTCCTGGCTTAGGAGGAACTGCCAGGGAGCAGGCAGGCTGACAGTGCCACCCTGTCTCACGCCCACCCATCGCCAGGGTGCCCCTGTGGTCCTCAGGCTGAAATCCTGGAGTAAGAGTAGACCCCTTCTCTTCCTCTTTGACTCACCACAACTTCTCGTGTGTCCAGGAGGAGGTCTGAGCAGCCTGGAGAGGCTCCAAGAAGGTCCTTCCAACTGCCTGGCTCCCACACCGCCTGCTCCACCGGCCTGAGGTCAACTGCCGGAGCCTGCCATCCTGGTGGCTATCCTCCACTCCCATCCAGTCCCAATGATTCTGAAAGTCCTCCTGACTCAAAGTGGGGCGTGGGGCCCACATGGTGCCATCACCTAGGAGTCTGTTGGAAAAGCAGGACCTCAGGCCTTGCCCCAGGCCTCCTGAATCAGAATACGTGTGTTAACTGGGTCCCCACGGGATTCCGGGGTAGCTCCCGGGAGAGAAGCACTGGCCTGAACACCACCTGTTCCCTCTCACCAGAAAGTTCCTGTTTTCCTCCCAGCAGGACAGCGAGGGCTGCAAGGTTCCCTAGGGAAGGGGCCTGAGGGTCCAAAGCAAAACAGTGCTCATCTGGTTTGTTTTCCTGAGACTTTTTCTGTTTTGAATTCTAAATCTCAGCTCTCGGGGTGGAGCAGGTGCATGTGTGACAAATGAAGAGATGTTTCTGTTGATTGCCGCCACTCTGGGAGCAGCAGACGGGCCTCCGCAGCCACAAGCCCAGCCATACACAAAGCCAGCCCCAGTCGGGCCTCCCCACTGCCCCATCCACAAAAAGTCTCCCCCTGCGGGAGGGGTGGCCAGTCCCAGCAGGCTCACCTCCCTCCTGCCCCCACCTCACATGACTCAGGTCACATGACTCAGGCCTGCCTGTCTAAAGTAGTCTGTGCCCCTGGCCTCAGTGATTGGTCTGTCTGTGGTCATGTGACTGAAGCTAGGCCAATCAGAGTCCTTCCCTGGGAATTTCATCCAGAAGCTGGGAAATAGCCTCTGTTCTTCAGGGTCTTAAAGTGTGGTGGTGTTAGTCAGTAGGCTGCACCAAGGTACCCCCTCCTGGTGGCCCTCCCATGGCACCCACCTCCATGTCCGGCACTTCCTCCCAGTGGACCTAACCTCCTGCACCTGCTGGGAAATTCAGGACCGCTGTTTCCTCCCAATTCTCAGTGTCTGCACCTGAACAGGGATCGTGCCAACACCCTGCAATAATTTGCATCCGAGTTTCCCTTCACTAGGATGTGAGCATCCCAGGGGGTCACTTGGCCTTGTAGCCCTGCAGTCCAGTGGGCTTCAGAATCATGGAACACATTTAGCAAATATGGTAGAATATCCAAACTCTGCATGTGGCCTCCGTGTCCATGAGCACATTGTTCATGAAGACAGTGAATCACTTCAGTGGTTGTTCATGGAGACTGTGAAGAAGGCCATGCACTCCTGCTAGGCCTCTCTCTCCGTATCTGTGAACAGGGGGAAAGCCACAGCTGCTGCATCATCATGAGTTTGTCGGGGTCCGCTGGGTGCCCATAGAGTGCTGAGGGCTGTGTCTGGTGTCCAGAAAGCATCTCAGAGCATTTGCTTATATTATTTACATTTTCTCACCTTGTTACGGAAAACCGGAAAACCTGGACTGGATCTCTGACGGAAGAACCAAGCAGCATTCGGAGGTCTTGGAGGGTGGAGGTTTATTTCACACTGGCGGGCTCAGAGGAGAGTGATCTCCAAAGGTCTTGAGCCCCGAGTACAGCAGGGCCGTGCCTTTTATACATTCACTACAATGCTAGGGGGGAGTCAGCACCCAGGAACTGTTGCAGTGGGAGCTATTAGGTCACTGTAGGTGTATTCAGGATGCTAGTTATATTTTAATCTATTTCTGTAAAGGTTACCTGGATACCGTATTATAAACTAATGGGCTTCCATGACTATGATTAACAAGCTCTTCCATACCACTGAGTCCCAGTGGGGGGGTGGGGAGGGAATACACTGTTACATTGTTTCAATCCCAAGCACTCAAGCACCCTGTGATTCCTCTAAATTCCTGAAGCCTTAACAGAAACCCTGTTTCCTTGGCTTCCCACAACACCTGCCAAGAGGGGTAGGGATTTGAGAACTTTCTGAATATTTCTTCATCAACCTCTCCACACTTCCTCTTCCTTTCTTCACACCCCTTCCCTGTTCCTCAGCAGACGGGGTCACTGGATACCATGGGTACCCACCCTTGCTGCAGGGATTGCTTGGGGCTGCCTCTTTGGCAGCTGAGATCTCCCCTAAATAGAAAGAGGTGCCTCTGCCACTCCATTTATCCATTGCATTCACTTCCTTCTGTTCCCTACCCCCGCACCTCCAATTTGGAGCCTATTTCCAGCCAAGTGACCCAGGGTGCCAGGCGTAATCCTTCATTTACCCTCTAAGATAGGCAGCCTGAGACCCCTCCAGCAGTCTATGGGCCTCTGCATTGGTGGACGGAATCCTCAGCTGCAGGCTGCTCTCCTGGCCCTAAGTGAGATCTTTAGAAAGATAAAAAGATGTGTTTTCCTCTGCACAATATCTTTTCACTCTGATTACTGTATTCCCCCTGTCAGACTCACTTAGTAGATTTTAACATATGAATGGTCAGTGCTGACCATCTGGATTTACTCTCCAAGAGGCCAGGTGGGTCATTAAATTGTCATCTGAGTAGACAGCCCTGGACCGCTGAGTCAGGGCACTGGGCAGGGAGGGGCCCTCGTGCTGGAGCCCTGAGGTCAGCAGCAGACAACACATCTGGAATGTCATTTTTTCACAGCTGGCTCATTCTTCTGAATCCCACCAGGCTGAGCATTCAAAATGACACTTCGTGTTGTTGCCCATGTGTGAAAGAGCTGCTCTCTAGAGAGACACTGGGCAGAGAGGGAGATGCCTCCTGGTCACATGCTACTGTTATTTTTGCCTGTCCATATCCCTGACTATTTTTCTTGTCTTCAGAACCCTAATTTTCCTTGGGGAGGCTCCCTGTCCCTGTGTCATTGAAGGATGTGAGTGGGACACAGGCCTGGCCGCTCAAAGGTTCCACCTCCCTGCCTACCGTGATCGACCTGGATGAGCAGGACCCCAAGCCAGGCCCCAGAGCAGCTCCTAAGCTTACCAGAATCTCAAGCCGGACCAAGAGATGGGGAAAGGAAGGTTCTAAATGACTTTTTCTGAATGATCAGATCCAGCGAATTCTGAACTGACACCCATTGGCTGTTTCAGGATCAGCAACCAATAAATTCTCTTTTTTGCACACCCAGGGGGGCTGGGCTTCCTGCCCCTGCAACAAGAAGACCCTGACTGCTTCCTGCCCCTCATCCTTCCTTCCTGTTCCCCCAGGATCCACCCCACATTCCACACCTTTACCTGCAAGCCTGTTTTAGTCTCCTGGGGCTGCCCCAGCAAATTACCACAGACTGGGTGGCTTAAAACAGCAGGAATTTATTCTCTCATGTTTCTGGAGACCAGAAGTCCAAAATCAAGGTGTCACAGGGCCGCCCTCCCTCGGGAAGCTCCAGAGGAGGATCCTTCCCACCTCTGCCAGCTGCTGGCAGCCCTAGGTCATCCTCAGCTGTCACTGCATCACTCCAGTCTCTGCCTCCGTCTTAACCCGGCCTTCTCCCCTGGGTGTGTCTTTCTGTCCTCTCCTCTTCTTATAAGGACACGATACTCAATCAAGATCCTTCACTATTTACTTTTGCAAAGACCTTCTTTCTGAATAAGGTCACATTCACTGGTTCCAGATAGACTTGAATATTGAGGCGGAGCTAATCAACCCACTAAAATGCCCCATTCCTTCCTGTATCCTGGGTCCTGGTCGCATGATGCCCCAACTTTGCCTTTGTGTCCTGCGTGTAGGGACCAGCATTCAGAAAGTTAAACTGAGTTTGTACAAGAGCCTGGTTTCACATCCAGCTCCCAGACTTTCTAAAACCTGGGCTCTTGATTACAAAACTAGGCTCACCTCCAAGGGCAGGGGCTCCTAGAACTTTTGTTTTTAATAGTTTTTTGAAGGAAAAGTGAATGATCAGGTTCAAATCTCACAAGCGGACAAAAAACACACATTGCAAATGCATAACTTACGGAAGGTCTAACAGAAGCACTCAAGGAGACACTGAAAATACAAAACCTCAGCTGACTGCCCACTCACCAGAAACCCCTCACAGGAGCTCTTTCACCTTTGTTGGGTGCAGGAGAGTCGTCAGTTGTAAGTGCTGGTTTTCGCGGGAGACAGGTGAGCCCAGGAGGAGTATACGGGTGTCCCAGCACCAGGTAGCTGGATGCTTGGCCAGAACCACCACAGGCAGGATAGCACAGCTACCCCTGCCCCTTCGCTCCCGTGAAGCCCATGTTTCTGGAAGAAAGGAGGCCCAAGGCCTTCTAAACGAAGCCCCAAAATTGCTGAATTAGGGGACAAAGCATTTTTGGCAACCTTGTTGTTCAGAACTGTACAGATGTGGAGTAAAACCTCAGTTTTGTGTCAGTTTACCACAGGGCAACTAAGGGGACTTCTAGCACTCGCATTTTACTCCCCTCCCACCCCAGCCTCGTGCCCTACATCCCTGAAGGGCCTTGGTGACCCCCTTCGCTGCTCTGAGTCTCTGCTTCTGCATCATTAAAGCCTCTTGTATTCCTTCCCTAGGATGTAAAAGCCCCAGCAGTGAGACCGTGTCTGTATTCTGTATGACAGTGTTTCCAGCACTGAGAGGGTGCACGACATGCCGTAGGTGCTCTGTGGGTGTATCATGACAAGACACGAGCTGAAAGAGGAGTGAGAGCTGGTAAAGGGCAGTGGCGAGGCCTGTCGGGCGGCAGCTCTCCATGGCCTCACATTTCTGCACATCTTGTGAGCAGAAGTACTATGCTTTTGTTCCAGACAGGGAACAGCCTGGCCGGAGCAGAGAGGAGGTGTCTCCTGCAGGGCAGAGGGTGGGTTTGGCTACTGACAAGTAAAATGAAGATAACGTTGCCCTCTGTGCAGAGGCTGAGTGCATTTGCATCCTGCCAATTATTAAACACACATGTTCCAAGGTGAACAGGGCTCCCCAGCTGTGGGGCAAACCCCCTGCATGGCGGTGTCCACCTGAGCCCTCCAGGTCATCCCTGGGCAACTTGGGGACAAGAGGACCAGTGCAAACACTAGACTTGTGTTAACCATGTCTTGTATTTTCAGGCTTCTGATGCTTTGACATCTGGGTCTTGCTGACCCTGGGGGCACCGCCCCTCCCGGGAACAGCCAAGTCCTGGACGTGGTAAATGACTTTTCTCAGCATACTTTTCAAATGCAATCCAACCAGCCCAGAGCCTGCACCCCAACTGCCTCTCTTACGGGGCTCCTGTTTCAGGCCGCCATTGCTGCCCTACTCACCCCAAGGTGAGGTCCCAGGTGAGGGACAGCCCTCGGTCCCAGAGCGCCTGGAAGCTGCTCAGACTAGCCGATCCAGAGCCTGCTCACCCCGCCTCGCTTGTTCCTTCCCAGGCAAACCAAAACAAGGGCTCCTGGCACACTTTTCCCTTGTTCCCTCTTGCCCCTGACCCACCCTGGGGCTCCCCAATATGGCCCCTGTGATGACACACCCCCTCTTCTTGGATCTGTAACAACCCCTTTTCTGATCTGTTGGCCTTACTGTACCCTAAATTTACTATTAATATGCTGTATTTTAAAGCAAAGCTCGTACTGCTTGCTGCGCTGTGTGGAGTAGCGCCCTCTGTCCCTGACCCAGGGGTCCTGTGTGTGCCAGGCCACGAGCGAGGCTGCCTTGTGAGCCTGGAAGAGGCAAAGTCTCAGACCCTCGTGACTCTGGCGAGGCCGGGCCTGATCCTGCAGCGGCTTTCACAGGGGCGTGGTGTCTGAAGGCGGAAGTACAAGATCTGGAAACAGATCTGTCCTCCCTCCCCGCCCACCCAGTGGGGTGTGAGAGGAAGCATATCCTCTTGAAAGAGCTTCCCTGGAGGGCTTAGCCTCCAGCTTTTCCAAAAAGTGAAAGGAAGTTTGAGGTCAGAGGGGATCTGTCCGTCACAGCTGTAGATCTAGGCCAAGTCCTCCCCGACTTAAGGGCCCACCCAGCCCCCGGGAGCTCATGAAAGGCAGACCTAACTCGGGAGGTCAGGCTTGGCTGAGGTTCTGCAAACTCCTAGGGCCTGTGGGTACTGGGGTCCAGGACCTCACCTGGGCAGGGTCTGGGGATGCAAGCAGTGCAGGCTCACATCTGCCATATGCCTGGGAAAGGGACGGGGACTTTCTTAGGCCTGCCCCCTGCACCACCCGCATCACATTGAAGTCCATGGCCCCTACTCACCCAAGCACCCAGGGCCTCAATGCAAAAATGTGGATTAATTCAGCAACACAGGGACACTGGAGGCTGTGACTCCCAGGGGATCTTAGGAATTTTCTGGAACAGAAATTGGGATTCTCAGAATGGCCCTGATTTCCATCCCCCTCCCAACATCCCGGGAGGACTTGCCTCAAGTGACGCCCAACCTCTCAGAAAACTGGCTGCTGCATCCATCACCTTGCACATGGGTGGGGGTCCAAGAAATGGTTTTTGAATTCGTGAAAAAGTCTATCAGTCTGTATTTGCATATCTTGTAGCTCCAGGGGACCACTGAAAGGGAAAGAAAACTCCCAACAGAAATAACCGCATTTGTTTACGGCCTGTTTGTTCATTTATCTGCTCTTCTGGAAGCTAAGAAGTTCCTATTTTTAGCACCCCCATGCTCAAGCACAGATTTAATTTTTTTTTTTTCCTTCAAGCTCTCTTAAAAAGTTGACATTTCCCAGCCAATGAACTGGAAAGTCATGCCATGCATTTAATAGGAGGAGGCAGTGGGGGCAGCAGTTCAGGGAAGTAGCATCCTCTCCTCTCGCACAGCCCGCAGGAAACATCCATGAGCAGGGAAGGGATGTGTCAGCAGGGATGTCACAAGGCAGCCTTCAAGCAAAAGCCCCTGCTCTCCTCCTCTGTGCCCCCTCTGCTCTTCCTGGGCTCTAGGGATCTGGTGAGGGAGGGCTGCACCTCTGCCCACCCTGTTCTTCCCACTTCCAGAGGGGTGTAGATAGGTGCACCCTCTGGAGTCTCCTCCCTGTGTTCACAACTCTGTCAAGTGAACTTGATCCAATAGCCTGAGCCACTCACTGAAAAATGGGTGTGTGAGCTGAGGATGAACCTTCATTGTAATCCTGTCAAATTACTTGAAAGAGGATAGCCATCACAACTGGGGTGCTGGGCTCAAGATTTTTCTAGCACTGACTCACTGGGAGAACTTGGGCAGTCCTCTGGGACTCAGTTTCTCCATGAGTGACGTGGGGATAATAATTGTAGACATCCCCTCCCCAGTTATACTCCTGGAACTTGAAAGAGCTATTGCACACTCCAAGTGACTAAGTTATAGCTCAATCATTTGTGAAATCTTTCTAATATAGCCACATAAGTTACCATAATTACCACAGTCACCTCAAACACTGGACACCAGAGTAGTCATAATAAGAACAATAAGAACACAGCTCTAGGATACAGAAGATATTTCCAAGGCATTGATCTTCTGAATGCCTCCGTGAGGACAGGAGGCAGCCCATGATAGTGAAAACAGCGTCATTATCACTGTCGTTGTCGTGATGTATCTTTATAATGCACTGCATATACTTTCAAAGTTGATAATGTTATTTCACCATCTTTCCTCACTCCTAAGATAAGTAGAAAAGCTTTTCTTATGCTCTCCAGTTAATGTATTTTCAGGCATGAGAACTAGCAATGTTTGGGTGGGAGGTACAGCGAATTGAATGTGACCTTAGAGAGAAATAGGATCTTTGCAGATGTACTTAGTTCAGATGAGGTCACCATGGAGTAGGGTGGGCCCTAAATGCAATGACAGGAGTCCTTATAGGAGAAGAAGGTGCACAGAGGTACACACAGAGGAGCAGCCCAACTGAAGATGCCGACAGAGGTTGGAAAGATGCAGCCACAAGCCAAGGAGCGCCAAGGATTGCAGCAGCCATCAGCCTCGAGAGGAGATGGGAAAGATTGTCGCCTAGAGCTTCAGCAGGGAGCTCAGCCCTGCCCACGCCTTGATTTGGACTTGCTGCCTCCAGAGCTGGGAGAGAGTTCATCTCTGCTGGTTAGGCCCCCCGTGTGGGCGCTCTGTTATGGCAGTCACGGAACCAAAGAGAGAAGGGGAGACAGGACCAGGAATGAGAAAGCCCAGAAGGCACTCAGAGGCTGCAAGAGCCCTTGAGGCTGAACTGGGCATCTGAATAAGAGAGGGTCCTCTGGTACCAGCTGATCCACTGCAGGGAGCAAACCACCTGCAGGGGGCAGTCACCAAGCCAGAGTGAGTCCGGCCCTCTGCACAGCACCCTGTCCCAAGGAGCAGCCTCTTCTTGAACCTGGGGAAGGGCAGCCTCTCACCACGCTGATGTGAGGCCCCAGGGGAAACACAGTGCGTGTTCTCCACATGCTCGCCTCAGACGAAAGCTTCCTTAGGCTCTGAGTTCTTTCAGTGGGAAATTATGGAGACAATTAGACAAGGGTTCTTTCACCCAGCCTTCTGTATCATATGCCGCCCGTTCCTCTCCTCCTACAAGACTCACCTAGAGGCTTTTCCACCATTTTTCTCAGATTCTGCGAATGTCCTGATAGCCAGCCCAAATCCTTCCTGCCCATCCATCAGCACCCTCAGTGCCAGTCTTTATGGCTACATGCCCTTGTCCAACCTTACTGTACAGACACTTTGCTCTCTTCCTCTATCAAGTGCAGATGACAGTGAGAGGTCCCCCTCACCATAGATGAAAGTAACACCTGCTTCAGTTAGTGCTCAGGAAACGCTCACCATCTCCAAGAATCCATAGAGCATCAGAGTTAATTGCATAGACTGAGGATAGGCAAACAGCCACTGGTGAGCTAAGAATGGTTTTTACATTTTTAAATAGTTGGAAAAATAAATAAAGGAAGAATATTTTGCAATGTAAAAATTACATGGAATTCACAGCTCAGTGCCCAGAGATAAAGTCCTACCGGGAAACGTCCATTTCCACATTGTCTATGGCCCCTCTCATCCTTCAGAGCAGAGTTGAGTAGCTGTGACAGAGGCCGCATGACCTGCAGATCCTGAAATATTTAGTAGCTGGTGCTTTACAGGAAAAGGTTGCTGGCCTCTGGAGCCATGTTATCTAGCTTCCGATCCTAGAGTCACTGCGTAATAGCTGTGTAATTTGGGCAAGTTATTTTTCCTCTCTGCCTGCATTTCCGCATCTCAAAAAGTGGGCATAATAGTTCTTATTTCAATTTTCTTTTGGCAAGGATTAGATGAATCATCATTTTTAAGGTCGTAGAACAGTGCTCAGCTCATAGAAGTACTCTAGATGGGTTAAATAATTTTCAGGTCTTTATTTTAACCCTCAGTCTCCCTAAATCCTTAAATATCATCATCCTACACCAGAGTAAAATGCATAAAAATGTCCAAGACTTCGTTCTCCTTGACACACAAAGGCTCTTTAAATGTATCATTTTCTTCACTTTTCATCATTGCTTCATATGCAAACAGATCCAGGAAGCCGTAGCTCAGACTTCTCAAATCCCAGATGGGTTCTAATTTGTTACGTTGGAGGAAAACAATCTGTATTCCCCAGAAGATGCACAAGAACTGTTTTTTTAGTCACATCTGCCACCTCCTTATTTGTCAGCACTAAAAGACGTTTTTGCAAGCTCGACAAATCTTGATGTTATAAGCAAAAGCAGAACCATGGAGCATGGAGTTTCCACGCGGACACAGGTGTTTCCTTTTTTGCCTGTCGATGGCTGGGGGGCAGGGGGTGGGGGATGGGAGCTGCAACAGGGTTAGAGGACGTTAACATTGCCCTGCCATCCTCACCTCTCCACGTACTCAAGTGCTTGGCACCTGGCCGCTCTACTGGACACTCCATTTCCCAACCTCTGCAGTTTGGCATGACCGTGTGACTACATGCGCCCCCGCTGGATGCCAACGGAGGTGATGTCCACTTCTGATTCTGGGCATGGAGGCACTGAGCACGCCCTCCTTCATGCTCTCCACCTCCCTGTGAGTGGCAACTACATGGATGAGGGTGATACCCTAGGGGCTGGCCAAGCAACACAACAGATAGAACCTGGGTCCCTGAGTGGCCAGAGTAGCCCATCACCTTGGACCCCTCACAGAAGGACTCTATTCTGAGAGAGGGTAAATGTCTGTGTCCTTTAAGTCACAGTCACAGCAGCTTAGCATTTACTCTAACACAAAGGCTTGGGGGTCCACTACCTTCAGCTTACAGGTGAGGGAAAGTTTAATATAAGAATCAGCAACTGCAACAGGATTGGGTTATGAGGAATTGGCTGGTGAGAAGGAAAGAGAACTCTCAAGAAGATATGAATGGCAGGTGTAAGGGGCATGCCCCAGGACTAGGATGGGGCACTCAAGGGACAGGCCCCCAGGACTGAGACCAGGTCTCCTAGGAGAAAGTGTGGCTGTGGCTGACCAAAAGGCAGGGAAGTGGCAGTGGTGCCGTGCTAGCAGGACTTGCCAGAATCTGCCTCGCAGGGCGTGGGGGAAAGCTGTTCATGCGGAAACATCCCACTGGAGGCCCTCGCTGTGAAACGGCCTAGGGACGCGTGGGGAGCAGCTGGCCACACAACAACGACGGCGCCCTGGCCGTGCGCATCCAGAGCCCATCTACATGTGTGCGGTGACCAACTTGTGCTCCTCTTCTCTGTTTTCTTTAGAGACTTTCAAACTTTTGTAAACGAATGTGGCATTCATTTAAAAATGCAACTTAAAAGAGTACATCCATTTTTCATATTAGGTCAAAAATACATCAAATCAAGGCTCAAGCTCAGCAGGGTCTATTCATCTACAGCTTGGGAGAGACTTTGGCCAGAAACCACATTAGTTTTCTATTGCTGCATAACGTGTTACCACCAGCTCAGCAGCTTCAAACCGTCTGCATTTATTATCTCACCATTTCTGGGAGGCAGGAGTCCAAGGATGAGTTAGCTGTGTCCTCTGCACACCTGGTGGAGACACCTCGTCAGGATGTGGCTGAGGCTGCAGTCTCAGCTGAGGCTCGGACGTCACTCCCAGATCACCCGGGCTGTTGGCAGAATTCAGGCCCTTGCGGTCATGTTGCTGAGATCCCCATTTCTTTGCTGGCTGTCAACGGGAGGTGGTTCTCAATTCCCAGGGGACACCTCAGGTCCTCCGCACCTGGCCCTCTCACAGTGACAGCTCACTTTTTCTAAACCAGCAGGAGACTGTCTCTCTGGTTGGCTACCTCTGAGTGTTATATAATGTAACAATCTAGGGAGTAACCACTCCATTACACCCACAGGTCTGCCCACAGTCAAGGACAGGAGATGACCCTGGGCAAATACACCTGGGGGCAGAATATTGAAAGCCATCTTAGAATTCTGCCTGCCACAGAAACTCATAGAAAGTCTGTGAGAATTAGAAGAGTGATTTAGAGCAGGTCTCCTTCCTATTCTAGAAACCTCTCTGATTTTGCAAATAAGCCAAGATTCCTTCCTGCCTTTCAACTTCCACCATCCTCAACCCCTCCCTCCCCATCTCTGGAGTCCTTCAAAGGCTTTCTTATTTTGGACCAACAGAAGACTACATTCAGATTATGCTTCAGGTATACCCAGAGCTATACTCCACTCGATGCTCCTTGTACACAAGAAAACAGGTAATGGGGTACTTGTCTGCTGGGGCTGCTGTAACAAACTGTCACAAACTGCAGGACTTAAAACAGCCATTGATTCTCTCACAGTTCCAGAGGCCAGAGGTCCAAAATCAAGATGGTTAGGCCATGCTCCCTCTGGAGGCTCCAGGGGAGGATCTTTCCTTGCTTCTTCCAGCTGCTGATGACTCCAGGCATTCCTCAGCTGTGGCTGCATCACTCCAATCTCTGCCTCTGTCTTCACATGGCCTCCTCCCTTGTGTCTGTGTCTGTCTCAAATGTCCCTCTTTTTCTTATAGGGATGCTAGTCCTTGGATTTAGGGCCCATGCTAAATCCAGGAAGAATGCTCAAGATTCTTAACTGAATTTTATCTGCAAAATCCCTCTCTCCAAATGAGCCACATTTGTAGGTTCCAGGTTTAAGACTTAAGACTTGGGCATATCTTTTGGGGGGGGGTCACTATTCAACTGAATACATGGAGAAACCATTGATTTAGAAATCCAGCTCTGTCAAGTGCAAAGAACAGATATTCCTATTGATCCTGCCTAAGCATGGCAGGGACCATGATTGGGGAATATAACTAAACTTCCAGCAGAGCTGATGATGCTCCCTTAGGAGGAGTGGATCCGGAAAAGAACCTTTCAGCTTCAGGCTCCCAGCCCCAAGATGAAAAATCTCAGGGAAGGCTCTGATTGGCTAGAGTATGTCACATGCCAATGCTTTGACAAATCACTGTGGCCAGGAGCGGAGCACTATGATTGGTCTAGCCTAGATGACATTCATGCTCCTATTGGCTGCATCCCAAGCCCAAAGAGCTCAAAAATACCAATTCTTGTTAAGATTGGTGGATAGATGGATTGAATATATAAGAAATGCACAGGGGCTGAGGGGAAAAAAGATGGCAGTGTGAGAAGTGAGGCAGAAACCTCCTCCCAAAACCACATATAATACAAAAATATAGCAAATACAATTAATCCTGAAAGAGTAACCTGAAGACTGCAGAACAGACTGCCTACATCTGGGGAAAAGAAGACCTCACAGAAAAGGGTAAAGTAGCAAAGCCATGATCTAGTGGGACCCAAGCCCTCCCCTATCCCAGCTCACAGGTGGGAGGAAGAGAAACGGAGCGGGGAGGGAGTAGAAGACCAGGACTGCTAAACACACAGTCCTGGAGATCTGCTCCAGGACCACAAACCCACATTACATGGAGCTCTGGAGATTAGTGGGCTTGGAAAGTGAAAACAGGCAGAATACTCAGAGAGATTGAGATACCAGCCACTTGAGGAGAATAGGCCGCTCCAGGACAAAAAAAATGGGGGCACTTTGAAACACTACCCAACAGTGAGGGGGGTGATAAAGAGGTAAGGATTACTCATAGCCTCCTGTTCAGGAGAAAGGACAGGTGGACAAAATAGTCCCAAAACACTCATCCCAACAGGTTGGGAACTTTCAGGAGGTTCAGATGTTCCATTCCCCTGGCTGGCAATGCAGCCCTGAAAACACCCACCATGATATGCAGCCTGCTGCTCCTTCCTCCTGTCTGGCACCAGTCCAAACACCTGCTGCTCAGGCCAAAGTGCCAGGCAAGCTGGAGGGTGGCCCTGCCTATGACAGCTAGAGGGGCATAACGCAGAGGCTCCTCCCTGTGCACTCAGCCCACTGGTCCTGTCAGTGGAGGTAGGCACTTCAGCTAGGAAGTGGGGACGAGCTCTGTCCTCCTGCCTGTGCTGCGCACCTGCGACCCCCACCATTGCTCCAGGGGCTGGGCAGCTCCAGAGAATAGAGCTTCTGGGCACAAGAGGTTGCCACCTGCACAAAGTTATTATTCCACAGGATTGATTAGAAATATGAAACAGCAAAAAAATTTGGTACAAACAAAAATCCAACAGACACCAGAAAAAAGGCTAAGTGAAACTGAAACCACAAGTCTCCTTGATAAAGATTTCAAAATAAAAATCATAAGCATACTCATGGAGCTACAGAAATATATTCAAGATCTCAGAGAGGACTTCAAGAAAGAGATAAAAACTTTGAAAAAATACAGTATTTGAAATGAAACATACAATGGAAAAATTTAAAAGTAGATTAGATGCAGTAGAGGAGTTGGCAAATGAAATAGAAATTAGACAACAGGAAAAACAAAGCTGAGGCACAGAGAAAGAAAAAAGGATCTCTAGGAATGTAAGAATAAGACAACTGTGTGACCAATCGAAATGGAACAATATTCACATTATAGGGGTATCAGAAGAAGAAGAGAGAGAAAAAGGGATAGAAAGTTTCTTTGAAGAAATAACTGCTGCAAATCTTCCCAATCTGGTGAAGGACAGAGTCTCTCAGGTCATGGAAGTGCAGAGACCTCCCAACACAAGGGACCCAAGGAAGACAACACCAAGACAAATAATAATTAAATGGCAAAGATCAAGGACAAGGAGAGAGTATTAAAAGAAGCCAGAGGGAGAGAAAAGATCACTTATAAAGGAAAGCCCTCAGGCAATCATCAGATGTCTCAGCAGAAACTTACAGGCCAGAAGAGAGTGGCATGATACATTTAATGCAATGAAACAGAAGGGCCTCCAACCAAGAATACTCTACCCAGAAAGACTGTCATTTAAATTTGAATGAGGGATTAAACAATTGCCAGATAAGCAAAAGTTGAGGGAATTTACCTCCCACAAACTGTCTCTATAGTGTATTTTGGAGGGACTGCTATAGATGGAAGTGTTCCTAAGGCTGAATAGCTGGAGGGAATAAATTCACAGGAAAGGAAGTAGACAAATTAATTACTAAGCAAATGAAAAATTAAATCAAGTACCCACAAAGTCAGTCAAGGGATACACAAAGAGTACAGAATATAACACCTAATATATAGAGAGTGGAGGAGGAAGAAAAAGAAGAGAGGAAAAAAAGAACCTTTAGATTGTGTTTGAAATAGCATACTAGGTGAGTTGTTAGACAGTTAGATAGTAAAGACGCTGCCCTTGAACCTTTCATAACCATGAATATAAAGCCTGTAATGTCAATAAATACATATCTATCGATAATCATCCTAAATATAAATGGACTGAATGAACCAATCAAAAGACACAGAGTTACAGAATGGATAAAAAACAAAACACATCAGCCAGAAGTGGAGGAGAGAGATTAAAAATGGTGACGTGACAGGTGAGACAGAGGCCTCCTCCCAAAACCACATATAATATGAAAACATAATTAATACAATGAATCCTGAAAGAGCAACAGGAAAGAAGGCTGTACCAGACTGCAGACACCTGGAGAAGAGAACAGACCTCATGGAACAGGATAACAACAAAGCCGTGATCTGGCATGACCCAAGCCCTTCCCCCACCCCAGCTCACCGGTTGGAGGAAGACAGAGCAGTGTGGGAGTGGAGGCCTGGGACTGCTGAACACCCAGCCCTGGAGAGCTGCTCTGGGAGCATGAACCTATATTGCATGGTGCTCTGGAGATTAGTGGGGTTGGAAAGCTAAGACAGGTGGAATACTTGGAGAGGCCAAGATTCCAGCCACTTGTGGAAAACACAGATCCACATCCAGATGTCCTGGGACAAAAGAAAGGTGGGCAGTCTGAGAGACTTCCTAACAGTGAGAGGGCTGCTAAAGGGGCAAGGATTGCACAGAGCTTACTACTCAGGAGAAAGGACAGGTGGACAAATTTGTCCAGGTGCACTCTGCCCAGCAGGTTGGGAACTTTCAGGAGCTTCAGGCATTCCATCCCCTGGGCTGGCTATGCAGCTACAAGGCCCACCACCATGATATGCAGCTTGCTGTGCCTTCGTCCTGGCAAGCCCACATCGCTTGCAAACTGACATCAGGCCAGCCAGAGGGAAGCCCTGCATATGGCAACTACAAATGCAAAGCAAAGAGGCTTACACCTGTGTATTTGGCCCACTGGTTCTGGTAGTGGAGACAGGCATAGCAGCCGGGAAGCAGGAAACAGCTCTTTCCTTCTCCCTGGCACCAGCAATGCTCCCCTGTGACCCTGACATCGATCCAGAGGCTAAGCACCTCCAGAGAGAAGAGCTTCTGGGCACTAGAAGGTGCCACATACAAATATGAAATGTCAATGGAACCTGGGCCAAACCAAAATCCCACAAACACCAGAAAAAGGATCAAGTGAAACTGAACTCATCAATCTTACTGAAAGAGATTTCAAAATAAAAATCATAAACATGCTCCTGGAGGTACATAAAAATATTCAAGAACTCAGGGGAAAATTCTGGACAGAGATTCAATCATTATGGAATACAATATCAGAAATGAAACATACAACAGAGGGATTTAAAAGCAGATTAGATATAGTGGAGGATACAGTAAATGGAACAGGAATTAGAGAAGAGGAATACAAAGAAGCTGAGGCACAGAGAGAAAAAAGGATCTCTAGGAATGAAAGAATACTGAGAGAACTGTGACCAATCTAAACAGAACAATATTCATATTATAGGGGTACCAGAAGAAGAAGAGATAAAGGGATAGAAGATGTCTTTGAGGAGGTAATTGCTGAAAACTTCCCCAGTCTGGGAAAGGAGATAGTCTCTCAGCCCATGGAGGTGCACAGATCTCCCAACACAAGGGACCCAAGGAAGACAACACCAAGACATATAATAATTAAAATGACAAAGATCAAGGATACGGACAGACTATTAAAAGCAGCCAGAGAGACAAAAAGATCACAAAGGGAAACCCATGAGGCTGTCATCAGACTTCTCCACAGAAACCTTAAGTCCAGAAAGGAGTGGCATGATATATTTAATGTAATGAAGTAGAAGGGCCTTGAACCAAGAATACTCTGCCTGGAAAGATTATCATTTAAATTACAAGGAGGGATCAAACAATTTCCAGATAAGCAAAAGCTGAGAGAATTTACCTCCCACAAACCATCTCTACAGTGTATTTTGGAGGGACTCCTGTAGATGGAAGTATTACTAAGGCTAAATAGCTGTCTCCAGAGGAAATAAAAAGAGAGTAAAGAAAGTAGGACAATTAATTACTAAGCAAATGCAAAGTTAAATCAACTACCCCCAAAGTCACTCAATGGATAGACAAAGAGTATAGAATATGATACCTAATATATAAAGAAAGGAGGAGGGAAAAAAAGGAACCTTTATATTGTGTTTGTAGTAGGATACTAAGTGAGTTAACTTAGACTATTAGATACTAAGGAACATACCCTTGAACCCTTTGTAACCACAAATCTAAAGCCTGCAATGCCAATAAGCACATATGTATCGTTAATCACCCTACATGTAAATGGTCTGAATGCACCAATCAAAAGACAGAGTCACTGAATGGATAAAAAAGCAAGACCAGTTTATATGCTGCCCACAAGAGACTCACTTCAAACCCAAAGACATACACAGACTGAAAGTTAAGGGATGGAAAAAGTTATTTCATGCAACTAATAGAAAAAAGCAGGAGTTGCAGTACTTGTGTCAGACAAAATAGACTTCAAAACAAAGAAAGTCACAAGAGACAAAGAAAGACATTACCTAATGATAGCGGGGTCAGTCCATCAAGAGGGTATAACCACTGTAAATATCTATGCACCCAACACGGGGGGCACCTACATATGTCAAACAACTACTAATAGAATTGAAGGGGGAAATTGACTGCAATGCATTCATTTTAGGAGACTTCAACACTCACTCACTCCAAAGGACATATCAGCCAGACAGAAAATAAGTAAAGATAAGCAGTATACACATTCTTCTCAAGTGCACATGGAACATTTTCAAGAATAGATCATATACTAGGCCACAAAAAGAGCCTCAGAAAATTTTAAAAGATTGAAATTGTACCAACCAGCTTCTCAGACCACAGAGCTATGAAACTAAAAATAATTATTCCAAGAGAATGAAATAGCCCACAAACATATGGAGGCTTAACAACATGCTCCTCAATAACCAATGGATCAATGACCAAATAAAACCAGAGATCAAGCAGTATATGGA
Organism: Smutsia gigantea; assembly: GCA_032199065.1. Lineage (NCBI taxonomy): Eukaryota > Metazoa > Chordata > Mammalia > Pholidota > Manidae > Smutsia > Smutsia gigantea. The sequence continues at coordinate 47,573 of JAVSCE010019468.1, forward strand.
GACAATGACAATAATTCAACACTGCAAAATCTGTAGGACGCAACGAAGGCCAAGCTAAGGGGGAAGTATATTGCAATCAGGCCTACCTCAGGAAAGAAGAACAATCCCATATGAACAGTCTAAACTCACAATAAATGAAACTAGAAAAAGAAGAACAAATGAGGCCCAAAGTCAGTAGAAGGAAGGACATAATAAAGATTAGAGCAAAAATAAATAAAATCTGGAATAAAACAATAGAAAGAATCAATGAAAGCAGAAGCTGGTTCTCTGAGAAAATAAACGAAATAGATAAACCCCTAGCCAGACTTATCAAGAAAAAAAGAGAGTCTACACACATAAACAAAATCAGAAATGAGAGAGGAAAAATCACTATGGACACCACAGAGATACAAACAATTATTAGAGAATGCCATGAAAAATTATATGCTAACAAACTGGATAACCTAGAAGAAATGGACAACTTTCTAGAAAAATACAACTAAGACTGACCCAGGAAGAAACAGAAAATCTGAACAGACCAATTACCATCAATGAAATTGAATTGGTAATCAAAAAACTACCTAAGAACAAAATGCCTGAACCAGATGGCTTTAGCACTGAATTTTATCATTTGGTGAAGATCTAACACCCATCTTCCTTAAAGTTTTCCAAAGAGTAGAAGAGGGAATACTTCCAAACTCATTCTATGAGGCCAGCATCACTCTAATACCAAAACCAGTAAAAGACCCCACAAAAAAAGAAAATTACAGACCAATATCTCTGATGAACATAGATGCAAACAAAATTCAAAAATACATAAAAAAGATCATCCATCATGATCAAGTAGGATTTATTCCAGGGATACAAGGAGGGTACAATCTTCGAAAATCCATCAATATCATCCACCACATCAACAGAAGGACAAAAACCACATGTTCATCTCCACAGATGCCGCAAAAGCATTCGACAAAATTCAACATCCATTCATGATAAAAAAAAAACTCAAAAAAATGGGTATAGAGAGCAAGTACCTCCACATCATAAAGGCCATATATGACAAACCCACAGCCAACATCATACTTAACAGTGAGAAGCTGAAAACTTTTCCTTTAAGATCAGGAACAAACATGGATGCCCACTCTCTCCACTTTTATTCAACATAGTACTGGAGGTCCTAGCCACGGCAATCAGACAACACAAAGAAATAAAACATATCCGGATTGGTAAAGAAGTTATACTATCACTGTTTGCAGATAACCTGATATTGTACATAAAAAACCCTAAATAATCCACTCCAAAACTACAGTATCTAATATCTGAATTCAGCAAAGTTGCAAGATACAAAATTAATACACAGAAATCTGTTGCATTTCTCTATACTAATGAAGAACTGGCAGAAAGAGAAATCAGGAAAACAATTCCATTCACAGTTGCATCAAAAGGAATAAAATACCTAGAAATAAACCTAACCAAGGACGTGAAAGACCTAAATCCTGAAAACTGCAAGGCACTCATGAGAGAAAATAAAGAAGACACCAATAAATGGAAATACACCCCATGCTCATTGATAGGAAGAATTAATATTGTCAAAATGGCCATCCTACCTAAAGCAATCTATAGATTCAATGCAATCCCTATCAAAATAACAACAGCATTCTTCAACGAACTAGAGCAAATAGTTCTAAAATTTGTAAGGAACCACAAAAGTCCCCAAATAGCCAAAGAAATTCTCAGAAGGAAGAATAAAGCTGAGAGGATTACACTCCCCAACTTCAAGTTCTACTACAAAGCCACTGTAATCAAGACAATTTGGTACTGGCACAAGAACAGACCCATATCAATGGAACAGAATAGAGAGTCCAGATATTAACCCAAGCATATATGGTCAATTAATACATGATAAAGGAACCATGGATATACAATGGAGAAATGACAGCCTCTTCAACAACTGGTGTTCACAAAATTGGACAGCTACATGCAAGAGAATGAAACTGGATTATTTTCTAACTCCATACACAAAAGTAAACTCAAAATGGATCAAAGTCCTGAAATGTAAGTCATGAAACCATAAAACTCTCAGCAGACAACGTAGGCAAAAATCTCCTGAATATAAAGATGCGCAACTTTTTCTTGGACGCATCTCCTCAGACAAGGGAAACAAAAGTAAAAATGAACAAATGGGACTACATCAAGCTAAAAAGCTTCTGTACAGCAAAGGACACCATCAGTAGAACAAAAAGGCATCCTACAGTATGGAAGAATATATTTTTAAATGACAAATCTGACAAGGGGTTAATATCCAAAATATATAAAGAACTCACAGGCCTCAACAACCAAAAATCAAATAACCAGATTAAAAAATGTGTGGAGGATATGAACAGATACTTCTTCAAAGAAGAAATTCAGATGGCCAACAGGCACATGAAAAGATGCTCCACATCACTAGTTATCAGGGAAATGCAAATTAAAACCACAATGAGATATTACCTCACACCAGTTAGGATGGCCAACATCCAAAAGACAGGGAACAGCAAATGCTGGTGAGGATGCAAAGAAAGGAGAACCCTTCTACCCTGTTGGTGGGAATGTAAATTAGTTAACCATTGTGGAAAGCAGTATGGAAGTTCCTCAAAAACTCAAAATAGAAATACCATTGGACCCAGGAATTCCACTCCTAGAAATTTACCTGATGAAAACAAGACCCCTGATTCAAAAAGATATATGCACCCCTATGTTTATCACAGCACTATTTACAATAGCCAAGATATAGAAGCAAACTACGTGTCCATCAGTAGATGAATGGATAAATATGTGGAATGTATACACAATGAATATCATTCAGCCATAAGAAGAAAACCAATCCTATCATTTACAACAACATGGATGGAGCTAGAAGGTATTATGCTCAGTGAAATAAGCCAGGCAGAGAAAGACAAGTACCAAATGATTTCACTCATTTGTAGAGTATAGCAATAAAGCAAAACTGAAGGAACAAAACAGCGGCAGACTCACAGACTCAAAGAAGGGACTAGTGGTTACCAAAGGGAAGGAGTTGAGGAGGGTGGGTGAGGAGGGATGGAGAAGGGGATTAAGGGGCATTAGGATTAACACTCAAAATGTAGGGGTGTCATGGGGAAGGCAGCAAAGCACAGAGAAGACATGTAGTGACTCTATAGAATCTTGCTATGCTGATGGACAGTCGCTGCTATGGGGTGTGGTGGAGGGACTTGATAATATGGGTGAATGTTGAAACCACTATGTTGTTCCTGTGAAACCTTCATTAGATTGTATATCAATGACACCTTAATAAAAAAATGCACAGGGGCAAAAAAAACCAAGCATAAATATAGTTATACAATGGAAAGTAGGCAACTTCTTCTCAGAAGTTTCTACCAGTTTCCTTTGTGTGGGTATCATTCCAAAAATAATTTATGTGAAGAGAGGATAAAAGATGGCAGCATGAGCAGTGAGGCAGAAATCTCCTCCCAAATCCACATATAATACGACAATACAGAAAATACATCTATTCCTAAAACAGTGACCAGAAATAAGATTCCACCAGCCAGTCTACATCTGGGAGAAGAGAACATCTCACAGAAAAGGGTAAAGTAAAAACGCCGCGAGCCAGCGGAACCCAAGCACCACCCCGACCCCAGCTCACATGCAGGAGGAAGAGAATCATTCCGGGGAGGGAGTAGAACCCAGGACTGCTAAATACCCAGCCCTAGAAATCTACTCTGGGAACACAGACCCACATTGCATGGTGCTCTGGAGATTAGAGGGGGTGAAAACCAAAGTCAGAGACTGAGACTGGGACCAGGTTCCCACAACCAGCTGCCCTGGGACAAAAGAAAGGTGGGTGCTTTGAAAGACTTCCCAACAGTGAGAGGGCTGCTAAAGGGGCAAGGGTTTAGGAGAAGTAACAGGTGGACAAAATTGTCTCGGCACACTCAGCCCAGCAGGTTGGGAACTTTTAGGAGCTTCAAGCACTCCATCCCCCTGGCTGGCAACACAGTCCTGAGGCCTCCCCACCGCAGTCAGCAGCCAGCTGCTTCTTCCTTTCCCCGCTTCCCCTATCCCCCCACCGCCTGCACCTGCGCACAAACTCGCTGCCCCGGCCATTGCTCCGGACTAGCTGGAGGGCAGCCCCGCCTACAGCAACTACATGGCTTAATGCAGAGGCTGCTCCCTGCACGTGGCTCACTAGTCCTGACAGCAGGGGCAGGCACTGCGGCTGGGAAGCAGGAAAGGGCTCTGTCCTCCTGGCAGCCACCGCTGCCACTCACCTGTGACTCCAGCCATTGCTCCAGGCCAGCCGGAGGGCGGCCCCGCCTATGGCAGCTTAGGGCCTTAACACAGAGGCTGCTTCTTGTGCATGGCTCCCTGGCCCTGACAGCGGGGGCAGGCACTGCGGCTGGGAAGCAGGAAAGGGTTTGCTCTTTAGGGTGGGCACCAGCAACGCTCACCTGCGACCCCTGCCATTGCTCCAGGTACTAGGCAGCTCCAAAGAGCAGAGCTTCTGGGCACTAGATGGCACCGCCTACACAAACTTAATATTTCTCACTATCCAGTAGGATTATAAAAAGGCAGAGGAACCTTGTTCAATCCCAAATCCCTCAAACACCAGAGAGCTCAGTGAAATTACCAAGCTTCCTGAAAAAGAATTCAAAATAAAAGTCATAAGCATGCTAATGGAGCTGCAGAAAAATATTCAAGAGCTAAGGGATGAATTCAGGAGGGAGACAACACCTTAAAAAATACAGTAGCTGAAATGAAACATACAATAGAGTAATTTAAAAGCAGATTAGAAGAAGTAGAGGAGACAGTAAATGGAATAGAAATTAGAGAAAAGGAATACAAAGCTGAGGCAAAGGGACAAAAATAATTTATGCATCTATAACCATGCATATGCATATGTAGAGATAACAGATATGAGTCTTCCTGCCAATGACTGCCTGTTGGATAATTCCCACTTCCCTATCCAGAGCATTCCTCTCCCTGCCCCAAGCCTGAGGCATCTGACCTCTGTGTCCTGAGGCTTCCTCTCCTCTGGCTTCTGATTGTACTTGGCCAGTGTGAGTCCTTGGCAGACCACAGGGCAGGAGGCAAATGAGATGGGACAATTTATTCCCACAGCTGCCTCTCTGTGGGGTCCGGGGCTCTCCCCTGGCTATGGAAGCCCCAGCCCCTGCCATCTCTCTGAACCGCAGTGGAAGCTCCCCTCACCCTTTCAGGCCCAGGGCCATAAAGCCACTGTGGGTGGCTCAGGCCCTGCTCCCTCCTTTGTGGGCACTCCTTACCCCTCCCCACTCTGTGATAAAGAGTTTTCTGTTGCCTCTCTCTCAGACCTGTTCAGGTGTCCTAATAGGCAGCTCACTCCCACATTTTTCCACTTGAAAATCAAAAAACTACCCCCCTCCAAGAGTCATATTCCTCTTCACCTTTTACTCAGAGCAGAGGTCCCCTGGGCTCTGAAGCCACAGCCCTATCCACCACTTTCTACCTGAGTGGCTTTGCACAGGGCCCAGACCAGCACAGGGGCTGGATAAATGCATTTCCACCCAAGCTGGAATGTTATCCCAATCCAAATGTCCCTGAGGCCCCACAGACAGTGTCTTCCAGGGCGTTTTGTGTCTGCTCTCTGGCCATCTGGTCAGGCCCTGTTAACTCCACTTCATGTTAGATTTGAGCTTGGGGTTCAGGTGGTGACTAAGTGGAACATGTGCCTAGCAGGGAGACATCTGCTATGCCACCTTTGCCCTGAAGGGCGCGGGCCCTGCTCCGTCTCCCTGGGGTGACATACCAGCAGTCTCCAAGGCTCCTGGGAAGAACCTGACCTCCAGGAAAGACTGCTCATTAATCCATCAAGCCCCATTCTGCTCCACCTGCCTGCTGACTCTTCTAACCTCGTGGAAAGCCGGCATCGGGGAAATGGGGCAGAATCAAGAAGTGTTGGTTGATGTGAGGAGTTGAATGGGGCAGGTTAGGTGAGGGGCCCGAGCCTTGGGGCCGGAGAAGGACCTGGGGTGCCCCTGGCCTCTTAGTCCCCATCCAGTCCCTAGAAAGGGGTGAGCTGTACATCTCAGCCCATCTCATAGGGTTCTGGTGAGAATGTGCTTTGATAACCAAGGACCGATTCTGCAAAGGGGCATGGGAGAGCTTAGGGAGTGTCTGAACCCCTTCCCTCTTTAGACATGGAGGCACAGAGCCACAGGCCTACCAGTGTTTCAGGAAATGCTTGGAAAAGATTTAAAAACGTGAAAAAAAATACATAGGCCTTAAATTATGGAAATAGCAAAATGAAACTCAGTGGTTAATGTATATGCTCATCCTTCATGGGTTGCTGAGTATACATAAAAATCTCACTACATTCGAAAACCATTTGCAAAGCTAGATTTTCTCACATTACAAGAATTTACAAGTATGCCAGTGATTGCCAGGAAACAGCAGCTAATACTAAGGTAAATGAGCGACTCATACTGACATCATTTTAAGAACAAAATCACTGGCCCTGCTCAACTCCCTCAGAAACTCCCTTATGCCAGGTGAATCATTTCTAGAATCATCGCTGCTTCCACCTTTTCTCTTTCTTATGCATCACGGACACCAACCAAAAAAGAAAAAAAAACCCACATAAATACAAAAAAACACTTTCTTTGAAGATGAAAAATACAGAAGCCAATAAATAGGCTGAAAACCAAATAATTCCCTGGTTGCTGCACCAGGGACACAAACTTTAGGCGTTCATGTCACTAGGAAAGACAATTCCTGAGTCATAAGGCCCAAGTCACCCCGGGTGGATTTGCATCCTGTAGCTTTTCCAATCCTGATTCCCACCACCCACTCCCCTACAATCAAGGGAAAGCAAGCATTTTCCAAACCCACACCTCACAAATGCGAGGGACTTTTTAAATTTATTTTTATTTTTTGTAATGCCCAGTCTCCATCATTGTCAAAGTATATTTTTTAAGTGATTTTATTTGGAAAAATCTTTTTCGTCTCTCCAGGGGCTACATCCAGCTGGGGCCAGTGGTGCCCCTCCGGCGCGCATGCAGAGCTGCGCTCCTCCCATCCTGGTCCTCCGGAGCCCACCCCAGCCTCCCTGCCGCGAAGGAGCAGTCTGCTGGGCTCCCGTGGGACTCCTTTGTTCCAGTATTCCAGTCATTCCCACAGTTTATTTTATCCCACATGTTGATTAATTATACTTGCAACAAAGCTTGTAGTTATTCATTAAGCCATTTGAGAGGGCCCCCGAAGACAGTGAGCAGTCTGATGGAGCCAAACTTCCCATGCCTCTTTTAAAAAGAAATGACTGCAGGGCATGGAGAATAAAGATGATTCAACATGTAACAGCAAGAGTCCAAATCAGCATGGCATTAGGAAAGTGTCCTCTGTAATGCAATGAGGTCCTCTGTCTGGATATTGGTAATCTGGATGAGGAAGGGTAAATGACCCCTTTTGGGCATACAGCAGCCAGGCACCTTAATTAGGTGCTAGAACAAGGTTTGGGAGGCTCTCCAGCAAAAAAGGAACAAAACATGCTTCCGTCTTTGTGCTTTGTTAATTACTGAGTAGTTTGTTTTCCATCTTAATGGAACTCAGCCTCTCTGGGCACTTGGGACCCCAGTGGTGGCACTCAACACAGAAGGACAACCTTTTGGGCTGTAACTGAGCTGTGACGCAGAGGAAGCCCCCAGGCCGCGCTGTGGGAGGGACAGGGACAGAGCACCAAGGTCTCCGGGTGGGGTCAGATCTAACCTGCTGCTTTTGTGTCCCTTGCTGGGATGGCAAGCAGGCCAGCATTCAGGGGATAGGGTTGGGGTGGACATCCACTTCCGACTCGCTGATCCACAGTCCACTCTAAATATTCTGGGAAGCCAGCTCCGGTCTGGCTGCTGAGATGTGCATTTACACTCAGCACTTGCATCTCGGTCATCCTCCGGGATGATGCATGTGTTCATGTGGCGTCAACTGGACAAAGGTGAGTTCACGTTTGTGTGTCCAGTTTCGGGTTGAACTTTGGAGCCCTCACAGGTCATTAAATCAGACCAAAACAAGTTTGGGGACAACTTTTTTTTTTAAGGGAATGTGATTTCCAGTTCCATAACAGTCATTCTTAAAAAAGACCCACCTTTAAGACAAGGACAAACCAGAGCCTGCCACGCTCAGGCGCTGGTTCACACGCACCCATGTCGTAGCTGTGCTGGTAATTCTTCCCATACACCCCCTACTCAGATACATGCACGGCCTCCCCCACTGTCAGCATCCTGCCCCAGAGGCGGACATTTGTTACAACTGATGAACCTACATTGACACATAATTTCCACCCGGAGTCCCTAGCTTACTTCACAGTTCACTCTTGATGTTGTGCGTGCTATGTTTGGACAAATGTTATGATGACACATATCACCCCCACAGCGTCCTACAGAGTATTTTCACTGCCCTAAAAATCCTGTGCTCTGCCTATTCAACACCCCAATCCACCCTGGCAACCACTGACCTGTTTACTGTCTCATGGTTTTGCCTTTGCAGCATGTCATAGAGTTAGAATCATATAGTAAATAACTTTTTCCGACTGGCTTCTTTCACTGATATGCATTTAAGTTTCCTCCATGTCTTTTCCTGGCTTGATAGCTCATTGCGTTTTAGAGCTGAATAATCTCCCAGAGTTAATTTATCCACTCACCTACTTCATTCCCTTTCATTGCTGAAATGCCATATGATTTTTTGAGAGTGAAAAAGTTTCTTGATTTTTTTTGAGTTGAGATGTCCACATTATCAAGTTTACTTATGACAATATTCCTCTACTGTCAGTCTCATAAAACTCCATCCAAATTTATCTTCTTGACCTAAGCCAGTTTGGCTGGTCAGCAATTCGACGAGATTCTTTTGGTCAATGTGGACGGCCTCCAGGAATAAGAGGCAGGGGTTATGTCCCCTCCCCTTTAAGCTCCCTACAAGATTGCTACAATGAAAGCAAGTTTCATTGCAAATTCTACCAAATGAACAGACACTTGTGAGACAGCAGGCCTCACAGTTGTCAGGCACCCTATCCCTGTAGCCCAGGAGGGCTCCTCTCCAGGCCCTCTCCTGGCCCTCGGTCCCTTGGATGGGAACCTTGCATGAGAAGTTCTCTGGGGCCAACTCGGTGACAGGTGGCAGAGCACCTGCCTTCCAGCTGGGCCAGGCTGTGAGGATGTCTGTGAAGCAGCGGGCCCAGGTGAGAAATGGGGCGAAATGGGACTCCTGGCTCCTGGGGAGCTATTACATGGGAGGGGCAGCTCCTTGCTGTAGCTGGGTCCGCTTGGGACTCAGGCTCCACAGTTTTAGAAGGAAATGGAAAAAAGTGGAATAACCCAGGGGAGCCAGCCAGATCACTGGAGCACCATAAAGGGACCTAACAACATGCAGGGCCAGTGGAAGCTCAGCTTGACTCCTGTCTTTCTGACATGAACATAGATGAAAGACATTCATAGCTTGTGTCTAGTGACACAATGTTTGGGCCTCATCTCATACATTCCCTGCCTGAGACCCCTGGCCAGTCCTACTTCCAGGAGTCCTAGTTCCTTTCTGTGGATAGAGGCATTCAGGGACCACAGTGTGACTATTAAGTGTCGTCCCTCATAACTGGATGGGTCATTGTTTCTAGCCCCTTGGGGGACAGAGGTTATAATTTCATACAGACACTTCCAGTTATAAATCAGGACTACAGGATTTTGACCTAACCTTATCTACCTTTATCTTCATTCTTCCATGCCAAAAATCCAGGTTCTTAATGACACCAAAAGTTACTTATCCCATTACCACCAACTCTGATTACTGTAAACAGTTTGGGATTTTTAAGTTTTTGTGACTCTTTTTGCACATTCCATTAGGAAGCTTCAAATTACTGTTTTAAAATCACTTGGAATAGACTTGCTAATTATCAGGGAAATGCAAATTAAAACCACAATGAGATATCACCTCACACCAGTTAGGATGGCCAACATCCAAAAGACAAGGAACAACAAATGCTGGCAAGGATGCAGAGAAAGGGGAACCCTCCTACGCTGCTGGTGGGAATGTAAGTTAGCTCAACCATTGTGGAAAGCAATATGGAGATTCCTCAAAAAACTAAAAATAGAAATACCATTTGACGCAGAAATTCCACTGCTAGGAATTTACCTGAAGAAAACAGATCCCTGATTCAAAAAGGCATATGCACCCCTATGTTTATCACAGCACTATTTACAATAGCCAAGATATGGAAGCAACCTAAGTGTCCATCAGTAGATGAATGGATAAAGAAGATGTGGTATATACACACAATGGAATATTATTCAACCATAAGAAGAAAACAAGTCCTACCATTTGCAACAACATGGATGGAGCTAGAGGGTTATTATGCTCAGTGAAATAAGTCAGGCGGAGAAAGACAAGTACCAAATGATTTCACTCATCTGTGGAATATAGTAACAAAGCAAAACTGAAGAAGCAAAACAGCAGCAGACTCAGATTCGAAGAAGGGACTAGCGGCTATGGAAGTAACCTGGGGAGGGTGTAGAGGGAGGGAGAAGGGAATGAGGGCCATTATGATTAGCACACACAATATAGGTAGGTCACAGGGAAGGCAGTACAGCCCAGGGAAGACAAGTAGTGACCCTTTAGCATCTTACTACGCTGATGGACAGTGACTGCAGTGGGGTGGAGTGGGGGGGGGCTTGATAATGTGGGTGAATGTAATAACCACAATGTTGCTCATGTGAAACCTTTATAAGATTGTATATCATTGATACCTTAATAAAAAAATATCACTTGGAATAGTTCCCTGCAGTTATGACAGCAATAGGACAGAGTTAAGTTCATAGGTTTTTAACTTTGTTTTCAGGGACTTTTTTTTCATGTAGTTTTGTTTTATAATTATGTACAATATTAACAGGATTCCAAAATCAAATCAGTAAAAAGGTATGTGCAGACAAGTCCAGCCTCCAGCTCTGCCTCCTCCACTTTGCACCCTCCCTCCTCCTGCGTGATTGTTTATGATTAGCCTCTGTTGTTCTCTCTTTCTCCTGATACCTAGGAAGGTCCATATTCTTGCTGTGATGGGCACCATATGTATCTTTATATAATATCCTTCATCTTTTCTTTTTGGCTTCTGTGTATTGGTACTCCACTATGATCAATACGGAAATTGGCTAGTGAATGCTCTTCCTTCTCCATCCTCCTTATATCTGGTATGAATGTCACTTGCTTATAGTTGGTAATGAGATGGCAACCAGCAGATAGGTTTTCCAGGCTCTGAGCCCTTGGCAGGACTCACAGACTCACACTGTCAGAGCATGTAGCCACTAAGCACCATGGCATTGTCCTCATAACCATCATTTAGTCTCAGTCCTATGGGTAAATATACATTCAGGGCTGGTCCTTACGCTGCTCTCTCCAATCTTTTTGGTCCTCTGAAACACTTTCTCTAGCAGATCTGCCAGGAAGGGACAATATTAGACAATATTCTCTGAGGGCTTGCACACTCTCCAAGCTTCTTTAAGGCCTTTGCACCTCACACTTCCTTGCCAGCTGGTTTGCTGGTCCACTTTGACTTTGCACATGCAAGGTGAGTGGCAGAACCACTTCCCTGTCAGCTTCCCATCCTCATTTCTTCCTCCCCGGGAACCCAGCAGGCCTCTGAGGGCTCCAGCCACATACATCTTCAAACCCAGAGGTACAGTCTCTCCAGAGGAGCAGCTGTTAACATATATTAAATTTTCCCTCTTGTTTCCTGACAAACAGACCAGCATGTCTTCATAAAATGTGAACACCTTGTGCACGCTATCCCATGTGTGCCCTCCTGAGGGGTGGATTTCCTGAAAACCCCCTTACGGTCTTTTGCCAGGCCTGCGGCAGGTGGATGGTAACATGAGCGCCCTCATGCTCTTTGTTCATCTGTACTATTGCACATTTTTTTACTCAACGTGACTTACAGTTCATTGCACTCACACAACACCTAAGGTTTCTTGTCTTCTTCTCCCGTTGTGCTCAGGCATTATAGTTAGGGGGGAAATACTTAAATCTTTTGGGGAAGTCAAATTTTGAGAGGGTTTAAGGCAATTTAACTGGAAAAACTTAAAAGAACTCCAACTATAAGAAGTTACTTGTAATTTCACGATTACTCCCCATATATTGTCTATTCACTAGGAGGGTGCGGTAAAGCCCAGGCAAACGATCATCTCAAATAAGGTACCTTACATATATCAATACAAAAACTAAACACCTTTTTAGATGACAGCAAAATGTTTCTCCTAACTTTGGGTTTTCACAAGTTTTTGGACACTGGTAACGTTTACTAGCAGAGTGGCCATCTGCAGGGAAGTCACAAGTCAAACCATTTCTAAGGTCTCAGAAAAGTAATCTAAGATGTATTAACTGGCATTGTCATTTTGAAGACTTTATATAAAGGAAGCTTTATGCTTATTTCTGTTTAGCAGACCAAGTGCTAGTTCAAATTGTTCGCCCCGTTTGTTTCCCAGCCACAGTGCTCTTGCAGCTGGCGCAGGCGCCCAGGCCCACCCTCCGCGGAGGAGGCCCAGCTTCAGCAGAAGGCACGCTTCCTAGGCCGTCTTAGGTGTGGCTGCGTAGGGGCAGAGCCTCTGCGAGTTTGTAAGGAAGGACGAGAATGGCCAGTTTTGAACGGCACCCTTCCCCTCCCTGACCCCACCCTGGACTAAGTAACATCCAAATAGATTATTTTACTCAAACAGATCATTTTACTGCTATGAATGTTTTCATTCAAGGTATTTACAGAAACATGGTGAAAAGCATCATTAAGTAGGCCCCCAAGTAGGGGTCACACTAAATTTCCATTACAAGAAAAACTCACACTGCACGTATGTGGTTAATGACAAGTTGTATTTGGTGCTGAGATTTTAAAAAGCACTACTTTAACATTCAAATGTGTTCTTCTGTGTTACTGGCTTCTATCTTCTGAGTCTTCTTTTCTTAGGTTTTCTGAAATTTCCCCTTTAGAATGAAGAAATCTGAAAGGCCTATCATGCCATTCTTTCTAGATTCGCTAAATTGAAAATAGACACTTATTAGTAATTTCTCACAGCACACAATAAAATCTTTATGAAATGCAATCTAATTTAAAAGTTTCACCTAAAAAACTTTATTTCTGGTGTCTAATCACCAATTCTTACCTCTAAAAAAGAGCATTCTATTTTCTTGTACAAAAATGGGCATCTGTTTTTAGGTGAAAAAATCTACTGTACTTATAGATTTTTCTTTATTGACAACTCAAATTTTAGTTACCAGTATAACAAAAGTAGCCTTCTATTTAAACAGTAGGTCCAGCAAAACTCAAGGAACTGTCTTAGGTCTCTGAAACTTTGGCATTGCTGACAGCATGTCTTTTTATTTTTTTCTCTTTATCTACAGATATTTTTATTTCTTAAAAGATGGCAAACATTCAGTTTTTACTGTCAACATCAGTAGACGTAAAAATACTAAGCTATAACAACATTCACTTTCAATGTCAATGGGGAAAATGAAAACTGCCTTGAGGGGCTCATATTTTTAAGTAAAAGAACACAAGTTAGTGGCTCTAAATGGCACTTACAGGCCCAGGGGAATTACATTTGCTGAGCGTCTGCTGTCGGGCCGTTTGGAGACGGAGTAGAACTTGGAGAATGCTAGTCCCCCTGCCCACCTGCTCTCCGGGCTGAGGATGTCCACCAGGGGACCCCAAAGCTCAGCAGGAGGGTGCGCCTCCTGGCTGTGGTGCTGGCACAGGGTGAAGGCCACCCGGAGTGCCCTGCCCCACTGCGAAGTTCACCAAGGGTGCAGGAAAATGCACCCTTTCTCACCTTCGCTTTTCCAGTGCAGCTCCTCCCTGCTCACTGCCTCCTCCTCAGAGGCTGGCGCTCCGGCACCCACAGGGCTCTCCTCACCCTGGGGCACCGGCACCCAGCTCTCAGGACTCCGGCTGACCTGCGCTTGCAGGATCCTTCCCTGGACAGCCCCAGGCCCACAGCCCCTAGTCCTGCGCTCCCCAGGCCCTGCCACTCCACTCCTTAGGGACAGCCCTGCAATCTCGGCCTCACTCTCGCACCACTCAGGCACCCAAATCTGGGATGGCGCTGGAGGAGGCCCCTCCTTCGTCAGCTGTCTTGACCTCTCCTTTCCAGAAACATCCTCATATGTGGCTCATGGGGTCTTCTAACCCAAACCACCACCACGTTCCCTCTGTAAGATCCCCAGTGGCTCCCCATTGCCCCCAGACATCACCCAAACTCCTAGGGCCTCTCCACCTGCACGACCTGTGGTGCAGCAGACCAGGGCCCCCTCCCCTGGCCCATCCCCTGAGTAGCGTCAGCCTGCAGACATCAGTCCCAGGCTCCTGAGCCCCATGAACAACACGTAAGGTGACTTCCCCAGGGACAGAGCACAGCAGAGGGAGCCGCTTCTTGGGCCAGGCTCTGCAGGGAGTCCTTCGTGAGCAGGGAATGCCAGAGGGCCATGCAAAGGGGCCAGGGTGTCCCCAGAGAGCAAGCGCAGGAGCCAAAAGCTGGCTGAGTCAGGCCCCCAGGAGCTGATCCCTGCCCAGTTCGAGGGTCGCCTCTGCCGAGCACTTCGAGTGTCACCACCCTTGATGTGTGTCCCAGCTCACTGCACTTCAGGCACACAGGTCTTTGTTTAAAGCAGGCCAGGCGGCACTTCAGCACCCTCCCAGGAGCCTCCGCTGGGGCCTGGGCCACAGCTCCCTCCTGTGGGCAGCGCCACCCCGCCACTGGGCTGCTTGTCCTACGTCCCCCACAGGCAGCACAGATGGACACAGAATGGGTGACCCATAAACGTTCAGGACATGAAGGGGTCACGCCTGCCACCTGCAGTGCCTGTTTCCTCGTCATTGCTGAGAAATAACTTCTCCCTTTTCAGCATACTATGCTATGATTTTAAACCATTTGACATACTGCACTTAAGAATCAGGATAAATCTGGGAAAAACTTATGAAAGACAGGACGGATGTTCTCCCTCTGAAGTCTGAAGAGAACCAAACTTTAACCCCGTGCTGCCCCAAGTCAGAGGATAGAGCTGCCTCCCGCCGTCTGGCTTCTCATGCCCTGCTTCCAGACCCTGAGCACAGGGTGCGCGCTTCCCTTCCTGCAAAGGCAGGAGTTTCCAGTCACTGCCCCTGAGCTCCAGGGAGCACTTATACTTACAGACTGCCCTTTAAATCGGCAAGATAGGACTCCGTTTCCGCTGCAGCGCTATCCGCGTCTAGTTTAGACAAGTAGCGGTACACGTAGGCGAAAGTCTCGAAGGGGATGCGCGCGGGCCCGCCCTCCGGATCGGCAGTGAGAATCTCGCACAGGTGCTTCATCGCCGTGTTCAGGGACTGAAACACCACAAACCAGGTGGGGAAATGGTCACTACTTGGGACTTGCGAAAATGAAAGCAAAGACACCAGCAGAATAACACTTAATTTACAGAAAATTCTGTATTTTACAGAAATTCTCCAAAAAGTATGTTTTCGATCTAAGTTCAGAAACGGTGAATTTATATTTGCCATAAAGGAAGCAATAAAAAGGAAAGGCTTGATCAAGATTCAGCTGGCCTGAAAATATTTTTAATCCACAGATTTTTAGATGAAATGGAATGACTCTTAAGGCCAAGAGGAAGCATCAGTCTCCTTAAGGACTGACCTCCCAAGCTAACACAGAACCCTCTAGCCCGGTGGCCCCACAGCACACCTAGGGACCGAGCCACTGCCGTCAACCAGAGGTGCCACTAGGCGTCGACTAGGCAGCAGCCCTGCGTGCCCTGGATGCCCGCCTGCCCTTTGGGTTCCAGCAGGCCCAGCGGAGGGGGCGCCCTTTCCCTGGGTCCTGTCTCAGTGCCAAAGAGCACCACACCTTTCTCCTCAACACTGGGCATCCGCTCAGGCTCCTTCCCTCTGCCAGGGTCTCACACCCTGCCCCACCCTGGCCGACACTCTTGCCTTTCAGCCTGACAGCCTGTCTCAGGCAGCCTTCACACCCCCATAAGGCCTGTGCCTCCACAGCATACTGACACCGCCTTCAAGCTACAAGGGCGTAAGAAAACGTGCTCAGGGTTGGGGCAGCCATCACTCATGTCAAACACACCAGGAAGGCCACAAAGATGGGGCTGGTTTCTGCTGGATTTATCCGATCCCTGTGACTTCACTCCAGCATGCTTCAGGAGTGGCAGGGTCTAACACCTAAGCACATGAGAGAGCACGTGCCCCAGTGGGGTGCAGAAGCAGCTCCTGGGAGACTGTTAAATTTCCAAGCATTTTGCAAGATGGTTGACCTCACATTGGTAGTTTGAAATCAGCCAGGTGGGAGTATTTACACCACATTCATGGGAAACACCACCAATCAGGGCCTTTTTCCCCTGCAGAGAGCAGGCTGTTAACCTTTAGCAGGACTGAAGACAACGTGGAGTTGATATTTGCAGCAAGGCCCAAAAGGGAGACTAGGATCCTCCAGGGAAGGTCCTGCAGGAATGAATCTGGGCTGCACTTGGGAGGAAAGAGCAAAAAAGCACCAGTGGGATGGGTACAGAGGAGAGCTGCCCGTGTGGGAAGAGTCGCACTCAAACTCGCTTTATGGGACCAGTGACTGAATGGGGAATAAAGCTAACATCCTCAGGGACCACAAAGGACTGGAGCCACATTTTTATCTCAAAGTTTCTGTGGGTCAGGAGTCTGGGCACTGCTCAGTGGGGTCCTCTGTAAGCCTCCAAGCAAGGTTTGGGCCAGTCTGGTCCTCCAGAGATGGCCCACTACCACCCGCACCTGGGTTGCTGGGAGAATTCATGTCCTTGTTGCTCTAAGACTGGGGGCCCAGCTTCTTGACGCCTGCAGGTCCTCCATGTGGGGCCCTCTCTGTAGGCCTTCTCACAATAAGGCAGCGGGCTTCTTCAAAGCTCATCTTTAAATCACAGGTTATCACAGTGATAGAGAAAAATCACCTGATTCCAGCAGGGGGAGGGAAAGGCCTGATGTGAGGCTGTCCCACAGAACATCACTGACACACCAGCACCTGTCACATGCCAGGCACCATCTGAGTGTGCCACCTGGGGTCTCCTTCACTCCTCCCAGAAACCATGAATGACCCAGAGAGGCTAAGTAACCTGTCTGAGATGAGCCAGCCGGGCTGGAACACAGGCAGTCGGCCTCCTGACCACATTCGCTGCTGCCAGCAGCCGCGGGGCTGGCCCAGGAGTGAGCAATGGGCAAAAATGCTCAGGATTCCAGGTGTCAGGCTGGGGCCTGGAGGTCTGGCCAGAGCACCCCCTGCCACCGGCTGCTGGGACTTGGCACATCTGGAAGCCACTCTCCTCACGGCCCAGAGGCCTGATGGCCCTGGCCGCCTTGGATGGCGGGCGGACAGCAAGTTCTGATGCTAGTCCGGCCCTGGAGGCACAACAGTGCTGATAAGGAAAAGTGCCCCACTCCCTGTGCCCAAACACCACCACACAAATTGTCCTCTACGTCCTCTAAAGACTGTCCTTGAGTAAAGTAAAGCTGTGTTTTACTGTCCCCTGCTTGAAACTCTGCAAAGACATATTGTTATGCTAAGACTGTACTTTTACATCTGACAGGAACTGAAGGAAGTCCATGCAAGTTCGGAAGCATGGAGCCCTGGTGCGGGAGCGGCCAGGGGAGCAAGCATGTGCAAGCTGCCTGCTGAGGTGCTCAAGCCACAGAGGAAGAGGAATTTAAGGAAAAGCACATAAAACCAAGAAGAGCCAGAGACACCAAATCCACAGGAGGAAGCATGGCTGTGTGTGGGTGGTGTTCTAAGAACTCCCAAGTGAGGGTGTAAGGGGGCTGCCTTGAAAGCTTTTCAGGGTGTAGGTCATAATGGATAGCAATGGGTATCAATGATAAATAACCCTTGGAGCCTTTATTCTGAGACAGGACACCTCAGGCCTTCACAGAGTGGTCTCAGCCGGTGGACGGTGCCCATCCTCAGCTGCAGAGTCGTCCCTCTGTCCCTCTGCCCCCATGTCCATGCATCAGTAATGGCCACTCTGGAGCCCATAGTCTGCATTTGAATCCCACCCAACCACTTCCAATCTGAGTCACTAGGACCTGTGTCTCGGCACAGCTCACCGCCCTGCAATTTGGAGAACCAGGCCTTCCCCAAGGTGTAACGAATATAGAGATACAAATCCCTGCCCATGGCAAGAACCCTAGAGGTGATGCCCAGTCACACGCACTGTGTTCCCAAGGAAAAGCACGACATACATGTACATCTGCCACTGTAAATGGCACAGGAGAGACACTCCCGTGATGATAAAGGCCAGAGCTTTCCATAGCCTAACTAGAGCTGGGTTACTGGTTTGTCACTATGGATGTTCTCAGTTACTCTGTGTAGGAACAAGGGACTTGGTTCACAGATTTTTTTGTTATAAAAAAGATCTTCATGTTTAAAAAGCAAAAGGAAAAATTCTGATCCATCATTGTGCCACTTAGGATCACTAAAGGTGCTGCAGAAATGTAACGCTGAAGGTTCCAACATACAATGTGCTCACTCTGCCAGGCGAGCACACGGCGGCCTGGGGAAGAGGACAGGAGTCTTTAGCACCCACACACACCTGCCTGGGGCAGCCCACGGTGCCCTTTCACCCCCGTGGCTTTCATGCAGTAACTAGAGCAGTGCCCATGCTGCTAGGGTGCAAAGAACATCAGCTCCAAGGACAAGGGGTGCTTGCCTATCTTATTCACTCTGGAATCTTCCGCACATAGAACAGGGCCTGGCAGAGTGCTCTGCAAACATTTGTGAAGGAATGAAGGAATGAATGAATGATACATTTGACTCAGAAATTTAAGCAGAGGTTAAATTCCAGTCTTTGTGGAGACAATGAACTTGCTTCATCTGACAAGCATGATTCTGAAGAGAAATTTAAGAGCACAGAGAATGTGCCTGCCCCAAGACGCCAAGACGACTTGGGCCAAGAAAGCAGCAACAGTCTCTCGTGTTGACACAGTGACTATTCCAATTTTACAGAAACCCTTTGTGGAAAGAGTGAATAGACACTAATCCTTTATAAATCACTCCTCATCTTGCTCCACTTCTTCATTTCGTTTTTGAAGGCTTTTTTTTAAAGCATTAAGATAAATGCTAAGATGGCAAACTACCCTGAAATTGTCACCTGGAAGTCACAGTTTTATGTCCTTAGTGCACCTCCAAGTGACTGCAGCCACCGTGGGCTGCCCCGGGGCACACAGGGCCATCAACATGGCAAGTCTCCACACGGGCTGGCTCCCCGGATGCCCCACAGACCCAGAGGACGGCTGTCTGCACTCGGAGCCAACCGGGCTGCGGGTGGCGGGGAGGACCTTGCACACTTGAACCTCATGCTGCCTGCCTGGCTTCCCACAGCAGGGAGGGGCCCCTGGCTCTGGAGACAGCAAGGGCCAGCAGCAGGCTGGTGGCTTGCCTAAGGGGCGGGGCAGGACAGCACACTGATGGAAAGGGACCAGTAACAGGTCAGAGGACAGAAAGAGAAGCGTGTGCCGCTCGCAGCCTGCCCCTGTGCTCACCTACAAGCACAGGCTTGATGCCCGACACAATGTCTCCATCTAGTGTCTCCACTACATGTGGAGGAGAGACCCCAGCGTCCAAAACATGTGGTTCAGTTTTAAATCTAGAGATTAAGGAGGGTAAAAATCGCAAAGATGGATCCCAAGACACGAAACATTGTTTCTTATCATTGTTAAAATCTAAATCTCATAACCAACTTTAGAGGCACAAACCATAAGCCGGAATTCAAATATTAGGTATTAACTTTATATTAAGAAAGCCTTGCTTTCACAGAATTGCAGATGAACAAAGCAACATAGAATTTTCTCCAGTAGCTAATTTGTCTTTGTCCTTCCCAATAACATATCACTAACATACTCCCCTGGGGACATTCGAGCCTGACACTGCTGCAGGAGGCCACTTGGTGGGCCAGGGCCCAGCGCTTGGCACAGCTAGCCCAAAGCTGACGCAGAAACACTACCCGTAGACGGTTACACGACAGACACATCGGCCATTATGCAGCACCACCCTGACACCTGACTTTAGTGGGGTTTCAGAGTTCTCACCGGGGCCATTAACAGACCCAGTGAACTGCAGCTCACATATTCACACAGTGGGTAGTACACAGCAGAGATGATGAATGACCCACAGCAGTCTGTCATATACAGATGAATAAGCACGAAATCTAACTGGGGATGAAAAGAAGTTCCAGCAGATTACTAACATAAAATTGTCTTTTCATAAAGTTTAAACCAACTAAAATTGAATAATGTATTTCTTGGGAGTTTGTATGTCATCAACAGGAAGCAAGAGAGGCAGGTGAACAGGACATGTAAGGAGACTGCAGGTGGTGGCAGGGGCTATCGCTGTTCAGGGTCACATAGGGACACAGCTCACGGGTACTTACTACATAAAGTGGCTTTTAAAACTTAAAACTGAAGACAGTTGGGAGACTTCTGGGAAGATGGTGGCGTGAGCAGGGGGGCAGAAATCTCCTCCTAAAACTATATATATCTATGAAAATACAGCAAATACAACTATTCCTAAAAGAGAGACTAGAATACACAGGAAAGTGCACAGCGTACAGCTACACCTGAGAGGACACAACACCCCGCGAGGCAGGTAAGATACGGAGCTGCTACCCAGCGGGACCCGAGCACTCATCCACCCCAGTGCACTGGTGGGAGGAGAGGATTCAGAGCAGGGAGGGAATGGAAGTACACCCCACGAAATAACCAGCCCCGGTGATCTGTGCGGGGAGTGCTGACACACATCACGCGGTGTAGCGGGGATTGGAGAGACAGAGGGTGCAGGATCTGAGCGGGGAACATGCCAGGGTGCTTGCAGCGGGCTCCCGGGAAGGAAAAGAAAAAGAAAAAGAAAAAAAAAAAACGCGCACTTTTTTCAGTGGTCTTAAAGCAACAGGAGGCCAGCGGAGGAGCCAGATCGCCCCGGCACACTCAGCCCAGCAGGTTGGGAGTCCTGGGGAGTTTTGGACCCCTTAGCTGGCAACTGGGAAAGGGTGGCCGCACTTAGACTTCCCACAGAGATCGACAGCCTCCCATTCGTTCCCACCCCGGCCAGAGCTATAAAAGGCCCTGCAGAGCGGTGTGCCCACAGCTGCGGAATAGTGGGGCAACAGGGCCACCTACAGCATTCCCACAGAATCTACTCCCGGTGGGCGTTTTTGGGTTTTTTTGGTTGTTTTGTTTTGTTTTCTCTTTTCTCTTCTCTTTCTTTTTTCTTTTTTTTTCTTTTTAAAGTCTTAAAGAGCCCAGCTGACATACATGGCAACTACCAATGACCATTTCTATAGCCATGAAAAGACGAAGGAATATGGTTCAGACTAAGATCAACCAGACAACCCCAGGGAGGGAGCCTGAAGGGATGGAAATGCACAATCTTCCTGAAAAAGAATTCAGAATAAAAGTCATAACCATGCTGATGGACCTACAGAGAAATGTGCAAGAGCTGAGGGAGGAAGTGAGGGAAGTGAGGAAAGACAACGCAGAAATCAGAAAAGCGATCGACGGGCTTAACAGCAGACTGGATGAGATGCGAGAGACTGTTAATGGAATAGAAATCAGAGAACAGGAATACAGAGAAGCAGAGGCAGAGAGCGATGAAAGGATCTCTAGGAATGAAAGAATATTAAGAGAACTGTGTGACCAATCCAAACGGAACAAAATTCGCATTGTAGGAGAACCAGAGGAAGAAGAGAGAGAAAAAGGGATAGAAAGTGTCTTTGAAGAAATAATTGCTAAAAACTTTCCCATGCTGGGGAAGGAAATAGTCTTGCAGCCCACGGAAGCCCACAGATCTCCCAACACAAGGGACCCAAGGAAGACAACACCAAGACACATAATAATTAAAATGACAAAGATCAAAGATAAAGACAGAGTATAAAAGGCAGCTAGAGAGAGAAAAAAGAACACCTACAAAGGAAAACCCATCAGACTATCATCAGAGTTCTCAACAGAAACGTTACAGGCCAGAAGAGAATGGCATGATATATTTAATGTAACAAAACAGAAGGGCCTCGAACGAAGAATATTGTATCCAGCACGATTATCATTTAAATATGATGGAGGGATTAAACAATTTCCAGACAAATGAAAATTGAGAGTTTGCCTCTCATAAACCACAACTACAGGATATCTTAAACGTACTGCTCTAGAGGGAAGCACCCCTAAGGCTAAAAAGATGTCACCAGAGAAAATGAAATCATAGCAAAGAAAATAGACCATCCAAATACGAACTAAAGGCAAGAATAAAACACCTAGTATATAAAGAATGGAGGAGGAAGAATAAGAAGGGAGAGAAATAAAGAAACATCAGATGCTGCATACAATAACTTAACAAGAAAATTAAGTTAGATTGTCAGATAGTACAGAAGCAACCCTTGAACCTTTGGTAACCACGAATCTAAAGCCAGCAATGGCAATAAGTACATATCTATCGATAATCAGCCTAAATGTAAATAGACTGAATGCACCATTCAAAAGACACAGAGTTACAGAAGGGATAAAAAAGCAAGACCCATCTATATGCTGCTTACAAGAGACTCACCTCAAACCAAAAGATATACACAGACTAAAAGTGAAGGGATGGAAAAAGATATTTCATGCAAACAACAAAGAGAAAAAAGGAGGCGTTACAGTACTTGTATCAGACAAAATAAACTTCAAAACGAAGAAAGTAGCAAGAGATAAAGAAGGACATTACATAATGATTAAGGGGTCAGTCCAACAAGAAGATATAACCAATATAAATGTATATGCACCCAACACAGGAGCACCAGCATATGTGAAACAAATACTAACAGGATTAAAGGAGGAAATAGACAGCAATGCATTCATTTTAGGAGACATCAACACATCACTCACTCCAAAGGACAGATCAAATAGACAGAAAATAAATAAAGACACAGAGGCACTGAACAACACACTAGAACAGACGGACCTAACAGACGTCTACAGAACTCTGCACCCAAAAGAACACGATACACATTCTTCTCAAGTGCACATGGAACATTCTCCAGAATAGACCACATACTAGGCCACAAAAAGAACCTCAGTAAATTCAAAAATATTGAAATCCTACCAACCAACTTCTCAGATCACAAAGGTATAAAACTAGAAATAAATTTTAGAAAGAAATCAAAAGGCTCACAAATACATGGAGACTTAACAACATTCTCCTAATTAATCAATGGGTTAACGACCAAATCAAAACAGAAATCAAAGAATATATGGAGACTAATGACAACAACAACACAAAGCCACAACTTCTGTGGGACGCAGCAAAGGCAGTTCTAAGAGGAGAGTATATTGCAATCCAGGCCTATTTAAAGATGGAAGAACATTCCCAAATGAATAGTCTAAAGACACAATTACTGAAATTGGAAAAGGAAGAACAAATGAGGCCCAAAGTCACCAGAAGGAGGGACATAATAAAGATCAGAGAAGAAATAAATAAAATTGAGAAGAATAAAACAATAGAAAAAAATCAATAAAACCAAGAGCTGGTTCTTTGAAAAAATAAACAAAATAGATAAACTCCTAGCCAGACTCATTAAGAGAAAAAGAGAATCTACACACATAAACAGAATCAGAAATGAGAAAGGAAAAATCACGACGGACCCCACAGAAATACAAAGAATTATAAGAGAATATTATGAGAATCTATATGCTAACAAGCTGGAAAACATAGAAGAAATGGACAACTTCTTAGAAAAATACAACCTTCCAAGACTGACCAAGCAAGAAACAGAAAAACTAAACAGACCAATCACCAGCAACGAAACTGAAGTGGTAATCAAAAAACTACCCAAGAACAAAACCCCCGGACCAGATGGATTCACCTCTGAATTCTACCAGACATATAGAGAAGAAATAACAGCCATTCTCCTTAAAGTTTTCCAAAAAATAGAAGAGGAGGGAATACTTCCAAACTCATTCTATGAAGCCAGCATCACTCTAATACCAAAACCGTGGAAAGACCTCACCAAAAAAGAAAATTACAGACCAATATCCCTGATGAACGTAGATGCAAAAATACTCAACAAAATATTAGCAAACCGAATTCAAAAATACATCAAGAGGATCATACACCATGATCAACTGGGATTCATCCAGGGATGCAAGGATGGTACAACATTCGAAAATTCCATCAACATCATCCACCACAACAACAAAAAGAAGAACAAAATCCACATGATCATCTCCATAGATGCTGAAAAAGCATTTGACAAAATTCAGCATCCATTCATGATTAAAACTCTCAACAAAATGGGTATAGATGGCAAGTACCTCAACATCATAAAGGCTATATATGACAAACCCACAGCTAACATCATACTTAACAGCGAGAAGCTGAAAGCTTTTCATCTAAGATCGGGAACAAGACAGGGATGCCCACTCTCTCCACTGTTATTCAACATAGTACTGGAGGTCCTAGCCACGGCAATCAGACAAAACAAAGACATAGAAGGCATCCAGATCGGTAAAGAAGAAGTCAAATTGTCACTATTTGCAGATGACATGATATTGTACATAAAAAACACTAAAGACTCCACTCCAAAACTACTAGAACTAATATCTGAATTCAGCAAAGTTGCAGGATACAAAATTAACACACAGAAATCTGTGGCTTTCCTATACACTAACGATGAACTAACAGAAAGAGAAATCAGAAAAACAATTCCATTCACAATTGCATCAAAAAGAATAAAATACCTAGGAATAAACCTAACGAAGGAAGTGAAAGACCTATACTCTGAAAACTACAAGACACTCCTAAGAGAAATTAAAGAGGACACTAACAAATGGAAATGCATCCCATGCTCTTGGCTAGGAAGAATAAATATTGTCAAAATGGCTATACTACCTAAAGCAATCTACAGATTCAATGCAATCCCTGTCAAACTACTAACAGCTTTCTTCAATGAACTGGAACAAATAATTCTAAAATTCATATGGAACCACAAAAGACCCCGAATAGCCAAAGCAATCCTGAGAAGGAGGAATAAAACAGGGGGAATTACGCTCCCTGACTTCAAGCTCTACTACAAAGCCACAGTAATCAAGACAATTTGGTATTGGCACAAAAACAGACCCACAGACCAGTGGAACAGAATAGAAAATCCAAACATTAACCCAAACATATACAGTCAATTAATATTTGATAAAGGAGTCTTGGATATACAATGGGGAGATGACAGCCTCTTCAGCAGCTGGTGTTGGAAAAACTGGACAGCTACATGTAAGAGAATGAAACTGGACTACTGTCTAGCCCCATACACAAAGGTAAATTCAAGGTGGATCAAAGACTTGAATGTAAGTCATGAAACCATAAAACTCTTAGAAAAAAACATAGACAAAAATCTCTTGGACATAAACATGAGCAACTTCTTCATGAACATATCTCCCCGGGCAAGGGAAACAAAAGCAAAAATGAACAAGTGGGACTATATCAAGCTGAAAAGCTTCTGTACAGCAAAGGACACCATCAGTAGAACAAAAAGACATCCTACAGTATGGGAGAATATATTCATAAATGACATATCCGATAAGGGGTTGACATCCAAAATATATAAAGAACTCATGCACCTTAACAAACAAAAAGCAAATAATCCAATTAAGAAATGGGCAGAGGACATGAATAGACAATTCTCCAAAGAAGAAATTCAAATGGACAACAGGCACATGAAAAGATGCTCCACATCACTAATCATCAGAGAAATGCAGATTAAAACCACAATGAGATATCACCTCCCACCAGTGAGGATGGCCAACATCCAAAACACAAACAACAAATGTTGGCGAGGATGTAGAGAAAAGGGAACCCTCCTACACTGCTGGTGGGAATGCAAATTAGTTCAACCATTATGGAAAGCAGTATGGAGGTTTCTCAAAAAACTCAAAATAGAAATACCATTTGACCCGGGAATTCCACTCCTAGGAATTTACCCTAAGAATGCAGCAGCGCAGTTTGAAAAAGACATATCCACCCCTATGTTTATCACAGCACTATTTACAATAGCCAAGAAATGGAAGCAACCTAAGTGTCCCTCAGTAGATGAATGGATAAAGAAGAAGTGGTACATATACACAATGGAATATTATTCAGCCATAAGAAGAAAACAAATCCTACCATTTGCAACAACATGGATGAAGCTAGAGGGTATTATGCTCAGTGAAATAAGCCAAGCCGAAAAAGACAAGTATCAAATGATTTCACTCATATGTGGAGTATAAGAACAAAGAAAAAAACTGAAGGAACAAAACAGCAGCAGACTCACAGAACCCAAGAACGGACTAATAGTTACCAAAGGGAAAGGTACTGGGGAAGATGGGTGGGAAGGGAGGGATAAGGGGGAAAAAGGGGCATTACGATTAGCAGATGTAATGTTGGGGGGGGCACGGGGAGGGCTGTACAACTCAGAGAAGACAAGTAGTGATTCTATAGCATCTCACTATGCTGATGGACAGTGACTGTAATGGGGTTGGTGGGAGGACCTGATGAAGGGGGTAGTTTAATAACCATAATATTGCAC
Source organism: Smutsia gigantea (assembly GCA_032199065.1). Classification (NCBI taxonomy): domain Eukaryota; kingdom Metazoa; phylum Chordata; class Mammalia; order Pholidota; family Manidae; genus Smutsia; species Smutsia gigantea. The sequence goes on from JAVSCE010019468.1 coordinate 74,138, forward strand.
ATGTAATTGTAGATTAATGATACCAAAATAAATTATTTAAAAAAATAAAACTTAAAACTGAACTTAAGTGGCTCATGCATGAGCCCCGATGAGTGTGTGCCATTAATCGAAGATTAAGAATTACCTGGTTACGTTCTGGGGGCCAGAGGCTAAAGGGAGAAGTAAAAATCTCCTTATGTTTTTTTTTTTCTCATCCCCTTTCTTCACATGCTTAAAGTGCTAACTCTTCCCCCCCACCACCCCACCACCCAGGAGCCCTGTGTCTCACCAGAGACTCTAACATAGGAGCTGGAGAGAGAGCTTCTAGATTTCCAAATGAGTTCCCCCGGCTGCCCCCTCCGGCCACATACCTCCAGGTCCACAAATGCTGTCACTTCTCAGCTCAGACTTTGAAGGGCATCTGTGTCTCATCCCCAAGGGCTATGCTTTAACATCAGTGGAGTTACTGTTAGTTACTAATCCTATTTCAACTAAAGTATAAAGTTATTTTATGTCTCATTCCACAGACATTATCCATTTACCAAATGATATGCAGTATAATACAAAGTCATTGGGGCAGTCTGTCTAAAGCCTAACTACATTTTAGTAGTATCTGTATACTTTAACTACTGTTAACAATGTTTAAATTGTTCATTTTTAAATAAGTACCTAATGTGAGCAAATTAAGAATAACTATAAGCCCCAAAATACAATCGGCAACTGAAAAAACTGCTTTTCTAAGACAAAGCTATTGGAGTAATGAAGGTGTTTCCTTCAGCTAACACCTAAATTATTTTTAAGCCAGGCCTCTGATTACACAGAAGTATTAATATGTTATTTATGGGTACTTACTCCAGCGAGCATGCTACATCCAAGTGCTAAAAATTTCATCCACTCAATTTTGTTCTCACAAGGATCCAATTGTAGGAGAGCTCTGAAATTTTCTATTGGCAGGCACAAATTTTTCCATTTCTGCTCAAGATCTGCTAATTCCACATATTGCTTGTGGCCACACTGTTTGGAAAACAATACATCACAATTTATACGTTTTTATGTTTTCTTTAAGTTTAAAAAACCCCCAAAATAACATAATGCCTGTGAATACTTACACATACCCCAAATACCCAACCCCACTCAGGGAAAAGATGAGTTCTGAATTCATGAGACAGTTAGCCCAGGGGAGCAGGGCAGGCATGTGTGTGGCAGGCCAGGCAGAGCCAGGAAGGGGGACAACGCCACAGACGACATTTTACTTCTTAAAAGAAACAGGCCTGTGCAACAAACAGCCCATAATGTTGTGCCTTAACACAACAGGCCTACACATTTTGGGTAGATGTTTCTCTGTTGTCTGAAATGCTTCTGATTAAAAAAAAAGAAATTCAATAAATACAACATTAAAAATCCAACCCTGTATACATTAACAGTTAAATGGAAGAAATCTTAAAACTGAAAATAAATGTATTTATTCTATCATTTTAAGCCATCTATGAAAATAGTTAACTGCTGTGGTCTACTAGTAAAGTTCCGTGTGAAAAAGCTTCGAACAGTTTTAGGGTATCCTCTCCCAAACTGCCCCTTGCAATGGTTGTTTCTCCCTTAGGAGAGAGAAAGCCCGGGAAAAATCCTGTTTTCAGAAGTCAGTGTAGCCTGCACAGACGCACCTTATTTCAAAATGTATAATGAGGACAAAACACTTAAAAAGTCAAGGTTATACCATCGATGCCAATTTTAGCAAAACAGCCCAATTGTGACAAATGCAGAGCCTTCCTGGGTATCGCGCTTTTCATTAACTCATTTCTCTAAAAGCCAGATTGTGGGTTGGGAGACCACCAGGGCTCTCGCGGCTGTGGCCTCACCACACCCAGGCTTTCTGGATGACTGAAAACCAATCACCAAAGGGCAACCCAGCCTTCAGATTAAGAAGGTGGCAGATTATTACTTTACAGGTACACAATTTTTACAAGCACATATTTCAGGAAAAGACTTGCAGCCTCCCATTTCTGGAATTTCATATTTTCAGACTTTTCTAGTCCAACAACATCTAGCGTTTTAGTATGTAAAAGAAACTGTAGTTCAGTTTTCTACTATCTTATCATGACTGGCTCTTTTGGATTCTCTAAAGGAAGCTCTCGGAATACAGGATCCCTGCTTTGAATAAAGGGTTTTCTGCAGGGAGAACAGGACATGAAAGGGTTTATTTTGGGTCAATTCTGTAACGCATTAATGGGGAAGGCCCTGCTTGATCTCAAGAAGCTGAATGATAATAACAAGACCCTCTTATACCTGCTTGTGCAAAACTTTAAGGAGTCCTTGAGTCAGGCCTGTGTCTGTTTTCTGAGTTGCCACGGGCATTTCGATTCTGTCCTTTACAGGAAGGGGATCTCCTCTGGACAAAGCTGAAAAATACCTAAGAACAACAGAAGGTTCATCAATATACAAAAGGCAGCGTGACTCACGTGACTTCTCAGAGGCCGCCAAGAGCCTCCTCCCAGGACGCCTCCAGAGTCTGCCCTTGGCTCCCCCCCTGAGCTCTCCCACTTCCCCCTCTCTGGCGACTCAGTTTCTGCGTGCAAAGCCATGCGAATGACAGCCCCTGCCTTAGGCTCCTAGGACACAGAGCTCGACACCCACAAAGGGCTCAGTGTGGGGCTCTGGCCGTCTCAGTGCTCCAAAACACAGGGCTGTCCTTATGAAGCAAACGCGGTAAGTGGTCCTGAAATGTTGTCAAAGGAGGTGGGAGATTTGGGGCCCCACAGTGACCCAAGTGCAAGGTGACAGTCCAGTCATGCCACTTTGACAGTTGGGGTTTGGCTGCTTTTTGTTGGCCTTCCTGCTTCTCCTAGGGCTTGACTTCAGCCTTCTCTGCCTTTTCAAGTCTCCGGCGCTGGGATCCGGGAAGTCACCTGCTTGCTCCGCTGGGAATGAACCACTCCACTGGCTAGTCAGATGCCACTGCTCACCCACCCTTCACTTTTCCTGCCTGGTATTGTTTCTCAGTCTTGTTTCTCCTAATTGTTCCTCTCTGAGACATGAATATTGCAGGTTATATTGGGGAAAACAGTTCAGGGCAACCAGTCAGGAGTGGGCTGGGCACACACCAGTTTCTGGCTGGTGGAGAGGCAGAGGGTGCCAGGCAGGGTCTTCTGTGAAGCTCACTCACCTGGGCACAGGTGCCAGAGGGGGCCGGCTGCTGGAGCCGCATGCCCAGGAAAGTGAACACTACATCGTCCACCAGGGCCCCAGGTGATCATCTAAAAGATGTGAGTACCTAGAAACATCTCTGAATATGTAACAAAAATAGATGCAGGTAAATAGATATTTGAGAGGCTAAAGGAAATTTTGTATCTCATCCCCTTTTCTCTCTTGACCTGTCAAATACAACTGTTTTCATGTTCTTAAAACAACTCCAGTCATATTCAGGAAAAGTCAAAAGGCAGGCAGCAGGGAGTTAGACAAAAATGGGCCTGAGATGGGAGTGCCAGGCTAAAGGGAGGGTGCTTGGCTTTGCCATCTTGTGCCTATTAAGGTTTTCACCATTTTACTGACTTTATTTCTCATAATCAAACCAAACACCAAGCTCAAACAGTCTCTACAGCAGTGGTTCTTAACAGGGGCAATTTTAATCCTGCCCATCTCCAAGAATGCACTGGCAATTTCTGAAGACATTTTTGGTTGTGACACCAGGGAGTGGATGGTGCTACTGGCACAAGTGAGAATGCTGCTAAGGACCCTACGGTGCCCAAGACACCCCCACACCCCTGCCTCCCCCTCGACACCCCCCCAGTGAACTGTTCTCTCTAAAGCGTCAATCATGCGGAGGCTGAGAAAGCCTGAGTTCGTGAGACCAACCTGGGTTCTACTCTGCTAGTTCCCTGGAGGCACATGTGAACAAAGTAGCCTTTAGTACTCGTGCCCTTCCGGCCCGTCATGCTGCATGATGCACCCCTGCAGATGACGTCATAAGATACAGAGCCAACTGACTGCTGCAAAGTACCCAGGCTGGGGAGCAGCAGGGCTGACTCACCTCTGCCGCCTGCAAACCCCATTTGAAAAGGCAGTAACCTGAACACCTGCGTGAGTCTTCCACAGCAGAGCTTCTTTCCATGCATCCTCATTTTCTGCTTTGTTTTTGGCTTTTTTCCTCCCTGCTCCCTTTCATAGGCTGTTTCTTCACCCTGGAACACCCTCACCTTGTCCTAACCCCAATCTATGCCTTTGAAACTTTTCAAAGACTAATTCGCCCTCTCCTGAAGAACATCCTTCCCTAATAGATTTTGTTCTCTGACAGCTGGGACACACCTGAGCCCATTTCACACACATGCTTAATGAGTAGTGCTTACTTTTTCTCCTAACTCCAAAATTGTTCTTGAGAGAAATTAGTTGCATGGAACATTCAGAAAGTTCCTGATAAAGCCTTTTAAATTAAAGTGAAGCTTAAAATTGTTGTTTCTAACTTGTTACCAAATATAATTTAATGTTCCAAGAAGAAAACTGATTAAATCTTGGAATATTTTGTAGTGTACCAATGAACTCTTATGAGTCCTATCTTTTATTTAGGCTTGAATAAAACCAGTGGTCATAATTTTTTTGGCAAGATCCTTGAAAGTATCTTTCAGAAATTGACAGAAGTGTTTGTCAGAAGGCAAAGCACTGGATTAACAAGTAGCCTCAGGTGGTAAATTCAGTAAGCCTCCCCCCCCAAATCTTCGGGTCCTAATTCTGGAAACTGTGGATCTTATTTTGCATGGTAACAGGGACTTTGCAGATATGAGTGAGGACTTAGAGATGGGAAAATTATCCTGGACTATCTGGATGGGTCCAAAATGCAATCACAAGTGTCCTTAGAAGACGGAGCAGAGACCTGAAGATGCCATGAGCCAAATAATACAAGGAATGCATCTCCAGAAGACAGAAAAGACAAGGAAACAGATCGGATACTCCCTACAGCCTCCAGAGAGGGCAAGTCCCTGCCTATATCTTGATTTTAGCCTGGCAAAACTGATTTTGGACTTCTGGCCTCCAGAACTGTTAAGAGTATGAATGTCCATTGTTGTAAGCCACCAAGTTTTGTGGTTATTATTTGTCACAGCAGTCATAGGAAACCAGTACACAGTTTAGAGTTCAGCAAAATGTGACATGCTAGTTGATGAAACATTTAAATTTCTACTATACTGATTCTTGTGATCATAAAATTGAGTTTGTATACTGAAGTAAACAAAGTCTGTTTACTGAAAAAGGGAAAAGAGATTTCCTGTAAAATCAAAAGGGTTTATTTGAATCGTTCTAAAGTCAAGGGACTTGTAACTTTAAAATTATGAAGGGTTGTTCCTGGAAATGGTTAGAATGTTTGCTGCATGTAACTGTGAAGGTTCATATGTTGTGAACGAAGCTGGACAGAGTTTAATCTTAAGGCAGTCTTGGGATGATTTCCCCAACACGACCTCAGCTCTTCCGGTTTTAATCAATTCAACCCATACCCACCCCTGGGAGGATTCCCTGAGGACAATGACCACAGCCACAAGGGTCCTCCTAGTAAAAATGTTACAAATTATAAAAAGGGGCTGTAATCGTTTCATTTTATAATAATGCAGAAAGCTTTTGCCCAATTCATTGCTTTGTAAGTTTTGTCTATCTGCGTAAGATCCCTCTCCGACGACAAAGTATTATTGCTCTGTAGAGAAATGAGCATTTGGGGGTAATTTCTGGCCTCAGGGTCAAAGAACCATGACGCTTCCTAAACAGATATTCAGGTGTAGAATCCCCGATGCTAAAGGCAGTGTCCTGCGCGTGGCGCCGTGCTCCAGGCACGAGGATTCACGGGCACCGCTGGGCCCGGGCCGCGCCGACTCTGCGAGGCGCTTACCCGGCGGACCACTGAAGCACGTCGGCGGGCTGGGTGCGGATCGCAGCCTTGGTGAACTGCTTCAGGATGTCCGGCAGTTCCGGGGGAATGCGGATCTGCTGCGCGCAGAACATGGTGTCGGGAAGCGGCATCGCTCTCTGCGGACCAGGCGGGGAAGAACCAAGGTGTGCTGCGATGAGGAAGCGGTTCCGTCACCCTCAGGGGCCAGGCAGGGTCTGGAGTCTGGGGCGGGGCCTGCCGGAAACCAGGGCCGGGGTCTGGGGCGGGGCCGGGGTCCCTGGTGTCGGGACTGGCCCAGAGGCCGTCTTCGCGAGGAGGCGCGAGTGGCAGGCGAGGTGCTCACCCTCTCCCTTCTCTGGCTCCTCGGATATCCAGGGCCAACCGTTCCTCCGAGAGCAAGCAGCCGCTATTATGGCGCAGCGGTCTCCAGGCAACCGGGACGCGCACAGGCCCCGCCCCCTGGCCCCGCGCACGCGCACTCGTCTGCGGCCAAGGCCGAGGCGGGGGGCGGGGCAGTGCGCTTGCGCAGTCTGGTTCCGGAAGCCTTTGCGAATGAGGGCTAGTCTAGAGCTGCAGAAGCTGAACGTTTCACTTAGGAAAGGGCTTTTGATCGATTTCCCGCTGCCTAATGTAAGGGACATATTTATAAAGGACCCCCCACTTCTTGCTCTAGCTACATGAAGTTTAGACGAGGTGCCTCGGGTCCTCCTAGGTAGGCGGCCGTTAGTGACAAGGGGCCTCTAGGTACAGGCCGCGCGAGCCCCTGCCTTGCTCGAGTGCCCTGTCGATCTGGCACGTGCCTCTGACACTTTGTCCCATAGGGCCCCGGCCGCGGTGCCTCCCACATGCTATTGCTCAGTGGGTTCCCCTTGGTGAACTTGTTCTTAAGATCTCAGTTCAGGAGCCACATAGACAGTAGGCGATTTCCAACCAAAGGAAGATTCTATTTGTTTTCCTAAGTAATATAGAGTGGTTGAACCAATTGGAGTCTAGGAGGAAATAAAGCACATCTTTTGATACAATAGCTTTAGGTTGCAGGGTAGGAGAAACTGTTCCATCTGGTGGATTCTGACCAGGGCAGCATTGCAGGTGTGAGCCCTGGGGTAGGGGGCATCCTGGCTGGCGGCTGTGCCGTGAAACCCACCTGCTCACCTCTAGACAGGAAGATGGAGAACTAGAATGTGCTATTGCCAGGAGGCCCAGGGTCAAGCCCGGCCTCCTGCCCTAGAGGCATCAAGCTCCAGCCATGACTCCTCTACCTGGGCAACGTATCTAGCAAATGAAGACACACACACATTTCCAAATTAAAAGCAACTGCTGAAGGTATTCACTAATATTGATGACAACATGGGAAAACAAGGAATCTCATAAACTCATGAGGAAGGAATGCTAATCAGTACATTTGGAGGCCATGATACCCAAGTGTTTTTGATGACTTAGCAATCCTCTAGGGAGTCGTCCCACAGAAATACTACCCGAGTATATAAAGTAATATGGATAAAAGTGTTTGCTGTAGCATGCAACATGGGTTAACTAATTGTCTTCAGAAAACTTAAATCATAGTCTTACCCACACAAAAAACAATAGAGCCAGAATTTTAAAATGGGTGGCTACTTATGTACTGACATAAAGAGGTGTTCATGAAATACAAAGTGGAAAAAAGTACCCTGTAGAGCGGTCTGTGGCACATGCCATGTATCATAAAAGGAGTATGTTTACGCACAGCACCTTTTGGAAGCATACACTAAGCTACTGACAATGGTTACTTCTGGAGAATGGCACGGGGCTTTTGGATTTACTTTAACCATTATACATCATTTTGAGTCTGATTCATTTATTTGATGATATTTATTGAATGTTGACTATGACCCAAGGACTATTCTGGAATACAGTAGTATCCCCAAAGCGTTTTGAATTTTTTTCTTAATCTCTGAAACTTACATTCAAGTCACATGCAAATATAAATAAGCAGGTAAACTATATTGTATGTTAGTAAATACGAAAGAGAGAAATACCACAGGAGAGGAGTCAGAAATGCCCCCATAGCTGCAACTTTACACTAATGAATGACACTTCAGTAAAGCAATGGGGAGGCTATGGAGAGCCTAGATGAAAAACAAACAGCAAGTGCAAAGGCCCTGGGGTTTGGCCTGTTCTCTGGATTTGGGGAAGTTGCATGGTGCACAGTGAACACAGGGAGTGATGAGTCACAGGAGGCTGCCTGGAGTGGAGTGCGCAGAGGGGGCCTGAGGCCACTGTGGACTTCGATTATGTGATGGTTCACTCTTGGACGGATCTGAGTAAGGACTGATGTGATCTGGCTTAGATCTGAACATGATTACTCTGGATTCAGTGTTGAAAATAAATGGAAGACAAGAGAGCAAGGGTAGAGGCCAGGACCTCAGGGGATACTGTGGTCACTGGGCAGAAGGAAGGTGGGCAGTTGGGGAAGTGCCAGGACCCGAGTCACTGGGCACCAGGATGGCAGCAGTGGGGGCGGTGCAAAGAGCAAGACCCTGACTCATTTTGAAGACCTGCTGTCAGACTGTGGAGTGGGAAAGAGAAGTGTCAGGGGTGTTCCCAGCATTGTTCATTTAGCAACTTGCTTCTATCCATTGTTACCTACCGAGATGGGGAAGCTGGGAAAACAGCAGATTTAGGAGAGGGGAACCGTGAGTTGTTTTGGACCTGTCAGGTTTGATGCTGGAAGACTCCACGTTGCACAGCAGTTGCACAGATGTGCCTGGAGTTCAAGGAAGAAGATGGAATGGATAAATATATACACCTGGGAGTTATCAGCACACAGATGGCCTCTAAAGCCATGAGACTGGGTGAGATCACCAAGTCAATGGGGGACAGAGCTCCCAGACTGAGCCCCGGGGCCTGGTGATAGCTGGAAGACAACATGGAGTCAGCAAAGGGGTTTATAAAGGAGAGTCCAGACTGGTAGGAGGAAGATTAGGGAAGTGCTGTGTCCTGGCAGTTGAGGGAAATGACTGGAGAGAGGAATCAACCAGATGAGATCTTTGCATTAACCACAGAATTCAGCATTGGTCATTGGTGACCTTCACAGGAGCAACTCCGGTGGAAAAGTGGGAGCAAATACCTGATTGTAGGTTGGGAGAGACTAGGAGGGGAAAAGTTGCAAACAGTACAGGTAATTCTTTGAAGGCTTTTGCTGAAAAAGAAGCAAAATAGCAACTAAGGGCAACAGTAGAGCTGATTGTTTTTTTAGTGGAAGAAATGCCAGCCATGTCGGATGACAGGGATGACCCAACACCTACGATGCAGGTCAGAGAACTGCAGAACGGTGTCTTAGCGGGTGAGAGCACTGTGATCCACAAGCCTGTGCAGACCAGGTAGGGCCCAGGGATGGCACCTGGGGACTCCAGGGCAGCTGTCACCCTGGAGTCTGCATACAGGGCTCTGGAAGGGCATGCCCGTCCTGCTCCTGGTGAGCACATGGGCACAAGTGCATGTAAAAGGGTGAATGTGATGGTGTGAACGTGTGAACAGTTGATCTGATTGCTTCTAAGTTCTCAGCAAAACATGAATAAAAGCCGTCAGCCAAAGTGTGAAAGGAGGAAAAGGTGGCACTTTGCAGAAAGAGGTGTGAAATGGTCCCTTAGGCAGCATACATGAACTTAAGTATTAAGTTTTTAAATTGAGGTATAATTAACACACAGCTGTACAAATTTAAAATATACAATTCGCCAAGTTTGACAAATGTATACTTGTCAAACCAGAACCACATCAAGATAGTGAGTAAATCCATCACCCCCCTTCTTCATGCCCCTTTGAAATCCTTCCACATTCCTCACCACCAGCTCCCACCCCTACTGACCTTTCTATAGATTTCTGTAGGTTGTTTCCAGTTCCTAAAATTTATATAAATAGTCATTTGGTCTCCTTTCACTCAGCATAATTATTTGTTTATCAATAGTTCTTTTTTACTTCAGAGCAATACCTTATTGTATGTTGACAGGCATGTGTATTGTTTCCAGCTTTGGGCTATTACAAATAAAGCTACTGAGTGTGAACACTCATGTCCAAGTCTTCCCATGGGCATGGGGACATACACAACATATGCTTTCTTCTCCCTTGGTAAGTAACTCAGAGTGCTAAGTACATATTGTAACCTTTTAGAACTGCTGAACTATTTTCCAAAGCAGTTGTACCATCTTACATTCCCTCCAGGAGAGTAGGACAGTTCCATGCCTCACATCCTCACCAGCACGATATGGTATTTTTAATTTTAGCCATCCTAAAACATATGTGGTACTATTGTTTTAATTTGCATTTTCCTAATGGCTAATATTGAACAGCTCCTCATGTGCTTACTTGCCATCTATATATTCTTTAGTAAAAGTGTCTGTTTTAAGTATTTTGCCTTTTTAAAATGGCCAGCAAGTAGATTTCCTATTAGGTTTTGAGACTCCCTTAATATCTGAATGCATATCCTTCATCAGAATTGTTTCCCAAGACTCCATGGCATGTCTTTTTTTCTCTGAAGAGTTTATTTCCAAGAGCAGATGTTTTCAATTTTAACTCCAATTCACCAAATTTTTCTTCCATGGATTCTGCTTTTGGAGTTGCATCTAATCTAAATTTGCCTAACCCAAGGAAGGCTGAACATTTTCCCCTTTGTTTGTTTCTAGAAGTTGTAAGTTTGGGGTTTTATGTTTAGGACTATAATCCACTTTGAGGGTTTTTTTTGCATACGTTGAGAAAAGGATCAATTTTTACTTTTGCATTTGGGTGTCCAAGTATTCCAGCACCATTTGTTCAACTTTTGCGTCACTGTCAACAATCAGATAACCAGACACGCGTCAGTCTACTTCTGTACTCTATTCTGCTGCACAAGGCCAGTGCATTGTGCAGACAGAAGGTATTATGCAACTCAGAAAAGAACAAAGGAATGAAATGAATAGAGTTTCTGGCATGAAGCTTCTTGTCTTAAAGTGACAAGCATGGAGAAGCAGGACATGGTACTGTCACATACATAGGTTAATTTCAAAATGATTAAACAGTGTAAAGTGGTGCAGAATGGGCCCTCTCTCAGGCTGTGGGACTGAGTGAAGTAGACGTTGAAAGAGGGGTGCCCTTGTATACAAAACAGTAAGGAAGGCTGTAGCCAGGTCCTGCAGAACTTGTTAAGTGGATCCCTTCCGTGTTCCTTGTGGCATTTTATTCATGCCTATAGTAGAACCTTTTGTTCACTGTTGGTTCTTTTCCACTCTTAACTGGATTACTTGAAGGCAGAACTCATATCTCATTCAATTATAGTACTAAGTGCAGTGCTGGAAACCAAACAGACACTTGGGGGGTGAAGTGTTACCTCCTCAGACCCTTGGTGGTGTGGGTTCTCTCTGCACCAAGAATGGCTGCAAACCATAGGGGATCACCAGCCACTTTCTAAGATTCACCATGCAATTTCCTCTGTTGTAAAACCGCAGTCTCACACATTACAGATGTCCTATGGTTCAAACAGTGTTTCACCTACCACTACTGCATTAAACACACTTGGTTTTGAAAAATCATAAAGTTGTTGCACCTAGAAACAAAGAAAAATTAGAAATACAAGGACCTCTCTGCATGGGAACTTGAGGAAAAAAAGCTCATGCAATTCTTCCCTTTTTCTGTGAAACATATGGTCAATTACATAAAATGGATTTGATTGGTCTACTCTATCCAAGAATCCATTAAAAGACAACCTGACTAGTGAGATGGTCTGTAATTAGAGCACTGGGAGAGAGGGGGGATATGTCCTCGGCAACTACACTTTCAAATTCATACTTAAAACAGAATGGAGGGGCTATAACATGTAACTTGAGTTCATTACATAATTGTTATATTAAAAAATATATTATCTACCTACGTATGCTGCCTAGTAATGCACATTTGTATAATCTTGAAGCAATCTTGCAACAAAGGAAAAATAAACCAACCAATAAAAATAGGCTACAACTAACATTCATTTTATTCAGTTTTGTTCTCTAGACTTATTAAGGCAACAAATGACCACATAAAAAAAGGGAGCACTGTAGAATATATGCACATAAAATTGGTCTGTGTGTCTAACGTGTCTGCTTTAATAGCAAATTGAAATCCCAAATAACTAAATGTTCTTTTTAGCTTCTGTAATGGTCATTTCTAGGCCTTACAGTCATTACATTTTCATTTAAGGTACGGTATTACTTTCATGACCACAAAATGGGGCACTCATACAAAATAGATGGGAATGAAAACAGATACATACTGTCTCATCTTTATGCTGTATTAATGCCAAACACATTGTTGGTGATTATTTGAAAGAAGCCCTTACTTATGATGGCTGTTTTAAAAAGGGACACAGGGTAATTGGCTGCAAAGAAAACATCTGATTGAGGGGACACACTACAGAGATACAAGACAGCTCAACCAAGGAAGTTAGACAATCTCCAAAATGAGGTTTTTAATAATACTTTGGTGGTAAAACATTTTACTTTTGTCTATTCTTGATGGCGACTGAAAAGGTAACACTTTAAAGGAGTGTTTTAAACATAATCAGTTAATTGTACAATGTAAAAAAACTTATTACAGTAAGAGAGCTTAAAATACTCAATCCTAAAAATGAAGTAAGTAGCTACCTTGCAAAAAGTGCCAGTGTTCTCCTACTGGTGCTACATCCGTGTGTGTGTGTGTGCACCCGTGTGTGCATGTAAATGCAATGCAATGTAGAAATGTCCAGTGTTTTTTTAAAAAGTCATCAATTCAACCTAAATTCAAGAGTTATACTTTAATAAAGCATTTTGCCAGTACAGAAATGACACATCTAAGGTCAAATCATTGGAGAAAAAGTTATTCTCTATTACTTGAATAAGGGAAAGAAAAGACACAAGAATCCACAATAATAACAGCTATATTAAATGTTGAAATAAAAACTACTTTTTGTTTACATCTGGAATCGAGATGTCCAATCTCCATTGTTTCTCCAGAGAACTAACAGGAAAAAATCATCTAAAAACATGGAGCTTTTTTAAGGCTAGCTGTACACAAACTTCACATTGGCATTTTCTTCAGTTTTGATCTCAACTATTAGTACTTAATAGTTTTAAAATCAAACATAATTTGCTAATAATGAACAACTGCACACTTCGTATTATGACCATTTGATAACTGGTCATGTAAAACTAACCCCCAAATGTTGATTTGTCTTCCATTTATAAATACTAAAAATTAAGCAAAAAGGTCTTCTTTCCTAATTAACTTCCTTGAAAACTGTTTTGCCCAATGTAAAATGAAGTAAACTATACTGTTAAAAAAAATTTTTTTTAGAGAAGGGCATCAATACTAGCACATTCTCAACTAGAGGTTTTAAATATTTGTAAGACTATTAGTTAATAACAACATCTTGGTGCTACCCAAATTAATTATTATGCCAGCAAAGACTTTCCTTGCAGACGTATTCATCTTACTGAAAACAACAGGACAAAGCACGACTAGAAAGCCCGGGGGTCCTTATGACCAGAGAAAAGTTACGTGCCACTGAAAAGGAGGGCAACTTGCTAGCCATTCATCTATATCTGTATTTTTTTTAAACAAAATATCTTGTAAGATTTTAAATTTTGTAGAGTAACAATTTTTAATCTTTTGTGGAATCTGTCTAAATCTTTCTTATAAAACAGATGTGTCCCAATTACTTTATATAGTATCTACAACTTCTCTGAAAAATTAAACCTAAATTGTTATACACCCAATTTGTTATTTTTCTCCCAAAGAGCAATTTCTATAGACATATACCACAGAAGGTGGCATTACATTTTTAATGCACTGAGTTTTTCACAGTAGAACTGAATTTCTAAGTAAAGACAGGGCTAGCAAAGACTATTTCAAACACAAGAGAAGGGCTACTACAAAGTGCCAAGAAGTGTAACACTGAATCCTAGGTCAAGCTTTTTTTTTTTTTTGGATACTGATGTTTAAAAATATATTTCAAAGTGAAGTTAATTGCTTACCACTTCAGGAAAATTGTTGAAATAGAAAACAACTAGAACACATTGCTTTTGATTTTGGTAGCTATGTTTGGCTGACTTTCATGTTTTAAAAATCCTCAGATTTGAGTCTATGGATTTTAATACTATGTGAAAATTCCTTTATAGATTCTGAAGACTGACACTGTCTATTTTCTCTGAGAACTTCTAAGTTCTCATTCAAAACACTCTCCTTACAATATTAAGGATCCATTAAATAGTTGGATCATTTGCCCAACCATTCTCATTATTTCTCTACACTTCACTTCAAACTTGAAGCTTTGGTTATTAGGGAAAAATCAAGTTTATAAGTGTTCGGTTTTCTGAGATTTTTACAGCCTGTTTCCAACGAAATACATTCTATTCTCCTATGTTAAAAGGCCAGCTCAGCCAGTTTCCTTCTGGGCAAATAAAATCAAGTTAGTTGTATTTGTAGTTTTGTTCTGTAAACAAAAGCTTTGGAAACTTTGGATTTCCTCATGGAAAACTAGGAGAAAAGTCCCTAGTCCTCAGCCAATATGGCACTAGCAAGCAGGCCTGGGTATTCTAACCAATCTAATGCTGTCAGGCTACGACTACAAACCACACCTTCATTTAACAAGTATCTCAGTGTGTCCAAACTCCAGTAAGACTCAGGACTGGTGGTGACGTTATTCTGTAAGATTTATGATCTCACATGACTTTTGGCCACAGCTGCCAAAAAAATAGCTGCGTATGGGTAGGGGGGCGGAGGGGACTCATGAAAATCTTCTTCTGGACTCTTTTCCCTCTAAGTATAGACATGCCCCTAACAAGCACAAAAACCCAACCCCCAATGCTGATAACTAGGAATATTAAATTATCAAAATTAAAAATAATTTCCTCAGCACAAGATACTATACAATATTACAAACACAGACACATGAAAAAGAAATCAAGCAGTAGAAAATGTACAACAGCTTTGGTGTTATACAAAATAACTTCCAAAAATGACAGTGAAGCACAGAGTTCATGTTTTCCTACCACAGACACTCCACTGCTGATTCTACTTGCTTCCATTTCTGTCCTTGCTAAGGTCTGAACAGCCCAGACAGACAGAATGTAAAGTTTACTTAGTACGAACTGCTAGGAACACATGACACTGCGCGGCAGGAGATGTCATTACAAGTCTTGCCTCTGCACTATGGCTCTGCGGCATGTTTCCTGTCAAGATCACAGCAGGTCCAAAATAAAGTGACAACTAGATTTAATAAATTAATATACATTTTGTTTAAAGATGTACAATGCACATTCTGTTTAATCCAAGGTTTTGGGGTATCCAGGAACTTCTATTTACACATATACAGCTCTCAGACGGCAATGCTGAAGAGGCAGGAAGGGCAGCAGAGCCTTGCACTGCTGCTCTGGATGCTGAGAACACGAGTCAAATACATTTAACTTAAAAACAACGCTGAGAGATCACTGGGAAAAGTCTCCAAAAAGAGAAGTCCACAAAAAAGGACATGTAAAGGCGAGGGGAAAGTCAAGGTAGCTGAGACAACCACTTTATTCTTGGGATGACTGTGGAGGCAGCGGAGATGTGCCTTGTTTGCCAGATTTCCGTTCATAATTCACGAGGCGTTGGCCCACCAGGTATCTAGGTTGTAAAAACAGGGTTACTCTATGATCTTACATATTAAAACATTCTTCCTAAGAGCAGCCAGCAATACATTTTTTTAAATGCAATCAGATCTTCACTCCCACTTAAAACTCTTCAGTAGTTAGGTAGAGGGAAATTCAGAATGAACACCTGCAAGAGGCACAAAGCAGGCACCTCCTGGTGAGGTGTGGCTTTGTGGGGAGCCATGGGAGCAGCCAAGGCTGGAAGGCTCAGGTGCAGTGCAAAGGAGCATGTGTTCCAGTCCACACATAAGGGGCTCTCATAAACACCGACACCGGGGGGCTAAAGTGGATCAGAGAGTCAGTTTATTCAGGGGACTTACTGTTATGGATCACATTTCATGAAAGAGCTTAGTAGACAGACCTGAAGAAACAGACTAGCAATATGACAACCAGTAAGCGGGACAGGGAGGAAAAGTAGGACCTGAAAAGCTCTATCTAGTTCTAGAGAAAAGGAGAAATCAAAGGACGAACACTTCAGTGAGGTCAATGGGTAAATGGCAGAGAAGTGAGTATATGCAAGTGACAGAAGGTAGGATGCCATGGTGCAAGAAGAGAGTATTCAGAGTTCCTAACTTACCTGCTGTGATGACAGGGAGGTATGGCAAAGGGCACAGGACTAGACAGACACAGAAGTTACTGTGGCTGGAGTGACACAGCTGAAGGCCCTCCCCCCAGGACACTGCATCCCATGAGGGCAGGAGTTGCAGAGGAGAAGCAGTGATGTGGGGCAATGGCCTAGAAGGTGGACCCCCAGAGGACAGTGGATAACAAAGGTGATGACAATGAGCTGGAGGGTCTGGGGAGTAAGTGTGCATGGTGCCTGTTTGGAGGCAGCAAGCAGATAAAGGAGCCCTGAGTAGGAGCGCAGGGCATCTTTGGGGAGGATGGAGAGGAAGAAGGGACCCACACTGGGGGCCCCGTGTGAAAGGACTGCCAGGGAGCAGGGGGCTTTGAGACCAGTTTTTTTATCAGTGAAATAAGGACAATAGCCCTATGTTCTGGGACTGTTGTGAGAAACAGAACGCACACAAAAGCCTTGGTGATAAATAAAAGTCTGGCATGTGCCAAGGGCTGTGCGGTGACTCATTTCTCACCATTAATTTTTCTATCACTCTTCCCTTCAGAGAAGGGAGACCTAATGAAATACTCTGGCAAACTTCCCCAAGTAGCTTAACATTTCACTATTTAAAACATTTCACTAATCCCAAGGCTTCTTCATCCATGATCTCACTGTTAAATCCATTTTCTTTTTGTTTTAATGAATTCTTTTCCTGAAGTAAACCATCCCTTACCCCACTGTCCCCCGACCCACCAGTGTTTTGAGGCTGTGAGGATTTTGTACCCCATACACAATGGCCCCACCTGACTGACACACCCATGATCACCAAGTGCACCAAGGTTCACCAGGCATGGAGTTAGCACTATGGCAACAAAAGCAATGAAAAGCACAGAAAGAAAATCAATGACAGCACATCTGCCCAGGACCAAAGGGTGACTCGGTGGCAGGAGGCAGAGACTCGGAGCCCACAGCCCACTCCCGCTACTGCACTAGTCCCTACAGGCGCCCCCAGCCCACCACACGCACTGGCCCACACTCAGTGCCGCATCCAGGCCCAGCACCATGAGACTGGGTATCAGGGGTGATGGTGCAGGGACTGGACTCAACAGAGCCTGCGTTTCAACAGTTCCCTGCACGAAGGAGTGCGGGGATGGTAAGAGTGCACAGGGCTGCAGGGAAAGAGCGGAAAGGAACAGGTACAAAATGACGAGAGGTGGGTGGGAAAGGACCACGGGGAAGACCAGGAAGGGCAGGTGATGAACTGGACCAGACAGCAGCAGGGAGCTCCCCCAGGGCATGTGCCATGTGCATTCTATCGGGAGCACTGACTCTCCCACTAAAACCAGGGAACTGAGCAAAACTGACTTTCATCACTGAAATCCCTCCCTGTCCGGACATGTCTGTCTTTCACAGACTTTATATTGTAAGCACCTAAGTGTACTTGTGTCAGCAAATGCTTTGGAGAAACCTTGAAAACACTGAATTTCATTCTTAAAAATACTACTTGCGGGAGATTCAAGATGGCGGTGTGAGAGGTGAGACGGAGAACTCCCAAAACCACAAATAGTACAAAAATATAGTTAATTAATACAACTAACCTAAAACAGCGACAAGAAGGAAGGCTGATCCAGACGGCATACAGACTTCACGAACAGAGCAGACCTCATAAAACAGTAACGGACGAAAGCCTTAATCCGGCGGGACCCAACCCCCTCCCACACCCCAGCTCACTGGCGGAAGGAAGAGAAACGGAGCAGGGAAGGGGTGTAAGCTTGGGACTGAAGAACACATAGCCCTGGAGATCTGCTTTGTGAGCAGAAACCTATATTGTGTGGTGCTCTGGACGTTGGGGAGCTTGGACAAGAGGAGTGTTTGAGACACTGACATTCCAGCCATTTGTGGAAGAGGGGATCCACATCGGGCCCACTCTGTGTCAGAGGAAAGTCAGGCAGTCTGAGAGGCTTCCTAGCAGTGAGAGGGCTGCTGAAGGGTCGGGATTTGCATTCACTTCAAACCCAAACACATACACAGACTGAAAGTAAAGGGATGGAACAAGATATTTCATGCAACTAACAGAAAAAAATCAGGAGTTGCAGTACTTATATCAGACAAAACAGACTTCAAAACAAAGAAAG
The DNA here is from genome assembly GCA_032199065.1 of Smutsia gigantea. NCBI lineage: Eukaryota > Metazoa > Chordata > Mammalia > Pholidota > Manidae > Smutsia > Smutsia gigantea. The sequence continues at coordinate 92,327 of JAVSCE010019468.1, forward strand.
TCACAAGAGACAAAGAAGGACATTACATAATGATAAAGGGTCAGTCCAACAAGAGGATATAACTATTATAAATATCTATGTACCCAACACAAGATCACATACATATGTGAAACAAATACTAACAGAATTAAAGGGGGAAATACAATGCAATGCATTCATTTTAGGAGACTTCAACACACCACTCACTCCAAAGGACATATCAACCAGACAGAAAATAAATAAAGAGACAGAGGCACTAAACAACATATTAGAATAGATGGACCTAACGGACATCTACAGAACACTCCATCCAAAAGCAACAGGACACACATTCTTCTCAAGTGCACATGGAACATTTTCAATAGATCATATACTAGGTCACAAAAAGAACCTCAGTAAATTCAGCTTCTCAGATCACAAAGGTATGAAACTTGAAATTACACAAAGAAAGTGAAAAAGCCCACAAACACATGGAGGCTTAATAACATGCCTCTAAATAATCAATGCATCAATAACCAAATAAAAACAGAGATCAAGCAAAATATGGAGACAAATGACAATAATTCAACACCACAAAATCTGTGGGACACAGCAAAGGCTGTGCTAAGAGGGAAATATATTGCAATACAGGCCTACCTCAGGAAAGAAGAACAATCCCAAATGAACACTCTAAACTTGCAATTAATGAAACTAGAAAAGGAAGAACAAATGAGGCCTAAAGCGAGTAGGAGAGACATAATAAAGATTAAAGCAAAAATAAATAAATTTGAGAAGAATAAAACAATAGAAAGAATCAGTGAAAACAGGAGCTGGTTCTTCGAGAAAATAAACAAAATAGATAAACCCCTAGCCAGACTTATCAAGAAAATAAGAGAGTCTACACACATAAACAGAATCAGAAATGAGAAAGGAAAAATCACTATTGACACCACAGAAATACAAAGAATTATGAGAGAATACTATGAAAAATTATATGCTAACAAATTGGATAACCTAGAAGAAATGGACAACTTTCTAGAAAAATACAATGTTCCAAGGCTGACCCAGGAAGAAACAGAAAATCTGAATAGACCAATTAACAGCAAAGAAATTGAATTGGTAATCAAAAAACTACCTAAGAACAAAACTCCTGCACCAGATGGTTTCACTACTGAATTTTATAAAACATTTAGTGAAGACCTAATACCCATCCTCACTAAAGTTTTCCAAAAAGTAGAAGAGGAAGGAATACTCCCAAACTCAGTCTACAAGACCAACATCACTCTAATACCAAAACCAAGCAAAGAAACCACAAAAAAAGAAAATTACAGACCAATATCCCTGATGAACATAGATGCAAAAATACTCAACAAAATATTAGCAAACAAAATTCAAAAATACATCAAAAAGATCATCCATCATGATCAAATGGGATTCATCCCAGGGATGCAAGAATGGTGCATTTGAAATCCATCAACATCATCCACTACATCAACAAAAAGAAGGACAAAAACCACATGATCATCTCCACACAGATGCTGAAAAAGCATTCGACAAAATTCAACAACCATCCATGATAAAAACTCTCAACAAAATGGGTATAGAGGGCAAGTATCTCAACATAATAAAGGCCATATATGACAAACCCACAGCCAACATTATACTTAACAATGAGACGCTGAAAGCTTTTCCTTTAAGATCGGGAACAAGACAAGGATGCCCACTCTCCCCACTTTTGTTCAACATAGTTCTGGAGGTCCTAGACATGGCAATCAGACAACACAAAGAAATAAAAGGCATCCAGATTGGCAACGAAGAAATCAAACTGTCCCTGTTTGCAGGTGACATGATATTGTACATAAAAAACCCTAAAGAATCCACTCCAAAACTACAAGATCTAATATCTGAATTCAGCAAAGTTGTGGGATACAAAATTAATACAGAGAAATCTGTTGCATTTCTGTACACTAACGATGAACTAGCAAAAAGAGAAATCAGGAAAACAATTCCATTCACCATCACATCAAAAAGAATAAAATACCTAGGAATAAACCTAACCAAGGAAATGAAAGATCAATACCCTGAAAACTACAGGACACTCTTAGGAGAAATTAAAAAGGACACTAATAAATGGAAATTCATCTCATGCTCTTGGCTAGGGAGAGCTAATATAGTCAAAATGGCCATCCTGCCTAAAGCAATCTACAGATTCAATGCAATCCCTATGAAAATACCTACACAGCATTCTTCAATGAACTAGAGCAAATAGTTCTAAAATTCCTTTGGAACCACAAAAGACCCCAAATAGCCAAAGCAATCCTGAGAAGGAAGAATGAAGCAGGGGGAATTACACTCCCTGACTTCAAGGTCTACTACAAAGCCACAGTAATCAAGACAATTTGGTACTGGCACAAGAACAGACCCATAGACCAGTGGAACAGAATAGAGAGCCCAGATATAAACCCAAGCATGTATGGTCTATTAATATATGATAAAGGAGCCATGGATATACAATGGGGAAGTGACAGCCCCTTCAACAGCTGGTGTTGGCAAAACTGGACAGCTACATGTAAGAGAATGAAACTGGATTACTGTCTAGCCCCATACACAAAGGTAAATTCAAGGTGGATCAAAGACCTGAATGTAAGTCATGAAACTACAAAACTCTTAAAAAAAACATAGGCAAAAATCTCTTGGACATAAATATGAGCAACTCCTTCATGAACATATCTCCCCGGGCAAGGGAAACAAAAGCAAAAATGAACAAGTGGGACTATATCAAACTAAAAAGCTTCTGTACAGCAAAGGACACCATCAGTAGAACAAAAAGACATCCTACAGTATGGGAGAATGTATTCATAAATGACATATCCGATAAGGGGTTGACATCCAAATTATATAAAGAGCTCACGCACCTCAACAAACAAAAAGCAAATAAGCCAATTAAAAAATGGGCAGAGGAACTGAACAGACACTTCTCCAAAGAAGAAATTCAGATAGCCAACAGGCACATGAAAAGATGCTCCACATCACTAATCATCAGAGGAATGGAAATTAAAACCACAATGAGGTATCACCTCACACCAGTTAGGATGGCCAACATCCAAAAGACAAACAACAACAAATGTTGGCGAGGATGTGGAGAAAGGGGAAACCTCCTACACTGCTGGTGGGAATGTAAACTAGTTCAACCATTGTGGAAAGCAGTATGGAGGTTCCTCAAAATACTCAAAATAGAAATACCATTTGACCCAGGAATTCCACTCCTAGGAATTTACCCTACGAATACAGCAGCCCAGTTTCAAAAAGACATATGCACCCCTATGTTTATCCCAGCACTCTTTATAATAGCCAAGAAATGGAAGCAACCTAAGTGTCCATCAGTAGATGAATGGATAAAGAAGATGAGGTAGATATACACAATGGAATATTATTCAGCCATAAGAAGAAAACAAATCCTACCATTTGCAATAACATGGATGGAGCTAGAGGGTATTATGCTCAGTGAAATAAGCCAGGTGGAGAAAGACAAATCAAATGATTTCACTCATCTGTAGAGTATAAGAACAAAGAAAAAACTGAAGGAACAAAACAGCAGCCGACTCACAGAACCCAAGAATGGACTAACAGTTACCAAAGGGAAAGGGATTGGGGAGGATGGGTGGGAAGGGAGGGATAAGGGGGAAAAAGGGAAAGGGGCATTACGATTAGCACACATAATGTAGCAGTGGGGGACATGGGAAAGGCAGTATTTACAGAGAAGACAAGTAATGATTCTATAGCATCTTACTACACTGATGGACAGTGACTGTAATGGGGGGACTTGATAATAGGGGGTCTAGTAACCATAATGTTGTTTCAAGTAATTGTACATTAACGATACCAAAACAAAATAAAATAAAATAAAGAATTCTTCAGACCAAAAAAAAAATTACTACTTGTAAGAGTCCTCAGAGTAAATACAGAGACCATATAATCTGTTGTCCAAACCATGGCACTCACAAGTAAAAGGGGTCTTGTTAATAATGAAAAAAGGCAGCACGTGTAAGCTGGGGCTCTTTCGGGCAAACCCGGACAGATAGTTATGAATTCACTTTCTCTGCCAGACACTATTAAAGCCAAGGAGGATGCAGCCTAGGTTAGGACCTTAAGTCGATCAGCTCTTATCCCCAGAATGTGTGTTCCTTGGCTGTCCTCAAATCTCTTACTGAGATCAGGTCTCAAGAGTTTCCTCAAAACAGAGAGCCCATGACACTTTTGCAAGAACCTTACAGGCTTTCTTAGCTTTCTTAGCACCTGTCGGAGAAACCCAAAGGCCCTTGGTTGCAAGGGCTTATGTAGGCACTGCTAATTCCTAATGTAGGCTTTTTATTTTTATCTAAAATTATTTAATATGTCATCAGACCAAAACATATGAGACATACTGAAAACTATTAAGGAATGGGCATTAAAAAATCTTTCTCTCCCAACCAGTTTCTCTTTGTCTTCATTTCCATAAATGATAACTCCACATTCCCAGTTAGTTGACCCAGCTGAGTCTTTGATTGTGCTCTTTCACCTTCCACATCCCATCAATTAGCAAATCCTGTTCATTCTACCTCAAAATATATCCAGAATCTGAGCAGTTTTTCTTCCTATGATTTATCACGTTAGACACAAAAATTAAGAAATGAGGGATTTTAACAAGAGTGGCTCGATGAATGGTAGTGTAGACTTACTTGTCATTTTTAATATGTTCATAAAGGCGCTTAAACTGGCGGACCTGGAAGGACAAGATCCCCATCAATACCACAACCATCAGTAAAAATGGATAAATCCGCCGGTGGACCAAGTTTTGCATTTCTGCAGTAACACCTGTAAAACCAAAAAAGGAAAACTCTAAGTATATACAGAATGACAGTGAAATGAAAGTATGTCCTTTCCTTAAGAAGATGGACTAGTGGCGCTGAACTGAATCTCACTGTGTACAAAATGTAGTGAGACACAGACTGAGGCAAAACTGGAGTGGTCACAAACCAGAGGAGCCTTGAGAACCACACCACGGAGCTGCACTGTGTCTGAAAGGCCCCAGAGAAACCAATGAGAAGATGTCCCCAGAAGAGTGCTGAAAGGTCACGATAGCTGCAGGGAGCCGAATGAATTAGGTGGCAGCTTCAGAGAAGGGAAACCAGATAGGAGACCACTGAGATTCAGGTGAGAGGCGCAGGAAATGAGAAACGGTTCTGGAAGTTGGGTCCATGGGAATTGGACAACATGTGAATATGGACAGCAGAGAGCCTCAGGAGACACAGATGACCTTCAGGGTTTCTGACCCATACAACTGGTTGGATGATAATGCTAGTCACTAAAGAGGGGATTCAGGAGAAGAAAAAGATCTGTAGGGGAAAACTTTGTTCTTGAAAGTCTGACAATATGCTGGGTTTAAGGTCCCATGAGAATTCCTCAGTACACAACTGATAGGACAATATCTAGTTGTTGAAGTGTCACTAGATAGGATCTCTTCCTTCCTTTTGCTTTTATGCCAAAGAACATTTTAAAAATTTAATATAGCAACACTTTCCCTTAATTTTTTAAGTATGTGCTGATAGCACTTCAAGTCAGAAAAAGACAACCTGAAGGAAATCTTTTCCTGCCTATTTTGGGGAGAGTGTAAATGTCAATACTTTCTCACCTGCCTAGAGAAAAAAATACCAGAGAGCTTTATGACCCTCCTAATTCTTGCCTTGAGTAGTCAAACCTAAGAAACACAGTCTTCTGAAACCACCATTATAGCTGGATTTCTTTTTACACATAAAGCATTTGGAGCAAGACTGCCTAGGATAGTGGGAGTGACAAGAATGTAATGATGCTACCAAAGGTGCTCTCTCAAGCTCCCCAACCAGCATTACCCACCTAGTAAAGGAACAACACCGGATGCTACGACGTAAGGTACACACAGGGAAAGTAAGAGCACAGAGATCACTGGGGCAGCCAGCTTTCGAATGATATAGTGAAGGTCAATGTTCCGGATTCCATTTGCATAAACCTGAAACATGGGAAGAAAATTGGAACAAGGATACAATACAAATTCCTCCAGGTTAACATGCGATCTCTACTGAATCCAAGCTGTGAGGAATCTACTGGTTATTTTTTCCAAAGTCAAGGCAAATTCTGGAACACAAACATAAGTATGGTGCCCATGAGTTCTGAAAGAAGTCCATTTACTTCCATATGCAGTTAAGTTCATAACCGCTAAGTTTAACTTACTTACAACTTTACAGTTAACTCTGCTAAGGAATGAAATAATAAGACACCAATCTACAATCATTATGCTAGCCTTGCACTCTATGAGATGGCAACCAATATTACCTGAAGGCCACATAACTTCATATTTATCTTGTGTAAGAGTGATCTGTGTTGATTACCACTCAACAGTTTGATCTATCACCCAAGACTTCATTCACTTTATCTGAGTGTAAGTATTATGAACAGGAAATACATTTCTTAAAAAAGCTTGTACAAACAAAATTTAACTGAAAGGTACATAATATAAAAATTTAGTGTGAAAGAAAATCTACAGTTACTTTTCAACTTAAGAATTTCTAGAATATTCCATCATCTCACCCACAAAGTTTTACTGAGAGTACTGCAGAGAAAAGAATGGATGGAAGTGAGAAGGCTTTGAACAATGGAAAATAAAGACAGCATGCCGAGGGGATGAGACTCAAAAGTGTTGTTCTCCTTGTTGCCCTGGCACTTCAAGCTCCCCAGGCCCACAGGCACACAGCGTGGTGTGACCACCTGATCCCTCAGGAGGGGGCCAGAGCAGTCAGCTATCAATGACAAACAGGCCTAACACTGCAAAGGCATGCTTCTGATCTCAAAGAAACCTATTAACCCCAAAATACATTTAAATCAATGCAGCAAGGCATCCCAGTGTTTCTTGACCATTTTACTTAAACTTACACATGTGTATGAGAAAAGAATGCATCTCTGAGAGCAAAGTACTATAAAGGTCAACAATGTTTCACAGCCTCCAGCTGTAATTAAACCCTTATTCTCCAAATTCCTTTGCAAGGAAGGACCAGTGTCTCACCTGGAGACTAGGTGGACAAGCTGGCACTTGAGAGATGCATGCCAACACACAGCAATTTCCTGGCTCTCTCCAGCCCCACACATCTCCAGGTACAGAAACTTTTTTGACAATTTTCTTGTGCATACTGGCCTGAGAAATACTGTCTTTATTTCCTATACATCAAAAGGAGGTGTACCTGTACTGCTATAGAACTTTAACACCTTATTTGGTGCTGACCTAAGTAAGGATAAGAGGGTTGTCCGCAGATATGTTTTCTAGGTAACTAAAACTTAAAAGAAGTAAGTACCAAAATCTGTTATGTTGGTTATTTTGGATTGAAGTCTTCCTAAAATGAATTACCATACTCCCTGGCCTTATCATCACAATGTAGAAGCACTATTTATCTTTTTCAAGGTTATTACAATGACCAAATTATCTGATGGTTCTGTAACACTATAGTCTTAGGTGCTACGCAGCTAAAATATTCCCAAACAGCTCTGCTTTTTTAACCTATTGTTTTTGTCTTATATTGCCTTGAATAATAACCTCTCTTCTCTACTACAGGTTTAGAAACCTAAATACCAAGCCTTCATCAGAATTCCTGCCCTGAAAAAGACCCACATGTAGTAATTGTTGCCTTTATTTTGGCAGGATTCCAGGTACTTTAAGCTACTGGTTAACCTCAGATAAGGGAAGTCTTAAGAGTGGTTGATGAAAATTAGGGTGATAAAACAGCCAAGTATCTCTCCTTTAAGAAAAAAAGCTATATATACATATGTTTATTTAAAAAAACACAGAAAACTCAGAAGTGGAAAATGAAAGAGTGCCATCAGCCAAAGACACAGCACTCCCACTCCTAGTCTTTTTCTGGGAGCTGCTTTTCTGCTTACCTGCTCAATAACGGTCTTCAGCCACCACTGAGGCCCCATGAGTGTGATAGCTGCAATGATCTTGGCATGCAAGACTCCAAGTGCCCAGTCCTAGGGTAAGAAAAAACATTTAGCAGATCTCTGTTTTCAGCAATAGAGCCAGTAGAGAGGATGGACAGTTTTCTTGCATTATTTCATTTCAAAAGAGAAGTTCTGCAGTATTAGTGGCGATTTTATACAAGATTAACAAATGCTGGAAAATCTAGGGAATTTTTCCAACAGCTCACAGTCAGTGTTTCCATCAAAACTCATTCTCTTATCTTTTGAAAACCTCCATTATTTTCCCAAGAAAAAGTGTGGACCTTAATGAGATGTCAACAAGCAAATGAATAAAATAGTGCCATGAGTGTTTCACCAAACCAGCCTTAGGTTGCTGTATTGATTTTGACTGAGGTAATTATGTCAGAGCAAGTCTGTGGAGCCGTTTGGCCTAAGCCATCCCAGATGGCTTCTGGTGTGGTGCGCTCCCAGTTCTGCTGGTCTGTTAACTGGAACCTCCCTGCCCACCGGGCTCTGCCCTGAGCCTTAGGCCTGCCCACCCTGCTCTGCACTAAGCAGCAAGGCTGGCCACTGCCCCTGCAAATGATCTCTCCAAGTGCAAATCACATCATGTAAGGAGACTCCCTGCTCACAACTCTAACGGCCTTAGCATGGCAGACAAAGTCCTTCCTAACTTGGTCTCTGTTTACCTTTTTAAAAAAATCCATGTATGTTAAAAAAGTAATATGTAATGTTTAGATCTATTCTTGTATAAAGCTGAAACCTTTCCAGAGAAGACCAGTGTTTTCTGTGACCACCAACCCAAATCCTAATCCCTCCCCAGGAATAACTACGGCTAATATTTGGTATGTACCCTCATACATGTATATCCCAGAGAAAATGTGTTCTATCATTTTTATACAGGTTTTGCTCAGTTTTTCCTCTTCTACACTGTCCATCATCTTGAGGCTAATATTCTGATTTACTGTTTAGTTAGTTGGTATTCTAAGCATCTTCTTCAAACACACTGGGAGATTGGTACATGCACTGAATTCCTACCTATCCTCTGAATATCACTCTTCATCCTGACAGACGAATGGCTGAATGACACTGCCTGGGTATAAGAAGCTTGTTTTTGGTCCCTTTTATCTCAATGGTCCATAAATGCTCTTCTACCTTATAGTTTTTGGTGCTAGAGTGAAAGTCCAATGCCAGTAGGATTTTTTTCTGTGAAGCTTACGATTTCTCTTTACCCTTAAGATCCAGGAATTTCACCAACATGTGCCCAAATATGTGTTCCTCTCATCAACTTCACCTCATCGATCTCCATTTCACCAAATGTGATGAGCTCTTTCAACCTGCAGTATCAGGTCTTCCTTCAATTCAGTTAAAGTTTTCTATTTTTGTTACAATGCTGTCTTGTATTTTCACATTGTGGAACCTTACTATGGATATGTTTAGTCTCCTGGCCAGATCCCCCAAGGCCATTTACTCTCCATCGGCCAATTCTTGGGTTTCACTCTGTGCTTTACTGGTCTTCCTGGCTCCACTCTGAACCTCAATGGAGAATTTTCACATCTTTAATCCATCTACTGAATTTTACTGAAATCCATGCTATGCAGCACCACAATGATGCCACTGTGTGGTTGCACACACACTGCCCTCAATCACCTGTGTTTTCTCTCTTCTATTTCAATGCAAGCAGTTGTTTGTGCTAGACATCTGTTTGGATTGCTCTGTCTGACCTTTCTTTCTATGGCTGCTGGGACCCCCCGTTGATAAAGGATTTGTTATTTTTCTCTGCAGTTTCAGTGAGGTTCAGGTTAGGCAGAATATCCTAAAGGGCTGCACAAGGACCTTTCATCCCTTTATTCCTTTGGGATAGCAAGCCAACAGTCCTCTAATGAGAATATGGAGAAAGCCTCCCTGCTTGTTTGCACCCTCCCAGGCACAAAGGCAGGGAAGACTCCATCTACCAAGTCAGCTTTCTTGTGCCTTCAGGAGTCCAGAAGGCACCCAAAGGAGGTCAATGTTCATCTGAGAAGGTCCACAGATCACTGAGATTCAAGCTCTTTCAAGATCCACTGCCTTCCAGGCCTTTCCCACAGGACTGGGTATACAACACTAGTTCTTCTGCTAGAATTTCAAAACAGCCCAGTCTCCCATGGACCTGCAGCCATTTGTTGCAGGCAGGGATGGCCCACAGCTTAGAGTCAGGAATGGAGAAACAGCAAACTGTGCGTTCAAACACTGGGGTTTTACCCATGATATTGAGAATACCATGCTGTACATATCCACCCTGAGTTTTCTTGTGGTGAAAAACAATTTGTGTTTTTCCTCAACTTCAAAAACATGTCTATCAATACCAGAACATACAGTTCTACTTTAAGCTGCACTGAACCCTCAGCAAAGTTATACCACATTTTATTTAGTCATTCTCTGATGAATTTCTGGACTACTTCTATTTTTTTGATATTATAAAAAATGATATAATAGAAGAAACAGCCTTGCTTGTGCCTCCTTCTGCACATTTGTACATGTTTCTTCATAGCAGACTCTGAAAAGTGAAACTGCTGGACCATAACATATAAGCAGCCTTAAAAATGGATAGTTTTACTCAAAATAGAAATACCATTTGACTCAGGAATTCCACTCCTAGGAATTTACCCTAAGAATGCAGCAGCCCAATTTGAAAAGGACAAATGCACCCCTATGTTTATTGCAGCACTATTTACAATAGCCAAGAAATGGAAGCAACCTAAGTGTCCATCAGTAGATGAATGGATAAAGAAGATGTGGTACATATACACAATGGAATATTATTCAGCCATAAGAAGAAAACAAATCCTACCATTTGCAACAACATGGATGGAGCTAGAGGGTATTATGCTCAGTGAAATAAGCCAAGCCGAAAAAGACAAGTATCAAATGATTTCACTCATATGTGGAGTATAAGAACAAAGAAAAATACTGAAGGAACAAAACAGCAGCAGACTCACAGAACCCAAGAACGGACTAATAGTTACCAAAGGGAAAGGGACTGGGGAAAATGGGCGGGAAGGGAGGGATAAGAGGGAAAAAGGGGCATTACGATTAGCAGATGTAATGTTGGGGGGGCACGGGGAGGGCAGTACAACTCAGAGAAGACAAGCAGTGATTCTATAGCATCTCACTACGCTAATGGACAGTGACTGTAATGGGGTTGGTGGGGGGGACCTGATGAAGGGTAGTTTAATAACCATAATATTGCACATGTAATTGTAGATTAATGATAATAAAATAAGTTATATTAAAAAAAAGACAGTAAAAAAATAAATAAATAAAAATAAATTCCCCCTCTTACAGATCATAAAAAAAAAATGGATAGTTTTAAATAATTCTCCAAGGTGACAGTGTTGGGTACTGTCAAGACCAAAAAGAACACACTGAGTAACTGAACACACCGTACTCAGCACTCATGGTGGGGGAGCACATACATATGGGGAATGGGGTGTGTTAGAAAAGGCTTTCAGTATTCCAGCTTGTGTAAGATGATTTGGGGGGGCAGTTAAGGAAGCTGGGCTTTGCTCTATGTTAGGTACTACCAGAAAGCAGAGGAAATCTGTAATTGACATCTTAATAAATCTTATCCAGAAAGAAGACAGACAGACTAAGACTAAAACTGTAGCTGGTAATAAAGCAGCAGCCAATCACACTTGCCGGGACAGGGGGCTACTTGGTCACTATTGTAGTTTGGACAATGCTCATGTTTTGCCTGTGTTCAGACATGATTATGGAGGTTCTAAGAGGTGATGCAGCCTCTGCTTTGTCTGGTGCAATGTAAAGCCCAAGCCTCAAGGCTATCATACTGTGAGGAAGCCCAGATATATCCAGGGGCTCCAGCCAACCCCAGATGGGGTACCAACAACACCGTCACCCTCACACATGGGTGATGACACCTCCAATGACTCCAGCCACGATGTCAAGTCACACTCAACCACTGTCTCCCCATCTGAGGTCCCAGATAACATGGAACAGAGATAAGCCAATATGCCCTGTCTTAATCTCTGACAAAGACTCTGTGGACAAAAATAAATGGTTGTTTTAAGGCAATAAATTGTGAGGTAACTTACTACGCAGCAAGAGTTAACTCAAGACCCATCGACGTTCACCTGATGGCTTCAGCATCCACTAATACTCCTTGCTGGAATCAATTATCCTCTTAATTACTGCAAAATAATGAATTTCTAATTCTGTCAATTCCTCCACCTTTATCAGCTGGCATTATTTAAAAAATAGCTTTTCTTCAATCATTAATCTATCTGACTACACTGCAATGCAACTTTTACAGGGAAGTATCATATATATGCTTAACTCCTGCCCTTTATAACTCACTTTGTGATTACTTTTATTTTATATTGAGGTACATACAATAAAATGCACAACTCTTAAGTGTAGAGCTTGATGAATTTTGACGTGTATATACTCATGTAACCATTGCAGAGATCAAGATATCAAACATTCTTTTCTCCTTTCACCTATTTTCTACATGCCCCAACCCCTCCCCTATGACAACCACCATCTGTTCTGTTTATACATCTATTTAAAATTTTGTTTTTTAGAACCCACATAAAAGTGAAATCATATGGTGTTTGTCTTTGTCTGACTTATTTTGCTTAGCATAATACCCTCTAGGTACAAATGGCAAGATTTCCTTCTTTTTATGGCTGAGTAATATTCCATTGTATATGTATGTACATCTTTTCTATCAACTCATCTACCAGTGGACATTTAGGTTGTTTCCAAATTTTGACTATTGTTAAGTAATGCTACAATAAATACAGGAGTGCATGTATCTTTTCAAATCAGTGATTTTGTTTCTTCAGGTAAATTCCCTGTAGTGGAATTGCTGGGTCACACAGTATTCTACTTCTGGTTTTCTGACAAACCTCCATCCTGGCTATACCAATTTGCAACCCCATCAGTAGTATATGAGGGTTCCATTTTCTCCACATCCATACCAACACTTGTTATTTAATGTCTTGTTGATATTAGCCTTCTAACAGGTATAAGGCGCTATCTCATTGTGGTTTTGATTTGCATTTCCCTCATGACTAGTGATGTTGGGCATCTTTTCCTGTGTCTGTTGGTCATCCGTATGTATTCTTTGGAAAAATGTCTATTCAGGTCCTCTGCCCATTTTTTAATCAGATTACTTTTTTTTTTGGTATTGAGTTGTATGAGTTCTTCATATATTTTGGGTATTAGCCTCTTATCAGATATATTACTTGCAAATATATTCTTCCATACAGTAGCTTGCCTTTTCACTTTGCTGATGCTTTCCTTTGCTGTGCAAAAGCTTTTTAGTTTGATGGTCCCACTTGTTTATTTTTGCTTTTGTTTCCCTTGCCTGGGGAGACATATACAGAAAAAAATTACTAATGCTAATGTTCAAGAGTTTACTATGTTTCTTCTAGGAGTTTTACAGTTTCCTATATTTAAGTCTCTAATCCATTTTTAGTTTACTTTTGTGTATGGTGTAAGACAGGGATCCAGTTTCATTCTTTTACAGTCCTGTTTGCCCAGCACTATTCATTGAAGAAACTACCTTTTCCCCATTGTATATTCTTGCTTCCCTTTTCACATTTTAATTGACTACATAGGCATGAGTTTATTTCTGGGCTCTCTATTCTGTTCCATTCATCTATATATCAGTTCTTGTGCCAGTACAATACTGCTTTGATTAATGTAGCTTTGAATTATAATTTGAAATCAGGAAGCATAATACCCCCAGCTTTGTTCTTTCTTAAGACTGCTTGGACTGCCATTCTGTGATTCCATATAAATTTTAGGACTCTAAGTTTGGTGAAAAATGCCATTGGTATTTTGATAGGGATTGCACTGAATCAGTAATTACTTTGGGCAGTGTGGTCATTTAACAATATTAATTTTTCCTGTCCATGGGCATGGGATAGCTTTCTATTTAGTTGTGTCATCTTCAATTTCTTTCATTAACATCTTATAGTTTTCAGAGTACAGGTCTTTCACCTCCTTGGTTAAATTTATTCCTAGGCATTTTATTCTTTTTGATGCAACTGTAAATGGGACGGTTTTCTTAATTTCTCTTCCTGTTAATTCATTATTTGTGTGTAGAAATCCAATAGTCTGTGTACTGATTTTGTGTTCTGAGTTTATTGAATTCATTTATTCCTTCTAGCAGTTTTTTGGTGAAGTCTATGGTTTATATAGAGTATCAAGTGAGCTGCAAATAGTGACCATTTTACTTCTTCCTTAGCAATTGGCATACTTTCTAATTTTCTTCATTGATTTCTATGGCTAGGACTTCTGGTACAAGTTGAATAAAAGTGTTGAGAGTTGGCATCCTTGTCTTGTTCCTGATCTTTGAGGAAAAGCTTTCCCACTGAGTATGATGTCAGCTGTGGGTTTGTCATATGTTGCCTTTATTGTGCTGCAGGATATTCCCTCTATACTGACTTGAGTTTTTAACACAAATGGATGCTGCATTTTGTCACGTGCTTTCTCAGCATGTATTGAGATGACCATATGGTTTTTATCCTTCCTTTTGTTAATATGGTGTATCACAATGATTTGTGGATATTAAACCATCCTTACATTGCTGGAATAAATCCTGCTTGGCCCTGGTAAATGATCCTTCTCATGCATTTTTAAACCTGGTTTGCTAATATTTTTGTTGAGAACTTTTGCATATATGTTCATCAGGGATGCTGGTAATTTTGTTTTTTTGTAGTGTTTCTGTCTGTTTGTCTGTTTGGGGTATTAAGGTGATGCTTGCCATGCAGAATCAATCTAGAAGCTTTCCTTCCTCTTCAATTTTTTGGAATAGTTTGAGAAGGACAGGCATTAACTCTTATTTAAATGTTTGGTAAAATTCTCCTCTGAAGCTACCCGGTTTTGGACTTTTTGTTCGTTGGGAGATTCCCAATTACGCTTTAATGTCATTACTAATAATTGGTCTGTTCAGATTTTCTGTTTCTTCCTGGGTCAGTCTTGGGAAATTGCATGTTTCTAGGAATTTATCCATTTCTTCTAGGTTGTCCAATTTGGTGGCATCTAATTTTTCACAGTAATTTCCTAATTTTTTGTATTTCTGTGGTGTCAGGTGTAACTTCTCTTTTATTTCTGATTTTGAGTCCTCTTTTTCTCTTGATCAGTCTAGCTAAAGGTTTATCAATTTTGCTTATCTTTCCGAAAAACCAGCTCTCAGTTTCACTGTTTTTTATGGGCTGTTATTTAGTCTCTATTTCATTTATTTCTGCTCTGATCTTTATTATTTCCTTCCTTCTACTAACTTTGGGCCCTCTATGTTTTTTCCTATTTCTTTTAGGTGTAGCATTAGATTGAGATTTTTCTTGTTTCTTGAAGTAAGCCTGTAATGCCATAAACTTCTCACTTAGACATGCTCTTGCTGCATCCCAAAGATTTTGCAGTGTTCTGTTTCTATTTTCATTATTCTCTAAGTATTTTTTTATTTCCTTTTTAACCTATTTATTGCTTAGTAGCATGCTGTTTAGCCTCCATGTGTTCCTGTTCATTCCAGTTTTTCCCTATAATTGATTTCCAGCTTCACACTGTTGTAGTCAGCTTTCTCTCCAATTCTGATCTGTGAGTCCACTTGCTCCTTCCTGGAATACATTTCTTCTTTTCTTACCAGTTCCTCTGTACAATACTAGGTTGTCCTGGACACTGTCCCCTTCTGAAACCTGCAAAGCTAGGTTAAATATCTCTTTTCGCAGTGCTCCTTGCACTAGCCCCAATCCCAGTACAGTCTACCTGTGCACCAGTCTATCTTTCCCATCAGCCTGTAAGGTTTTCAGGAAGTCCCTACAGTGGCCTCCTTTCCATCTGAGTTATACAGTACAGGGTTTTGGCACTCATCAAAGCACTCAAATATTTGCTGTTAAATGAAGCTTATGGAGGTTTTTAACCTGGAATGTAAAGGAAGGGAAATATGTCCCAAATAATTTTCATTTCTAAAAAATCCACTGTAATATACTAAGAGGAAATAAAAACAAGACTGAAAAGCCTTTGAATGGCACAAGTCAATGCCTAGCTCTTTCATCTAATATCTCTTAAGAACCTGAGGTCTATGATGCTAAGTGCAAGTTCTGAGTACTATATAAAAGTTCAATTTCTTTTTCCATAAGCTTTAAAACCTTTACTGTGACCTAAATAATCCTCCAGAATGCTCTTTTTAATAAGCCTGTGACTTTCTGGGGAAACACACTGTAATTATTCAACAGTATAAGTTGCTGCTTAAAAGCCAGAAGAAGCAAGGTATCCCACCCTAATTAAAAAGTGAAAAGAGCAACACATGTTAGTTTGTGTCTTTAAGTATTGATGAAGTCTAAATGATTTACTGACATTTTAACCTATAAGATAGACCTTCAAAAAGAGTTTTTGACCTGCATATTTTTAAAGCAAGAGATTAAAATGCATTATTTAAACATATTATGAGAGTTCCTGGGATAGAAAAAATTAAGGGATCTTTCTACAAAATGCTTAAAAATCACTTCAAAAAATTATTGATTTTTTAAAAGTCCAAATCCTTAAAGAAACATCATGAACAAAAGATAAATACTTACCTGCCATGGGTAAAAAAGAGGGGTTTGATCCAAGGGAACCCTCAGGGGTGCAACAATGACCAGCTCAAACAGGAGCCCCAGAAGGAGTGGAACAACACCAGCCAGTAGGATGGCAACTATCAATGTCTTCATTATCTATCAGGGAATGGAAGCCATGTTATTAAAGACAGTCTTTCTGATGATAGCCAAACTCTTTCTTCCATCTGAAAGTTTATGTTTCTTCTCTAATATGATGCCTAACAGATGAATATATTACCGTAAATATCTTACACATTTTACTTTACGTTTGAGATTTGAAGGTGTAACTATGAAAGCTCAAACTGTAATGAAAACGTGAAATTACTAACCAATGTTGTTATAAAATTATAGAAAATTCATTTTATTACATATATTAACCAGGTGGCTAGGCAGTTTTTCTCAGCCTCATTCTCAGGAGTGGGCTTTTGTTTGTCCAAGAAAAGCTACTGAATGTCCCAGGCCCCTGATCCAATGGTGACCAACCCACAGGCGGACCTGTGACCTCTGAGGTGGACTGGTATAGAGAAGGGCTCCACATAACCTTAGTTAAGGTAATTAATCATGCTGAACAAATTGGCTCCCTCTAGAACAGTGAAGTCTAAGAGAACTTACTATCATAATAGGAATATCCTGTATCTGTACTGTTAAATAAGGCAGCCGTTAGCCACATGGCTGCTCTATTAGCCCAGTTCTAAAATTTAGATAAGATTTAAAGAAATGACTAGAAAAATGCCTACTACTCCTGTCAAGAGAAGATTAGTCATTATTAGAAAAACCTACCATGAGGGACCACTCTTTAACCTTCTGGAAGATCACTCTACGTCCCTGCGGCATCCACGCCACCAGCACTGTCACCGCCCTTATGGTTAGCCAGCAAACATAAAGACCACAAGCAGCCGTATAGAGCTCATGAATTTTGGCAGTCCCCGTCCAAAATGACATTAACCAACGGCCAGCAAATACTGAAAATAGAAAGGCTGATAAATGAGACATGTGACTGTATAAAGAGAACTGTAATCTTGATGTTCATGTCGTTCTAATAGTATTTTCAACCATTTCAATCATTTTAAGTGATTAGTAAAAAGCCATCAAATCTTAATACATCAGTGTCTTCACTCTAAATAACCTCAATCTGCCCTCCCCCCACCAAAACTCTAAGGAATGCAATTATCTGATTAAGATGCAACCAAAACACAGTAAGTATGTCACTGGGGATAAGCTCTCCCATGATACGCACTCTGACCAGCCATGCCAATTACTTGTTCTTTCAGAAATGAAAAGGCTTAAGAAGATTGTTGTTTTCATTGTTTCATCACCAAATGAAATTATTATGCACATAAAGGACAAAAAGTGGAGAGCTTATTTTCTATTATTTGTGCTGTCAATGCTTTTAATATTTAGGAATATTACAAATAATTCAGAGTAACTTCCAATTGGTTTGTTCAAGACAGAAAACTAAGCTTACTTTGATAGGAAGTGGGCACAATAACATTTTAAAGCACAATAATCAAAGGACACCAAATTAATTTTCTTGGGAAAAAGTAAGAGCTAAATAACTGAAACTTAGGAAAACATTTGAGAGCTATCTAAGGGACTGCATCTCACAGATTACAAATAAATTCTACACTATGTCCACAAAAATCTAACGGGCAAGATAATTTAAATAACTTTCTTTATATGACTACTTCTTAATAAGGCTAGAGAGAAGTGAATATCAGGACCCAAATTTCCAGTGTATTTTTCTATGGATTGATTTCTCCTTAATACAATATGTTATCTGTGATTTTTGAATACCTAAAAGGAGCTATTGGCTATGCTGAGTATCTTCTATACATAATCTAATTAATTCTTCCAACAACCCCCACATCTGAAAGACTAAGAAACCAAGGCTCACCAGTAGAACCTTGCCCAACCAAGGTCACACAAGGGTGGAGGTTGAAATGAACAAAGCTCGTGCTCTAGACCACTGAATCACACAGCCTCCAATCAAACTAAACCAATTCAACAGGCAAGCCTTTCAAGCCATAACATGCTGATAATCACAGACTTCTTTGCAACCTCACAAAATAGCTTAGGTGTGAAAGTAACTCTTCTTAAAGATAAATACATGTAAATGTTACATGAAATAAACACATTAGGTGCATATTCACTTGAAGCCATAAAAATCATTACTAAATGCTCTGTAGAAATGTCTAGTATTCTCTACATATATTTCTAGTCCAAGGTGTTTTGCTGCTGTTATTGTTTGGTTGGTTAGTCTTTAAAAATTGAATGACTGCTTCCTATACCATACTTTATATACTTCTAATCAAAAGTACTTCTGAAAGGACGGGGTTAGTTTTAGTTTGTAGCAACTTAATGTCAATTAAATTGTGGCTACAGGAATGGAACCTGGTTGGGGGAAACAGCATCCTCACTGCCTTAAATGTGCACTATGCCACTAAGGACTGCTGTGATTATACATGACTGCATTCTTTTCTCTAGATGGTGGGTGGAATAAAGGGAAATAATTGTTAAAAATTTTCAATGTAATTAAGGTACTTTTAGTGCCAAATTCAGCTACTAAAACTAGGATTCCTTCTTTTAACTTTCTTAATATCTTTGATAAAAACATGAAAATGGAACATAAAAACCATAAACACAAAACTGCCCTAAGTTGAAAAACTAAGTATTCTCAGCAATATGCTTACTACATTGTACCCAATGGTTAATTTGACTTTTATCATTTTAACAGCTATAACATGAGGAACAATGAGCATTAGAGCAAAGTCCAAGAGGTCAGAAATCATTATGCAGAATCAGTAAAAATTTTTAAATATATATGTATTTTTTTTTACCAGTTTAAGGTAAATCACAACTTCTACAGATTAGAAAACTTTTTTTTTTCTAGAAACCTCACTTGAAATTAAATTTCCTACTTGTTCCTTCACAGCCTTAGCCCTCATGGGAAAACTCAAGTATTCAAAAGAAATTTGACTTAGAAAATTATATTTAGTGCTATAATCAAGATACTAAAACTCAGTATACATTCATATGGTTGGTAAAAGCTGAAATTTATCTTCCACTTAATGATCATTTAAGTGGCTAATACATACCAGCATGATTTAGAATTTTCTGGCTGGCTCTAAGCACTACCTGGGCTGGGGAGGTGGGGGACAGGGGCAGCAAGCTGTTGCTGCCCCCAGAGTCACTGGTTTTGGACTCTACCCCCATCTACCCCTTACCTCTGCAGAAGAAGACAAACTACTGTATCATGCACAGCTTCTTTCTTACATTTTAGATGAAGAAACATTGTTTAGCTGAAATTTAAATATTAGTATGTGTGAATACCAGATGATAAAGGGCAACAGTCTGCCTTCATAAAGGTTTCTCTCTAGCAACAACAGGCACTGGACTGGAAAAATAATTACATAATGAGGGCAAACATAATTAACATCAAAAGGTTGGCTTGAAAAACTGACTGCAGCCACAGATATAACTTTTGAAACCCATACTGTAATAAGACAGTGTTCATGAAAACTGAGTGACCACAAGTACTGTACTTCCAAAAATGGGTTAAAAATTCTTTCTTGACTTTGTGCCCCTCTGCTCCAATACAAATGAGTCCCAAGAGATAAAGAGCCCTAAACAGATCAATATTCAGTCAATCAAAAATGAGGGGAAAACTATGTTACACTTATATCTGATGAAAGATATATCTGACCAAGATATGCCCTTTTAAAACAAAGCATCTTTTCATGTCATTAGCAGAGAACTAGGATAAGCTCATACCTGGTAGAGTAAGGCATATGAGGCTGGCAATCAATAAAGTTATACACATGAAGACAATCAACAAAAATATCTGCAAGGCAAAACATGAAGAGTGCATAAATGGTTCATGTGTTCAACATTTTTATAATACCTCTCAAAGAATCAACACATTTCTCTCAGTAAGAAGAAATTGCCTATATTTGCATTTCCAGGTTTCCCTACATTTCATATAAAAAGGAAACTTTTATTTTAGGTAAAATTACCTGTAATTAATTTAGGCCAAAAGAAATTAAGTGTTCACTTTCATTATAATCAGATATATCAGCAAGTAACAACTACATTTTTTAACCGGAAAGCATAAAAACAATCAGCTTAAATTTAAATTTTCCTTCACTATTAATTAAAACTAAAAATACTTCATCAAATTTTCAAACCCAACTTTTCATGAAAGAAAGCTTCCTGTCTCTATTAGAACTTTCTGTGACAATGTTACTATCTACACCGGCATCACAGACACCAGAGCCACTGGCACTGTGGGCGATGAGCGCTGGACATGAGGTGGTCAGTGAATGAGTAATGCAATTTTAACTCGTATTTATTTTGTGTGTGTGCATACTGCCTACAAGAAATGGACTCTTTTTTTCCCTTTTCCAGGTTTATTGAGGTATGACTGACACTGCAGTCTATCAGAGTGTACAATGTGATTTGATATACATGGACACCTAGAAGGAATTCCCCCTCTTCAAGGTAATTAACACATCCATCACACCACATTTCTAAAAACTGGATTTTTAATTAACTTTACATGTGAACTGTTTATGTGTAAACAGCTCCTGACTCCTGAACTGAGAAGTGCAGATAGAAAGGGAAGGTGCTGAGAGAGAGGGAAGCAGCCGCCCTGGGCAGAGAGGGGGGTACCCGCTGCTTGCCTTCTGATTGCAAAGGGCAGAGGAGCCTCTGAGGCTCCATTAGTTGTCACAGCATGAGGAACCCCCTAGGAGCTCCCTCTCAGACCTGGGCCAAAAGGACCACTGCCGATCCAAGAGCCTCTCTCTCAGTTTCCCCATCTCTCTCACAGCTCCTCCCATCTTCTCTTGCTTGCTCTAAATTTTCCCTCACTATTGAGTAAAACTAAAAATACTGCTTTTTTTCTTTTTTTTAATCAAAAAACCCCATCCCATCCTATAGGTACATTCAATTCCCAACAGTTACAAACCTACCATGTCTAACCTGCCTCCTGTCCTAGAACAGCCTGGAACACCCTTCCCACTTTCCATTTTGTTCTTTCTGGCTTCCTACTTGAAAGACTTAAAGGTATCACCTCCTCCACAAAGTTTCTAGGACACCTTTCAAAAGACTTTTGCACAGCAAGGAGTGGCCAGTTGTGTAACATGCTACTAACACAGCAGGTGAGATGAAGGCCAACACCTGACTACCAGATTTAACAACATGAAAGTCACTAGCAACCCTTGTCAGGAACAGTTTTGGTGGAGTTTGGGGGCAAAGTCTCGCTGGGACAGGCACTTCCTTAACCAATCTGGTCTTCACTTTAATCAGATGCAAACATGAGATTACTACTACTACTCACAGTTTGAAGTATTGGATGAGAATTAAATGGGAGAAAAACATTAAAATGCCCATTCCAGGTCCTGACACATGACACAGAGTGGAAATGTATCAATAATGTTAATTTCTTATTTGCTCTAGGTCCTTTATCTTATTCCTTTCAAACAGCAGGGAGCAACAGCACATGGAGTCTCAACACTAGGCCACATCTCTAAAATGAGATAAACCTATCTGACATTTATATTTACTATGCTGCACAGGGAGAGGACTAACACCGGTGTCCCTGTCAGGAGACTGTTAGCCACACCTACACAGAGAATTGCATGCTACCCCAACAAAAACACCAAAATTTCTTGATAGAAATTTGAAAAACCTTGACTTCTGGGTTAGTCTATATATAGTACCTACCCTGAGTGGAAAATTTAAAGGCCGGCGGTAGGGCTGGAAGCCGACAGGCCCTCCCTGCTGGAGAATGGCTTGGTGGGCCGCATGCAGGCCTTCTCCCACCACAGGAATAGCATTGTTATTCCGAGCATGCTGGTTATTGTTAACTTGTTGGTTTGCACTGTTCTCGTTCTCTTCCTGGTCTCCCAATAAATAGGAATGAAGATCCCTGTGTAAATATTGTTCAGTGAAAATTCTCACTTCAGACCAGAATAAAAATGGCAGACATGAAATTTACTTTCTTAATTAATTATTACATAGGGTAGAAAAAGTACAGAGAATCTATACACAGCAGTATTTCCTCATCTGGTGTAAATGTTGGTGCAGGCTTTAAATTTAACCGTTCCAAAAGTAATGTTAGTTAACACACAGAATATTACATATATTCCATCTATTTTATGTTTTCTTCAGCTAGTTACCTAAGAAGAAATCAGTAACTGAAAAAAAAGGTACAATGTACAAGATACTCAATGAGATCTTCAGGGAAAAAACCTTCTTTTCTTTTCTATAGGTGGCTACTCTGTCTCCTGTGACATGTAGCTTAACTACAACCTCCAAGCCACAAACCAGCTAAGGCAAAAATGAGACAATGGGGAGGAGGCAGCTGATGGGGGGCATGGGTCACTTAGAGATTAATCAAATACAACCAAATGCATTATTTCATATTAAAGTATCTACAAGATGCCACACGTTAAAAAAAAAAGTTTAAAGTACAAAGATTTGGCTTTTAAATAAATATGTAATATATATATATATATATGTATATATATACACACACAAAAAAAAAAATCTGAGAAGAGCTCATTTACCAAGTTAGGACTTCTAAAATAAGGGTTAGTGGGTTTGTTATTAATGCACTTAAAAAAAAAAAACCTTATTTTTACCCTGTGAAATGGAACAAAAGAACCTGAGGCAGCAGCAAGCCCATGTAAGAGGGTAAAAGTACGCATATATTCTCCATAAAATGATGGACAATGATTAGAAAAGAAAAATGTAAAATTTTTGGAAATAACCATCATATACACTTGTAGATTTCACTACATCATCTCCTATTAAAACTAGTATTTCCTAAGTGGGGCATGGAACTTACTTGTCAGAAAGATTATGAAACTGACATAAATGACATGCCTACGAGTCACCTGCCTGTACTTACAGCAAGTATCCAGCAGTAACGGTCCACGCTCGCACAAGCCCCTTCAGCCACTGCCGAGTGTGTCCTTGTTCAAGTAAGGCTGGCAAGACAACCTGAAGCAGAAGCAGCTCCAGGGACAGTTCACTCACGGGAGCATCACTAAGACAATTACAAAGAACCATAATTACAATGTGAATTCCATTTTCCATTATAACTACATCATATTAAAAATTTAATGGGATGACAGCGAAGCTCCTTGAAGAGTCAAACAAACTCACTGTCTGTATCACCTCACCTCCATTCTCTCTTGAAGCCAAGCAAGACTTCTCCCTCAAACTGCACCAAAACTGTTCCTGACAAGGGTCACTAGTAAACTTCATGCTGTTCAATCCAATGGTCAGGTCTAGATGTTACACAACTGGTCACTACTTGCTCTGCAAAACACTTTCTCCCAAATGACTTTCCAAGACCCACTGGCTCTGCTTTATGTCCCTGACCTGCAACAGTGAAAGGCCCCATGCTCTGTCCCCTCTCCTCTCACCTCCAGGTGCTCTATGGATGAATGCAACCTTGGATGGCTTAAAATATTACCTGTCTGTGCATTTCAATGTACTATTCAGACACCTTCTCCAACTCCTAACTTACATATCCAAAGGGCCAACTCAATGTTTCATGTAGTCATTAGATGTCCTACCCTGATCATGTTCAGTATCAGAGTTCCACTTTCCCATTTATCCTGCTACTCCACAGCCTTCCTCACCTCCACAAATGGCAACTCCATCCTTCCAGATGTTCGGGACAGAAACAGATCACTGACGGACTGCTTTTCACCCCACACTCAAACAGCCAGAGAATTCTGTTGGCTGTACTCTAACAATATCTTAATTCTAACCACTTCCTACCTCCACTGTTACTTCCTTCATCTCAGCCAAGTTCACCTCTCACCAGGACCACTGCATTAGCCTCCCAGCTGGTTTCCTGTTTCTGCACTGGCCACCCTGATGCCAGCAGCCGGAGTGCTCCTCATTATACCTACATAGGATCACTCCTCTGCTCAAACCCTTCCAAGGACTTCTCAAATCACTCAAGTTAAAGCCAAGGTGCTTGCAATGGCATATGAGGCTCTCTAGGATCTGGCTTTCCAAGACCTCTTCGACCTCATGGTCATCTACTTTGCTTTCCTTCGTGTACTGCAGCCAAACCGGCTTCCCTGCTGCTCTTCAAACGGACCTTGATGCCACTGTACTGCCCGACTACCTGCAAGAACATTGCCTCAGGGATGCCCAGAGCCCATTCCTTCATCACCTCCTTCAAGGCATTCCTCAACCATCACCTCCTCAGATCCTCACCAGTCACTTCTAAATGACAACACCATCCTGGCCACTCTCTATCCCCTTTCTTTACTTCATTTTCCCCACAGTACTTGTGACTCTGCCATATTACATATTTTATCTATCTTATTTCTGTCTCCCCCCTGAAACATACACTCTACAAGGGCAGAGATTTTTCTGGACTCTATTTTGTACAATGGTCTATCTCTCTAGTTCACAGAAAAGTATCTGGCATATACGGAACCCTCAATTTTGTATAGAAGAATGAACTAAATACTGCTATACAGCACAAAAACCTAACTACACTTCTAGGTGTAGCCGACTACCAAAATGGGTGTATCTCAACATATAAAGCCAGAACCTGGACTCTCTGGCCCTCACTATGACGAGACCCACATACATAAAGAGAGAGTGATTTTACTCTACAGTTAGGGAAAAGCTCAGACACTAAAACCTTGATTTGGATTTTGAGGAAAGACATAACAAACATGGGGAAGAAGGCCATTCCAAACAGAGAGGGAAAGACAAGCAACAGCCTGGTGTTTATGGGCAGATTTGATGGAGTTTGAGCATGGCTACAGAGTAGAATTCAAGTCAGACAATGCTGAGACAAGATGCTGGAAAGGCAGGATGAAATTATGTCAAGCCTTGTTTGTTATTCTAATTAACCCAGACATCATCATGTAGAGTGTGGAGGAAGAGGCAGGGATATTAAGAATGAATGATAAATGGAGAATAGGAATAATTAGAAAGCCTAAACTAAGGTCATAAATGGTAAATCAAGTTGGATTAGGTAAGAGATCTTAAAGAACTGGAATTAATAAGATTCAAAGATTAATTAGAACAAAATAAGAAGAAGAAATCCAATTTGCCTGGCAGAGTTTTGGTGTAGATGATTGAGGAATAGTACAAGTCACTGAAAAAGGGAAAAAAAGGAGGAGTGGTGGAGACTAGTTTTCAGGTACTCTTGCTTTTAAATAAAAAAGATTTCCATTTATAAGCCTTATATCCTGTTTTTAATTCATAATTAAATGTGCAGCTATGGCCACATTCCTTCTGATGTGCTTTTCATATAGACATGATGCTACTAACATAGTCTGATTAGGTACGGTAAACATTTCAATGCTAAATAAAGGCACACTTCTTTGGCAGGAAAATAAGTCTGTCTTCCTTTGGAAAATAAAACTGTTAAACTAATATTTATGTGAGCTAGAACATGGCAAAATTCAGCTATCAAATGATCACCAGTATGTATAAGAAATGAATTTTAACTGTACGTACTCTGAATATCAAATCCATAACAACTCTAAATTAGTAAAGCTTCTGAATTTCAAACTTACCTATAGAGCATGACATTGTATGGAAGGAAATTAGGCAGCAGACTCTTAATGATACGTATAGGAAGCCAAAGCATCAGGAGGACAATGGAGCCAAAGACAATCTGCAGGAAGAGGAAGGACAGGACCATTTCCATCTGCACTGTCAATCATTCCAGGGAGAGACAGGCCGACTTCTGAATATACTCAAACAAGATGTAGTCCAAGTCTACACCACCTGGGACCCCAGTGTTCCCATACAACACACTACGTTTGGGTCACTCTGGGTAAATAATGTGTTCCTAGGACAGCTGCTCCTCTCTCTTTCTAGGACACCAAGGCTGGAGCCACAAAGGATAATCATTGCATGGTATGTGATGAGAAAGTTGGAAACTCATGATGAAGGATCAGAATTGTATACAACTTAGTAAGTCACCTGTGACCACTATAAGACAAAACCCATTATTATCAGCTACAAAAATTTCCAAAGGGCACAATATTGCTTTTGGAA
Organism: Smutsia gigantea; assembly: GCA_032199065.1. Classification (NCBI taxonomy): domain Eukaryota; kingdom Metazoa; phylum Chordata; class Mammalia; order Pholidota; family Manidae; genus Smutsia; species Smutsia gigantea. The sequence goes on from JAVSCE010019468.1 coordinate 118,918, forward strand.
TTTTATTTTAGAAAAGTTTTAACTAGGTAATTTTTCTTCCAGGTAGGGGAGAAAGTTTGAGATGCTTCTGTTGAGAGTTTAACTTAGAAGTTAACGAGTATCCATCGCTTTAATGCAAATTAAATGTAACTCAGAAACCTGTAAGCTGGCAGTCAATTACACCACTGAAGAACTAGAAGGCATTTTTGTTTTAGTAGACGTAACCACTGAAACAGCTACTTAACCAAGTAACACAGGCTTAGACAAACATAAGTTATTCAATCTATTTTATCAGTCCCCCTGACCAAAAACAAATGTAAAGGCTAGCACACTTTACTTCAAAAGCAGTAAAAAGGTATGCTTACCACTGACAAAATAAATCTTCGGAGATGCCTATAAATGGGTAAGTGGATCATTTCTTGTACTGGATTAAAATCTGGATCATTCAAATTCCTTAGAAACCACAAGACACCAGGTCGAAGTACCTGCAAATATATGTAAACGCTGTAAGTACCCACCTGTCTTCAGGCTCTGCAAATGAGCTAAAACATGAATAGAAAAATAACCTCTTTAAATTATTTTGCCATCTTAATAAAATGGGCCCCCAAAAATGCATATGGCTTTTCTGGGAAAAGAAATTCCTAAATCAGAATCTTTATGAAAACTATCCTGTGTTTGATATTTTTAATCATTCAATGAAAAAAAATTTATTAAGTACAATTTGTCAAGAAATCTAGATTTCCAAGATGAAAATCAAGTATTTTTTAATAAATTGTTACTGTATTGTATCATCTGGTGAAAGGATTACGTTGCAATTAATAAATGTCCCAAGTAGAAACACTACAGTTTCCCATTACCTTCATTTTACTATCAACTTCTTTTTCCCTTTCAGTGGAAATCATCAACCCAAGAGGTTGTGGGTGATGGGGTAACGGATGAGTCTGGGTATTAGTCCTGGGTTGTCCAAACTCAGAGTTACCCTGTGCAGTTTGCCCAAACTTGATTTTTCCTTGTTCCAAATGAGGGGATTATATTATATATGACCTCTAAAGTTCCATCTAACTCCCACATACTATGATTCTGTCTCAACAAAACCCACCATGTTGATAAAATGAAAACATTCAGTATAAAGTGTTTTATCACTTAATGTAATTTAGAGGTCACAAATAATTACAACTTTAAAAATCACTATATTGGGTTAGTCTCAATCACTTGTTTCAAAGAAAGAAAAAAATGTCCTATTTGCAAATAGAGCTTGTAGTCTCAGGCCCCTTCCAAACTCTTCAAATCTCTGAAAGAGCAAAGAACACCAAGAATAGCATTAAGCCTTTGTGCTTTTGTGTGCCACACACACTGGGAGTAGTCGGCCTGCTCCTTCCGGGCTTGCACGTCTCTATCACTGCTCTTAAAGGAGTAAGCTGACTTGTTCAATGGCTGCAGTCCTTCCCAAGATGTAAAATCAAAGAGCATCCTGTCTGTTTCTCACCATTACCCCAGCACACGCATAGTGAGCAAATGCAGTAATATTTGAGGAAAGAATGCACAGCAGCAAGTACACTCATCAGAATTACTCCATTTTATACTTCCTATTGGTCTACACTGACTCAGCAGGAGATATATACTCATCAAATACTGACTCCATTTTCACTGCCTTCAATCTCTAAGGACTTTATTATAAAAAGAGGATTAGTAAAGGTACCCCCCTGGCAAGTGAACTAGAATCATAAAGGAACCTCACTATAACTCTGTACTTACAGTGCCTGCTTCAAGACCATTTTATATACCTGATCCCGCACACCATATCCTTTGCATATTTCCAGCACTACATTTCCTTGAATAAAGTCCAAGATAGGCTACCATCACACAGAATTTGATTAAAGGATGATTATAATATATACCAACTAAAACAAGTACTTTTATTTTTTTCCCTCAGTCTATTCATCTTTCATACTTATACCTAATTATACAGAGAAATATTAAAACTTGTCAAGTTTTGAGACAAATGACTGAAAACATTTTAAAGCAATTGAGCTAAGCTCATCTATCAGTAGTTCCCTCTTAGAACAAAATAACAGAGAAAATGATTTAGTTAGGAAATCATCATAGCCTTTGAGGCATAACTTGTGGCTAAAGCAAATGTTCCTTTCAAAATGTACTGCATGGGCACATTCCTACAGGAAGGACTTACCTCTCTCAGTAACAGAATGAAAGAGGCGAAGTAGAACACATACACCATTCCCACTAGCCAATGCAGAAACATGGTGGTACCTGGGGCTGACTGAAAGCTCAGTTCTCGATCTTTCAGAGTAGCATCAAACATTTCCTAAATCAAAATAAACAGGTGAGAAAGATTTGTACCACTTACATTTGCCAAATTAACATCTCTATCTTCTAGAAAGTGAATAAATATGTAGGTTATGATATTCTGGAACTCCAGTTCTCTTAATGCCATTTCATGGTGTCATGGAAATATATATATGGTTGGATACTATTTCAAAGATATATATAACACTTAAAAATTTTTTAAATATAAAAAGCAAGATTGATAAACCAATTAGCGAATAAGAACTTTCCTAATACTGCTACTGTGATTTGGTTAACAATACCCTCTTTTCTTGGTTACAGGTCTGTAATTCCTGACAAATTACAGTAAGGTTTGGAAGAAAATGTCATCTTAGAACTACAGGCAGCTTTTCCACATATGAAGTATTTTTGGAAAGTCAAAAACTGATGATCACTGACAGACATTAAAGACTATAATCAAGATTGTGTATATTAGTCAAAACAAATGGTTAGGGTTGAATTACTATAAAGACAGTCTTCTTATCAGATTGCTCTTTTTATGTATATGTCGTCTTGGCATTATAGTAAAACTTAAAATTCTCCACTGGTTATTAGAAAGGTTCCAGTCAAAATATTCTGACATCAGAAATTTGTACAAAGCTTCAAACACAGGTACTCAAGAAAAATTAGCAACATTAAGACTCTACAATGATACATTCTCAGAAAAAATAAATTATTATCAAATATTGACTTGACTTTAAAAGGAATCCATCCTAAAGATCTTTTTTGAAGCCTTTATTAGGTATGATAATGAATAATAAACTCACCAGGGAACAGATATCCAGCCACCAGCCACAAATGAGAGGGAACACTCCAATTTCCACAACCACTAACAAAGAGACCTTAAGTAAAAATACAGGTCATCAGTATCACCCAAATGGGGAGAAATCATCCAGTCTTAACTTTTAAAACAAGAATTACCTTAACAACAATATAGCAGACTCCTAGCAAGCGACGAGACCTATGAAATTTAATAAGAGTTGCCAAACCCTACAGCATCCAGTCAAGGAAAAACTGAGCATTGAAAACTACAGTGACAGAGGTGATCATTTAGGTAACACAATATTATTTGATAGAACTGACTTATTTCCTTTTTTGTCTTCCCTCAACCTTACTATAAATACCTACAACTTTTACTAAGAGGAGAGGAAAAAGGGAAATAGTTTTGTCTTTAACAGGAAATTCCCTTTGATATGAATAATATTACCGAGCACACAAATTGGTTCACTAAAGGATACATGACAAATTATCAGCGTTATTGCTAAAAGTATATAACCAACTATGGTTGTGATTAGGCCTTCAAAATGAGATGCTTGGACCTGGAAATAAGAAAGAAGAGGTTTAATTTTACCACATGACCTACACCCCAATTTAACAAAGCACAAAACAACCTGAGCAGACCAAAACTGAACCGTCTAAGCAATCTGTAACTAGAAAACAACAGTAAAATCCCTCTGGATGACATCTCTGCCAGCCAGACTCCCCCACTGACTGCCACCTATCACCAATGGGTGAGGAAAAATTAAAGAATTACATTTTACTGAAGCAGACAAAATAAGAGTAGAGTGAATTAAATTTTACAAAAATAAGAAGCTGTAATACAATAGTCTGCACTCTCCTCCACTCTGAGATGGCCTTGCTAACAGCTGAGTGCAGACAGCAGGTTGCCCACACAATGCTCCTGGCAGGGATGCCCTAGCCACTCCACTTCCTACCCTAGACGAACGTGACTGAGTTAAGTTTTCCTTGCTCTCCAAATCTGTTCCATTCTCAACTTACAGAGACTAAGAGTTTGCACAGTGACAAGCACTGCCCATCTTTTTGGGTTCCTGAATTTCAGATGTTATATACATATAACATCTGAATTGGAGAAAGTTTGGAAGTGGACAAAGTTTAGAAAAGTCAAAACTTATCAAAGCATCTATCTGAACCTTCCAAGTTCCTGAATTCAACTAGTGAGAATTCGGAGAACTAGGGAAAATCAGTATTATTTGAAATAATAGCACGTTTCTTTTCCCTTGCAGAAAACTTTGGAATGTGATATCTCAGGATTCACATACACAAATTGAACAGAATCTTCCAGATATGTGAGCTCTTCCTTAAAAGACTAAATCTTTCTGGGGTCCCCCCCCCAAAATAATAGTAGTTGTCCATCCAAATACTTATCTGTGAAAATCAATGATATAATTTCAAAATTAAAACAAATTCTTTAGGAAACACTACAGCCCATCATTCCAAGACAGACCAAACCTTTTTTTAATCGACTGACATACTGTTACATTTCTAAATTCACTATGGGGCAGCTGGGGAAAAGAGACAGAAGGGGGGTCATAGGAGTTAATGGCACCAGTCAAAAATCAGCCTGTAAGAAAACTTCCCTGCAGTAGGACCCTAGCCCACCCAACTGGAAAAAGACAGTGAGTTCATCATGGGATTCAGAGCACACCTTCCTGAGCTCACAACATGACCTACTGTGTGTCTTGAGCTACTGTTAGTTTAAAAGAGAAGAACGAGACTATGTTGGACAACTATTCCCTTTGCATAAGACAGACTGAGAAGTGAAATAACTATTTACATTATTACTTACTCAACAAACATCAAATTTGGGGGTAATTAATAAGTTTTTAGAAGTATTTATACTCACATGTTCTTCAAATCCCAAACCAACAAGGGAGAAATGACCAATGTGGTATGGGCAAAATGCTAAAAGGGGGGAAAAAGGTCTCAATGAAAATTTCAAAATCAAAACAATGAACACTCCTAGTACCAACCCCCACTAAAAAGAACAAGAGCTTTGGAGAAATGGAAGGCTCCAGAGCCAGTGCCAAAAATGTACTGCCTGGGACATTCTCTATAACCAGAAAACAACAAGGTTATCAAAATCTAATAGGCTTATGGCAAACACAGACCCAAAGAGAGGATATGAGCACCAAAAAGAATAATGACTAAAAACTGATGGAAACACACAGAATACATACAAAAATATGTGAGTTCATAATACTCAAAGAAGGGAAACAAAAAACAAAAACCACAAAAGGGAGAAAAGCAACGTAACAGAAAACACTTTCATCACCAAAGGAAGTAGTCAGTGCATCTATTCCTTAACCTGCAAACTGCAAAGAGAAAAAACTGCATATTTGTCCTGCTGCTTCTGGACAAACAAGTTCAGGTTAATTAAAACAGTTCTAGCTGATAAAAACAAGTTCTTCTTTATAGAAAAACCAGCCAATAGAGGTTAAAAATGACAAAATTTGAAAATCACCATTTTTCAATGCCTAACAGAATAAATTATTTCAGGCAAGTATCATCAAGGGTAGTAAAGCCATTAGGTGAAATGGTGATGTAACAATAGATAGATTCATGATACTAGAACAAACCCCCTGCAGATTACTTTCTTATGGTTATGGAAAAAATGAAACCTAACAATAGAGTCTTCAAGATACCATCACCTGAACCACTGACAAAGGTAGATAACCAGGTGTCATCTCCATCCTGATATGTCATATTAATAGGCAAAAGCAAGACCAGTAGAAATTTTGTCCCACAGGCATCATTAGGAAGCAACAGGACAAACGTAGAACATGAGGCATCTACAGGATAGCTGACCTAGTCTCTCCAACAAATCAATGGCACAACAGGGTAGGGGCAGATGAGAGGAACAAAGAGTATTCTAGAACAAAAGGAATTTAAGACTTAACAGTCAATGTGTAGGCTTTAATGGATCCTCAAAAACATTCAAAGAATTTTTCATATGATGTATTATTAGGATATATTAAATTCTGTTAATTTGGTAAAGTGTGATATTACAGTTAAATAAGAAAATATTCTTAATATTTTCATAGTAAGAAATTTTCATAGTTTGTTCTCAAGTCTTTCTTGCCATGTTAATAAAATTTTAATTTGTTCTTCATAATAAAATTTAATTATCCTTTCTTTATGGCAAAAATAATTGAACAGTATAGATTATTAGGAAAAGGGGAAGCAGAACTCAATCATGAAAATAAAAGTCAGTGAATGTATAGGGATTTAGCCACCAAATCTTTTAGAACAAGTATTCCATGGGTAGAAAAATTTTTGAACAGTTATTCCCAACATATTTAAATATATGTAAAAATTATACTCACATATTATTTCACTAACATATTATGTGTATTATAAAGCATGAGAAACTTTAAAGGGTAAGAAAAAACTATATGCAAAATTTTTCCTACTTTGACTCCGAGGATGACTCTGCCCCCTGGGAAAGGCAAATTTTCAAGTTTCAACTCTATGTATGTAAATATTAACCTGAAGCCCCAATTGTAACAATTTCTACCCCATTAGGCACCAACTACTAAATATGTATCCTGAAATTAAAGTTAATTTCTCACTCCCTTCTACTGGGAGACAAAAGCATTGTAAAGTTATATTTTGCAAAGTACATGGCCACTAGCATCCAAAATACGCCAGTGACAAACTGCAGTAGAGCGACCTAAGGAAAAAACGTGTGCTTAATCCCACTGACTGTGTTCACCTGAAAGGAAAAGTATGTTCCTGAAAAGAGGAAAACTTCTTGTTTCATTTCAAAATGTCCCAAGTATAATGTATTTAAGTTAGTAAGACAAAATTTTTTTGTAGTATAAACTTGGGAGGTTGGGTAAGAAAAAAATTTATTTAGATGAGACTTGCTTTATGTAAATGAACATTCTTATTTCCACAATTCATGTTTCAAAGGTGACTTGTTCCTCCCGACATTAACATTAGGTATTTCTTGCAAGAGCAAAGACTAAATTCCGTTAAGTTATTTTTATCTCTCAAAGAGAACTTGGTCAAGATCAAAAAAGTTTCACAGTCTATATATCAATTATTTTACATCATGAAAAATATATGCAGAATAATCTGCTAACACATTTCCACCCCCAATATACAAGGAGCAACAAGAATGAACTTCCTGTTAATCTGTACCATCTAAAGTATCTACCAGAATTAAAAATCAATGGACCTTTTCAAGACATTGTTTCAACAAGGTATCTGTAAACTTCTTTTGCTCTTTTATAGATAATATTCAGAAGTTAATTTTTTGCCTCATCCTCAAATCAACATATTCAATGTCTTTTGACCACATGATTTCTTGTTGAAAACGACTGTTTTCTGAGTCACAATACAGTCCCCAACAAAGCAAATAACTTGGAATTCAGTAGAGGAATCTTAGAAAATCTTTATTCCTCCTCTTCAGCAGAACTCAAGGGTAACTCACATGCACTAAGGAAGGAACTTCTCAAAGATCACCCCTCTAGAGAGATCTGTAGCCCAAAGTCCATTATGAAACGCAAGTCACAGAACAGTCTAGCAATAGCCTGATACTGTCAGATTTCACCTTCTTTCCCTCCATATTGTCAGATTCCACCTTCTTTCCCTCAAGAAATGCAGGCATTAAATTCTAAGGCCTTGGTTTACTTGACTGTTTCTCTTATATTCCCAAAGCAGAAAAGTGTGTCAACTTTGTCTCCGCAACCCTGCCTCCCCTTCCCTAATTACTCCCAGTGGGAGAGGCTCCTGTGGATTGTTACAGAACCCTCGTAACTACGGCTGTGAAAGTGTTTGCAAGTGACTTCACATTTACTGGAGTCTGGTTCTAAGGGAGTTTCACACTTGGGGGTATTCACTATCTTCTCTCAAGCCTCCATCCATCTCTAGTGACAGCTCTCAAGCCAGGGTCTCTGGTAAGGCCTTGGTCAGCATTTTGACAGATGAAAACAAGATCTTCCATAAGGAAGAACACCCAGATGATAAGCACAATATTAATTCCAGAGGTGAGATATTACATATTCTCAAGTCAGTCTAAAACTGGCTTCTGTAAAAAGAGATGGAAATGCCCAACAGAGGCACAGACCTCTGTTGTAGTAACCGTAGTCAATGTTGCCCAGGAGAAAAAGTATCTATGTATCTGGGACCTTCCTAAATAGATTATCATCTGAAACTGTTTCATATGATCCTATGTTTAAAAACAAAAACAAAACCTACAACAAGGTTCCTAGAAAATGAAAGTCCTACCATACTACCACGAATAAAAGCATGAATGCCACTTACCAAAAACAAGAATGAACAGTGTGTTTAAAGACACCACCCAGAAGACATGTTCCTAAAGGAAAAGAGCATTAATAAACTATTCAATTCCTATTTCATACATGTTTAACTGACTACTCCACTTAGTTAGATTGAAATTTTCACTCTGTAATTTTGAGATTTCATTCCAGAAATTATTATATGCATCTTATTTTTCTTTAGATACCTCACAAAACTAAACCGAATAAAACTCCAAGTTTATAAGGTTACATGTAGAAAAAAAAATCAAAGAAACCAATCCATAAACATCTCTTCAGAAATTAATAATCCACCACAAACTACATCGATTCTCATAAGTAACTGCCAGGTTTCACTTAAACTAAATGACACTGAAAATTTTCAAATGGAGAAAAATCTGAAAACCACATTAATTTTGAACAACATATCAATGTAAGCTGCCCTGTGCTTCTTCTATGGCTTCTCTGGCCTCCTCGCTCCCTGTGGCATTCTGACTTTCTTTGTTCATGTCTCAGACTCCTCACTCTCACGTGGCTGCTGATCCACTGTCAGCTGTATTATCACCTCCAGGATGCCTGCTGCCCCTCCCGTCATATATACCTTAGTCATGCTCCATGCTGACACTCACTAGATGTCCAAGCCCATCTCCCCACCGTCAGGTTAAATGGTCCTTCCACAAGGGGTCAACACTGTAAGATTTGCTTTTTAAACAGATTAATCTGATCATGTCCCAGTCTGCCACAAATCCAAGTGGCAAGAAGGGAGATTAGTTTGCCCAAAAGATGTTTGCTACCTTCTAACTCACTGCACACCAGCTCCTATCACTTGAATGTTTTCAGCTTCTGTACACTAAGGGCTCCCAAACTGTCCTCTCCAACATAGCTGGTGCCTCAAACTCAAAAATTCCTGGCTGACAGATTCCCCTGCTTTCAGACAAACTTGACAAAGCCTTCTTTTCTGTGCCTCTTGTACCCTATGCACACTTTTTACCACTTTTGTCACCCAGTACCTCCAAAGTTCCTTATTTACATGTTCATCTTTCTCCACTAAACCATAAAGCATCTTTGGGAACAGGGACCTTATTTCATTAATCCATGAATCTCCCAGTAACTATCACAATAGGTGTAAGGGTAGATACTAAAAATAATTTTCGTTATGAATGAAGTCATCCTGTGAACATTTTTTTCCAATAATTAGAATGGATATGAGACAATACCACTGCCTCAACGACTGCTTGTCATTTACCCATGAGACTGACAAGGTGGATATAAATGAGTATGTAGTCAAATAACACCTTCTGTATTGACCTTGATCAGACCATGAGTAGGAGCTCACTAATATCCCATTCTCACTAATCTGGACACTACCACCAAATACATTCCTCACACCCTCACACCATTAACCTCCACTTCTTATTTTGGCTCCCATCTGGAACCAGCCCAAGGAGGAAGCCAACACCATAGAGAACAGAGGAGACAGACAGAAACTATTTGGGTCTCTGATGACGTGGTTGGGTCTCTGGATCAAGCACCCCTAAACCCATTCCTCCTCTGGACTGCCTCTTCCTACTGTTTCAGTCAACAGAGCTTATGCTACCTGCAGTCACAATCATCCTGATACCCAAAGCTATTTAAACTCCCAAATGGCAAGTGGTTTTGTATTACAGAATCTGAAAACAGCATTTCTCCTTTAAAGAATTGCTCCCCACTTCTGAGTTGTACTTTTTACTGATGAGGTAAAGATAGGTGGGGGATTCAGCAAACAGTGGAAACGTATGAGCCGCCTGAGGATCTTACAATGTGAATGGCTTAAAGCTGCCTGTTTTCACTAGTTCAGGTATTAAACATTGCAAGGTGGAACTTAAAAAAGAACATGTTCTTCTTAACTACCCTTAACTCTGTGTTCTGTTTTCTTTCTAAAAATCAAATAATTATTTTTTTAAATAGTATAACCTTTAAATATAAAATCAATAATTTCAATACACAAAACAAAGACTTCCTTCGACATCAAAAGCATTCTGATTTTTACTTTAAAAAGCCAGTACATATTATACATTTGAAATCATATTGAATCACTCAGATAAATAAGCCACAACTTTATTAAAAAATATTAGCTTTACTTACTAGAAAAACTAGTGATCCATCAAGTCCTAGCATCTAAAATAAATAATAATATACATTAATTCAAGATTCAACAGGATTTTTTAATTCTATTTATGAAAAAGGACCATTTTCCTTTCAGTATCTTCAAACACAGTCCTTTACCCAGTTTTCAATACAGCTACCATTTTCAGAGAGTAAAAACTTCTGTTTATAGAAGTTTTATATTTTGGGTCTCCTTTTATTCCATATCATATTACTATAAAGTCAGAAATTTCTATTTGGGTTTAATTTTTAAATTAGATATGGAGCCAGTCAAGATTTCATGACTAAAACTGTATTTTTTTTGTCAACTGAAACATTAGAATAATAACTCAATTTAAATTGTTACATCATTTTTTGAAAGTTCATAATTTTAAGTTAAACATACCCTACATGGAGCCTAAGGTTTGTATTAAAGGCCAGAAGACAGAAAAAGAATGATTCATAGATCATCATGTTTTTACTGTTTTCACCACAAACAACATATCATTTAGTTTTCTCTAGAAATTAAAGTTCTAAAGTTTTCATTAAGTGTAACTACAAAATTAGTGTATACATCTAAATATGTCCAATTTTAAAATATACTACAGGATCAAAATACTAGGATGCTTGATAAAAAGAAGTCTTACTCTTTCCCATGTTAGCTCTTCTGCAGCTCGGTCCCATTCTAAAGCATTCCAGTTCATGTCATCTGGAAATATAATTGTAAGTTAAAGATTACTGATTGAACTTGAATTATAGGAAATAAGAATGCACTCTTTTACTTTGGTGTTTTATAAGCTGCTGTTGAGAAGCTAAACCACACTTAAAATTTTACCATATTGAGTATCTGCTTGTTAGGCAATAAGAATAGATATAACATAAAGTAAATAAGGTGATTCTAAATTGTGGTAAGTGCTAGAAAGAAAAGAAATAGGGTTATATGAAAGAGAAAATTCAACAGCTCTGGAATGAATCAGAAATGAATCTGGTGGATTTGAAAAAAGGAAGGAAGCCAGGGGACTAGAATTCTCTGGGTGAGGAGGAGGATGACGGAAGATACAGTATGAAAGGCAGGCAGAGCTCAGATCACATAAGAGCCTGGATATCATTTTGTTCTTAAGAATAATGAAAATACCACTGCAACATTTTAAAGGTAGGACAGCAGTTATGATACTATGTGGGTAAGAATGCAGTGGAACAAGAATAAAAGGAAGCCCAGCAAGGAGCACCTGCACCAGACCAAGGGAAGGATATGATGCGGGCACTAGAGGAGCAGCTGGCTGTATTCTCAGAGCCTTGGAACATCTGCTTGCCTCTCCATGCAAAGGCCCCTTGTTGCCATTACACAACTCGCTTCTTCTCAGGTCTCAGCTCAAATATCACTTACTGTGAGATAACCAGGGAATCTTACTTAAAATAGTTCTCTCTCCAGTCACATCCTCAGAGCAACCTGTACAACAACATTCACCATGGTGTACAATGGTAAATTCACTCACTTGGGCATTCCTCCTCTTTCACTATATCAGAAACTCCATGAAGGCAGGGACCTGCTGTCTGAGTGCCTGGCACAGGCGAAACACTCAGATACCAGCCATATCAAGTGGACCCAGACATAGTACAGCACCTGATAGGAAAACCTGGGGGTGGGAGGAGAAAAAAGGAGGTGGTGATCTGCTACCAGCTAGCTAGCGGGCTCAGTCCCAGATCTTCTTTTGCATTCTGGAGTTACACTGCTAGCAAATGAGAAATTCGTTTCGAGAGGCATCCGGCCTGCAGTGTACACATCAAGATTTCTTCTTTGATATAAAGTTGCACTGACTCAATAGCAATGGCAAAGGAAAAAGGAAATCTGTAACAAATTCCTTAAGAAAGAAAAAAACTAAGCTCCATTGCGACCTACAATAATTTCTTCCTATCCATCCTATAAAAGTCCTATGTAAAACAGTATCTTAAAACACAAAATGTGCCCTTCATAGAAAAAAATGTGTATCTATATGTGAAAGTTTGTCAAAATAAAGTAAAAACAGGTTAGAAAAAGAACTTCAGGCCCACTGAATTATAAAGTTCTAATCCTCCCATGGCAAGTTGGGAATGGACTCATGGTTGTGAAGGAAGGGTGAGGAGAGGCCAACAGCCATTACCCTGAGCCCCATTGTTGGCATCTGCTGCATCTTCCCCACCAGCGTCATCTTCTTCTTCATTCTCCTCTTCCTCCTCTTCTGCCTGATCATCCTGGGCATCGGGGTGTTCCCCCACCACTGCATTCTCGGCTGGTGGGTTAGCTGCTTGGTCAGGAGCAACGTTCTCAGCACCGTTTCCTCCCACTGGAGCCTAAAATGACAGATAAGCCCAGAAATTTAGCTAACTTGTCTCAGTTTTGCTCTATCTCCAAATTGCACTCTCCTTTCCCAAAAACAAAATTATCAAACACAAACTCCACTAAAATTCCAAAATACATCTCCCAAAGTCATCTTTTCTAAAATTATCCAATTTTTAGATCAACTTGGTATACAAGAACATGAACTCACTTCACAGTATATATATGCATTATGATTTAGGAATTAAGATTTCACAAAGAATTATAGAAAATGGTTCACATATCTGGCTATCTTGAATACATCATTCCATAATCCTACTTCTTTTTTTCTTTTAACATTTATTTGTTTGTTTATTCATTTATTTATTTTGTTAAGGACCAAACGTCTTTAATATTTCAAATACATCCCTAATGAGTTACTGATGTGGTAACAGAAACTCCCATTCATGCCAACATGGCAAAAATCAAGAATTCTGAAAGTTATAGCAATCACCTCTTTGGATACATTAAAAGCACTGAAGCATGTCAAAGTGCAGAAAATGAGGCATTCAGCAGAGCAAAAATAAGTGGCAGGCTAACTGTCTAAGAAGGAGGCAGAGAACTCCTTCTGGAATTCACTGTCCGAGAAATAGAGTTGCTTCAGCAAAAAAGAGGTCCAGATATGGGTTCTGATTGATCCTTTGACTTGTCCTTACTACTAGTTAAAGGTAAGCTCAAACAAAACCAAGCTTCAGATTTCTCATGACTGCAGTTAGTTCTTGCAAAAAAGAGAACCTTTGGTTAATTCTCACATCTAGGCTGAGCAGAAGGGAGTAGCAGTTCTCAGCCAGTAACCCTAACCCCAGGCCGACATCTCTGCCTCCAAGCTCCAAGCTCCTAAGGTAGGACTGTCTGAAATTACTCCTGCACCAGCATTTCCACAATCTGCTCTTCCTTGGTGTGAATGCTGGGTTTCAGCCACTGTCGAGCAAACTCCTACAGACGTCTGAAGACATCTCCTGGGCCTAGCTACATCCTTATAGTGGCACTTCCTGAACCCTTGGCCTGGAAGCTGCAGGGTTGGGAGGATTCCTTCATGGCATGGTTGCAAGGTCTTCAATAGCGTCTTCATTGAGGTGATCTGGCAGAAGCCCAGAAGGCTCTTGTGGACTTGGACCAGGGAGTCGCTGGTTGATGACATCTGGCTCCTCAGCTATGATCACATTTGGTGGTGACCTTATTTGACCATTCTGGACTTCTCTTATTTCTTTTGTGTCTCTGGGTACCATTAAGTCTTCAATCTGGAACTCTGGAAAAGAATAACTCAGACTTCTAGACAGGTGCCATCTCAGAGTGCAGGGGAATCGGGGACAGGGGCAGCTCATGATGACACTTGAAGTCCCACAAGCAACTCTGGGTAAGGGTCATATCCTTCATTATAAGGCATCTCCTGCCTTTACTGACTGCCTCAGGGATGAAAATATATTTAGTTATGTATCTGTTTGTTTACACACACACACCAACTAAATTTCAAACACTTGAGGAAAAGGTTTCTAATTTCTGCTCAGCAGATTAGACTGTGTATTAGCTCCCAGTGCATCCTCGTCTGGCTCTTTCTGAGTTCTACTACCTACCAAACGCAAAGTTCATTAACACACTGAACTCCCATGGAATTAATCAAGATTCTAAAAGAACAACTGCATTAAATGCTTAAAACATGAGGCATAATGATGAAAGCATGAATACTAGATTAAAAACAGTGTCCTTTCCTTATAGTCTCACTTTTTATAATGTGTGGTTTTCAAAAGATCAGTTGCACTCTTAACGCAGTAGAGGACAAGTTATGGCAGAACTTGATGAAATCAAACTACACACTGGCAAAAGCAGATCCTTATATGAAAGATTAATTATTTATTATTTTGAGTACCTAACAGTCAATTTTTCATAATAAAATTTTATGTGTAAACTGTTTTCATATATAAGTAGCTAATTTTTGACACTTTCCTTCCCATAATTTCACAGCAAGGCGCTAATAATAATTTCTCATATCCTCCTCCTCCTCCTGACGCCTCTAGCAATGCTCTTGCATCTAAGCAAGTCATCTCATAAAGCAAAAGTAAAACTGCACAAGACTGTTATCAACACAGTGTTACAATTTTTCTACTTTTGGTAATGTTCCTACTGGGTGCAGCCAAGGCGAGGTATTGACATATGAAGAACCCAAAGGGAAAAGAGGGGAATTAGCCTCCTTACTGTCATGCAGCACATCAGAAGCACATCCAGGAAGTCCTGTATCTTAACCTCCAGGCCAGTGCAGCAGCACTCTGGTGCATCCCTAATATTGTTCCAACCTCACCAAACAACCAAAGGACAAAGTGACAGGAGCCTTCTTTTGCTTTTACACATCTCTCTTAATCTTCTCCCAAACCTTTTCACTGTCTTGTATTGCCATGAGGGACATTGGAGTCAAAGGTTTGGGTCTTAAAGGGCAACGATAATTCTCATGTGCTATCAGAATAAAATCAGTTCAGGGGTGGAGGGAGTCACCTCATTTTGGTGGTGTCCAGCAGCATTGAAGGGCGGAGCAGCATGCTCCAGCCAAACTGGCGCTCCCCCATGGACTATCTGCTCTCGCAGCCACACCAGGCTGATGAATGCGCACAGTGTGCATGTCACCACAAAACAACCCTGCAGACAGTCTGCCAATAAATTGTCCCTATTAAAAAGAAATTACATAGAATTACTCCAAAGAACACTTAAAATTAAGAAATCAAAGGTAACAACGTTTCATGTTACACTAAAATCTCAGAAAGAATAGCTAGAAAGGCTCTGGGTGAAAATTAGTTTCTCAAAAAGAATTATAATTATTTCTGATAATTCATTCTATTTCTGTGAAATTCTATCCTACAAGCTGCCTAAGTGTATTTACTCATATACTTATATTATATGTATTTATAATATGGTGAGCAAAGAATAACATCAGAATTACATAGAAAATAGCTATCCAGCCTCTCTTTGAACATGGCTTAGAAACAGGAAAGTGGCAAGCAAAAAACTGGACAAAGGCCAGGTACATATGTAATTTACTAAAGATGAACAACTCTATCAGACCCTGACTAGGAATTTCCTTATCCTTATTTTATATACAAGTTTAACAAACTTGGTTGGCTGATATCTAAGCCCAAGCAAATGAACAGAATCAGCAAGTCAGAAAAGTGGAGAAGCACCTCCAAGAAGGCCCAACAACATAAAGGAAGGCTGAGACTGAAGTCAGTACGCACTGTGTACAACAAAGTCTGTATGTAATACACTTCAGAAATCAGTCACTTAGGAAACAGATTAAATTTTGATGCTAACTACAAGCCTACCAAAAATGTATTATTAGTTACTCAACGAATTAGTTCCTCAAGCAAATAAAGTATGCTTTCTTTGTAATTATATGTGAAAATATATTTAAGTAGTTTTAACACTGAAGCCCTTTGTTCTTTGCCTCTCTGAAGTGTCTTAACCTTTCCCAGCCTGTGTCTGATCTCAGAATAATTCCAAGATAACTCAAGAATCTTGGTTGCCTCTGGAGAAACCGCTACCATATGGAACTCAAGTCACCTTTTCTAGACAACTGAGATACTGATCTGCTGCCACTTAACTCTCACTACTGCAGAGGTATACAGAATCTTCGCCTTGAACTAATCGGAACAAGACTGCCCTGTAGAAATGGTTCTTTTACTAGTTTACAGACTTTCAAATATAACTACCATCACTCTTAGCAGTCACTTCTTGTTTTTCTGACTTCCCCTGCTACTTCAAATACTCACCTTTTTTTTCATGTACAATTCCGAAATGAAAACCAGAAGTTATTATATATGTCATATACACCAAGACGTAATGAATGTCTGCTGAGACACTTAAGACTGATTATTCCTGCTTCTACATTAAGACTGTGTTCTGGATAGATGAGATGAAAATCTGATGTCCAGAAATAGGGATGTTGCTCTATTTGTTTCTACTGCACCACTTCAAAGAAAGTATGTATTTTTTTATACAAAGGGTTATCTTCTTACACAATTTCCAAATTTTCAGTGTGTCAAATTACTGGTTCTTCTTTTTGTCATGGTCACAGCCATTTAGTGTCCTATTTCCAAGGCCACTGTCCACTGCTAAATATTACTTTATCAAAATTGTTCTTCAATAATGAAAACAAAAAACAATTTTAATGTAAATAAGGTTTAAGTTTTAAAACTTTTTATCTATTCCCTACTGCCAAAGAAACAGACAAGTTGAATAACTTGCCTATTCTATATGAAAAAGTTATGACCAACAAGCAGGAAAACCAAATCGCAGACATGTCTAATGTTTCTAAGTTATTTTCAACCATGATTAAAAATTATGCAGACACAAGAGGCTTAGAAGACCTCCTCCTTAATTTCTTTCCTATCAGAAATGTAACATACTCTCCTGCTCTCTTCTATTGCCATTTGGCTTATTTTTATGCTTCTATTCCATAAGAAAGTCTCCCATTATTCTTTGCCTTTACTGACACAGGGATCAGAAACCTAAGGACAGTTGGGTACAAAAGATTTAGCAAATATATGTGCAATGTTTTGCAGGTGTACCAGTCTAATGATCTTGATATAGTTAATCACTTACAGCATTTCTAATTCTGACATCAGTGATAAATAAAACATGTGTCTTTCACAGGAAAACAACTATGGTGAACAAATTTTTTACAGAACATACACCAATAAACATGAGAAACATTTAAAAAATAAATTTGAATTCAAACGTCTATATTGTTAAAAACACAAGTTTAAAAGACCTCTCAGCATATGAACATAATAGCACATGTAGCCTATTTAATAGGCTGTCTCCCCATTACAAAATAATGCTACATCCTTTAGTTACATCCTTTAAGATGGGTATGTTTTAAAACGAACATCATTTATATACATCAGCTACTTCTACTATAGCTATCACTGTTAGAATAAAAGACTAAGTTACTATTTGTCCTCCAAACAGGGCTTTCCAAATTATAACAAAAATAAGTATGTGAAAGCAAAAATGAGCACCAGCTATGTTGTGCAGCCTTGCACCACAGAAGATTTAATACTCACGTGGACAGCATGTCCAGTGGCAGTGTCAGTAGTGAGCTCACGGAGCCAGTAAACAAGCACTTGTAGATGCGGCCTAGCAAAAAAGGGCGAGATGGAGTACACTGACAACTCTCATAATGAACCATACAGTCAATTAAACAGGAAAAGTGGGGCACCATGAATACCACCAAAACATTTACTTCTTGCAAGGCTGAGTCTCAAAATACTAAATTTTGTTTTGTCTAAAACACAACAAAAACATGGTCAAGCATAATAGTGACTATGAAGAGTAAATGTTACACAACAATGTTTAAAATTTAGATTTTCTCTAGATTTACTTTTTTTATTGAATAAGCTTAGAAAAGGAAAAAAAAATCTAAAGATCTCCAACATTACAACATGGAGAATTTTTTAAACCTAGAATTCTAAAATTCATTAAATTTACTTATAAAAAGTTTCAGTTTGGGGGTATATATTTCTGAAATTAAGAGGACTTTACAGTAGAGTACATGCTCCAAAGCCATGAACAGCAAAACAACAACCAATTTTTTAAAAACACAAATTCAAGAGTCCTGAAAAAAACAAAATCTTAAGTCTGGCCATGAAGGGAAAAAATGAAGTATGGATGAGTACACAGCCATCCCTTTATGCTCTTAGTCAAAAAAGGCAGGTAAAGATCTGGAAATGGAGCCCAAGAGGAAACAACTGAGATTTTCTTTCAAACCAGAACTTGTACTGAACTTGTACATTACTTTAGGCATTCATGCCCTATAGCCTTGTGTCAGAAATTTTCAATGACTTCAATGGCTGTTTTCAAAAGCCAAGTCAAAATGGAAAGGTAGGAAAAGATTTTCTGTAATAGAAATTACTTATGTATGTATGTATAATATTCAAAGCAATCATGCTTATAACAAAGTAAAACTGACAACAAACCAAATGTGTACAGATATGAATATGGATTCATATATAGTCCTCTTTACCATAGTGTTATGCATCCATTAAAAATGAGGTAGCTCAGTGCAACTAGACCAAACTATGGTTCAGTGGTCTGCTGAACCAAATTTGGGCTGCTGTTTTTGTAAATAAAGTTTTATTGGAACACACACACACCAAAAAAATGAGGTAGCTCAACATGTTCTCAATTGGAAAGACAGCCAGGGAACATTGCTAACTTAAAAAAAAAGTTACCAATTATGCATATGTGATGTAATTTAGATTTTACTTGTGCATATCTGTAAACAAGTCAGAACAGATATTAAGCTTGTTAACTTTGTTAATTAAATCTTCTAAGTCCTTATTTAATTTTTGATTACTTGGTCTACTGATTTGAGAGAGGAGTTACACTTCCATTGTGACTGCGAATGCCTCACATACGTCTAAGTCCTGTTTTCCGCTACACAAAAGTTTTTAAGTTTTTGCACTAGTGGGGATGAGGATTTAATAATATGGGTAACTGTTGAACGATTGTGCTGTATACTTGAAACCAATATAAGATTGTGTGTCAACTATATTTCAATTAAAAGAAGTTTGTAAATTTTATTTTCGTAGTGGACTATCCTTTTATTAACATGAAATGTAATGCTTTTCCCTATTTAAAGATTTTCATCTTGAATGGTATCTGACTGAATAATACTGTTCCAGTGTTTTGCTGGCATTTGCTAACAAACCCCTCCACCAGTAACCTGGGCTTACCTCTTTGTACTTACCTCTTGTAGTGGAACACTTTTTTTTTTGCTATTATTAATATACAATTACATGAGCAACATTATGGTTACTAGACTCCCCCTATTATCAAGTCCCCACCACATACCCATTGCACTGTCCATCAGCGGGAACACTTTTATGTGCACACAACCATGAGGCTCTTTCTCGCAACAGAGAAATCTAAACCCTGTGATCACAGATACTGCAACGTTATCCTTTCCTCTTTTACTTCCCTCCTTCTGCCTCCCCTTCCTCTCTTTCCTGTCATTTGTTGGATTTTCTAAATTTTATTTGCTATTTCCTACTCCCATTCCCCAGGATAAAAATTCATCACCCTATCTCTATTCTTAAACAGTTACCTTTAAGTTGTTTTGTACTTCTTATTAAGGTAAAATTGACATAAATCTTAAGTGTACACCTGGGTGAATTTTTATACATGTATACATCCAGATAACTGCCACCCAGGTCAAGATACTCTACATTTATAGCCCCCTAGAAGGCTCCCTCAAACCCTTCCTATCTGTGGCAAAAGGTAACCATATTCTGATCTCTTACCACCATAGTTCAAGTTGGCCTATTTTTAAATTTCACATAAATGCACCATACAATCTTTTTGTGCCTGGCTACTTTTTTACAAAGAAGTGAAAGTCATCCATGTTATTTTCCATGGCACAATAATCCGCTCCTTTTCACTGCTATATAGTATTCCATTGCAGGAATAAACCACAATTTATCCATTCTACTGTTGTTGACAGGCATTTGTTTGATTACAATTTTTACCTACTGTTAGCAAAGCTGCTGTCATCATTCTTATACACACGTCTTTTAATAGACGTAAGGCTCTAGTTTGTTAGCTATATTCTCAGAAATGGAACTGCTGGATCTAAGGTATTTGTAATACTTAGCATTGGTAAATACTGCCAGTTTTCCAAAGTGGTTATACCATATATACTTTCCATCATCAATGTATGCACGTTCCAGACACTCTACATCCTAAGAAACACTTGGCATTGTCTTGTCTTTAAATGTCAGCCATTCTGCTAAGTATGCAGCAGTATCTCCTTGTGCACTTCCCTGCTGACTACTGATGTTGATCATCTTTTCATGTGTTTACTGGCAATTTAGATCCCTTTCTTTCCAGAAACTCCTGTCCATATCTTCTGTTCACTCTAACTGGGTTTTCTGCCTTTTTCTTCCTGATTTTGTAGTTCTTTACATACTCTAGATACACGTCCTTTTTGGGTATGTGCACTACAAATATCTTCTCTCACTCTGTGGCTTGCCTCTCTCTCTTAAAGGTATCTGAGCATGAACAGAAGTTCTTAGTTTTAATTAAGTCCAATTTATCAGTATTTTATGGTTAGTCTGTATGTTCTTTTAGTAGTTTTTTGGTTTTAATGTTCACAATCAGGCTTATTTATGATCCATCTCAAAATCATTTCTGTGTCAGGTGTAAAGTTAATGATAGGGTTCATTTTTCTCCATATGGCCATCTAGTTGATATTACACCATTTACTGAAAAGATCATCTATCTTCCACTGAACATACTGAGTTGTTAATCACGTGACACTGCAGGCATGGGTCTAGATCTAGACTCCATTTGGTTACCCCTATATCTTAATGCATAGTTACACTATATTTTCCTATCTATATTTAAAGCATCTATAATCTTCCCATAAATAAGACAAAACCACTTAAAAAAATTCTCATTCCTACCCTCCCCTCACAATTTCTCTCATGTTAAGATCACCTAGAATTTTAATTTCAGACTGTTACCTAAAAATTACTACTATAGATTAAAATAACTATTATTTTTGTACTGTAAATATAATTTTGAATTAGGTATAAGAAGCGTTTCTTTCTTTCTCTTTGTAGCTCACACCTTTCTCTCTCTTTGATTCCTTGCTCATTTTAGTAAAGTATATTCTCAAACACTTTCCTCATATTTGAGGTGGTAAACTTTCCAAGCCCTTGCATCTATTGAAATGTCTCTATTTTGTCTCTCCAACTGAGAATAATTTATAAGAAGATTTTAGATACAAAAATTTTGTCAAACATTGAGTCTCTGCTGTCTTCCAGCATTCAAACTGCTGACTTTAAGTCTGATGCCCGTCTGATTTTCATTATTACTTTGTAGGATAATCTGAAATCATAACATCTGTACAGCATCCTACTGAGCACTGGAAAACTAGAATGGGTCTAGGTTTGTGAGTCTCTTTCCTTTATCATGGTCTGCTCTGTCTCTTTAGGTCTCAAAGACGTCTCCCATTTCCTCATGTCCGTTACCTCTTTTACCTCTGACACTACTTACCAGACAGATATGGAAACAGTGGGACATAGCCTCCATCTCTCAATTTTTCCTCATACTTGCGACCTCTTGTCTCTTTGAGTTACATCCTAGAGAAGAACTCTTTGCTCAATTTTCTAGCTCACTAATTCACTCTTAAACAGTACTTAGTCTGTTCTTGGGTGTATCTCCCAAGATTTTTATTTTCATAAACAATCATGTTTATTTCGTGGAGTCATGAGGATATTAATTATTCTTATTCAAAAATGTTTGCATTTAACTCCTTATCTATACACTCCAGCACCAAATGCTACCTGTCTACCCTTTTCTATGTCTTTAAGAACAACAAAGTACCCAGAAGGGATCAACTAAGGTTAGTATAACAACCTCCCAGAGAGCCTCTTATATTTGAAAAATAAGCCTCCCAATTATTCAGGATTATTAGATACATGAAGGTCTTTTAAAAGGGGGGAGAGAAATCTCAAAATAAGCCATCTTTTACAATCCTTGAAAGCTCTAATATACTTCAAGGAATAAAATTCAAGGCCCTACCAATTATGGTTTGATTTTGCTTTTTCAAATCCTCCCTGAACTTTCATTATTAGCTTTTGTATGCTGTGTTTTGAGTTCCTACATTCATCTGTGAAACTGATCCATTAAAAAATAACCTTAATCCAGATGAGTAATGTTTTCTAAATGAGGCTTTCCTAATATATGACACTACAAATCAAAAATTAAATAACATTCAAACAAAAATGACACAATATTACTTTACAATATTAAATAGTTATGCAATGTTTAAGTAACTCTAACCACAGAGGAATGAATACTCACATGCTGTAAGAGGAACAACTCCCAACCAGGCAAAGGCCACAAGTGTATAATGAAACCAGTATCGTATCGCAGTGCCAATACTTGTAACCAGTCCAGCAAATATATCTTGGATTGGAAGCCGTGAAGGCATATCTGGGGAATAAACTATAAAAGAAAGTAAGTACATATAAAATCTCATGAAAATTTTAAAATAGCTTAATTAATGAATATAAAATATGCATGTAGAGCTAGCTTAACCTCCAATATTTGTACTGTACTTATTTTTCTCCTATAAAAAAGTAAATCAAATAGTTATGACAATACATTTACCCAGAAGTCATATATGGAAGCAAATCACATGTGAAATGTAGAAGCCAATAAAAAAGGCTTCAAGCAGGAAAAATGATTCAAGGAAGTTCACATCCCTCACTAACAGCCATGAACTCCATGTACAGCTAATTTACACATTTTATCATGCAAACAATGTAATTATCTATTTCCCAAATTATAAAAGATCAGATAAAGCAAACAAGAGCAAAGGGTTAAGCTGATGGTATCTCATCAAAAAAGAACTCTTCTCGCAAATACAAGCCTTAGACTCAGCACTCAAAAATCACAACAGTCTGTAGCAAAGCCACCTGTGCGAGCAAATAGCCCACTGAGGTTTGCTACCCTGTACCCACCCCCAATCTTGGCACAATCATTAACATTCCAAATGATAAGTCCAAGTCTTCCCACCTCCCTGCAAGGTGTGGTCCAACACATTCAGAGAAAAGTTTTGCCACGTTTTAAAAAGATGTCCTGTTTAAATGGTTCCATTGAAAACTACTGCTCTATCACAGGATCTCAGAAAGAAAGAACAACTGCCTCTTTCTCCAGTGAGGACAAACAAGAAAATGTGATGTATAAAGTCTTTAAATCAATGATCAAAATTTATGAAAGCACAGTTTGCAGCTACAAACACTAAGGAATAAACATGTACAGCAACTTTTTACAACACACCCAAAAGTAAAAAATTACTTAAATTAAGACGATATTTGATACATAAGAACAAATCATTAAACCAGTAAATAGAGTTTTTGAGAAAGAAAAAAATAGCATTATGACTGTCAAATGAAAACTAAAATGTACAAACCCAAAGCACTTACTGGCCTCAAAGAAAAAAGCTCACACGAATACTTCCTCTCAATCAAACTTCATGGAAAGAGTCAATTATTTAGTCTTACAACTTGCTACAAGCTGTAGAGTTTTTATGTGCTCCAGAAAATTAAAGACCACAAAATTACAGAATTGCTATTTTTCAATGGTGATAAATATAAAGCTCCAAAAGTGAAACTGTAAAAACTTTAATCGTTTATACTCACTACATAAAAACAAAGTAAAACTAATAAAAATGTACAGCATTTATATTCAGAAGCTCGATAGTTTTAAAAAACTAAAACACAAAAACACTTTCGGAGAAGGAGAGCAATATACTAGGATTCCAGAATGAAAAATATGCTTCAAATTCTTGATAATTTGGTAGTAGTCTTCCACTTATTTAAAATGAACATTAAATATCAATCAAAAGGTACAGGAATTACATAATTGAAATTTTAAGTACCTGCAAAATATTTACTATAGGTTTACAAAATATTGAGCTTAAAATGTCTCATTTTAAAAAAGGTGAATTAAAACATTTTTAAATTATTATTCCAACACAATTTTAACTCAAAAGAGAGCTCAAATTTCAACACTGCTGGAGAATTGATAAGATCAAGGCATTATTAATTCTTCTGGGTGAAAAATAGCATTATACTCATGTTTTTTTTTAAAAGAAGCCTTACTTCCTAGAGACATATACTAAAAATATGCACAGATGAAATTACAAATGATGGGATTTGCTTTTAAAACGATGCAAGGGTGGACAACAAGAGCACAGATAATACCATGTAAAAGCCAAAGTTGAAAAATGGGTCAAGCTAAGTGATGTGTACATGTGGACTCATTATATCTTTCTGTATGTTTGAACTTGTCCATAATAAAAAGGAAAAAAGAAATACCCCACAAATAAAATCTCTCTCACATGCACGTATGTATTTGTTAAAAGCTGACATGAGTTTTTAAAAATATTTTCCAAAAATGTTATAGCAATACTTTCTATTACTATCAAAGACAAGTTAAACTGAGAAGAGTTGCTTTCAAAAAATGCTTAAACACCGTTATGCAGCCAGTGTAACCCAAAAACACAGGGAAATTTTGTAAAGAACTTACTTGGTGTGAAAGCAAATCTGTGCTTGCATAATTCACAGTATTCTTTTCGACTGTGTTTCAGCCACTGAACTAAGCTGCAAGTACAAAGACATTCATAAGTGCAGTGTTAATAATAAAGAAACTTTAAAGTTTCATTGAAAACTAACGTTCTGTTTTACAAAAACTACACATCATAGAGCGTTTACAATTCTGACAATTTCAAATTTTGAATATTCTTAAGTTTTTATAACTGATGTTTCTAAGAGTACAGAACTATAACAGATAAAAACAGTATGTGTTTCTACTTTTAAAAAGCTGAATTAATCTCACTTGTAATCTCCTCAAAGCTAATGGAATATGAAACAATCTCCAAGCATGAACATCCGTTTTAATACTGGTCTGACAATATGGCTACCCTGCTAGCTAGTGTGAATGCTGCATTCTGTCACTAACCAGCTGGTGGTTGTAGGACTTAGAACAAGTAACTTAACCTTTCTGTGCTTCACTTCCCTCATACTCCACCTCACTCTTTATTGTAAGAATTAAATGAGTTAAGATGTGTGAAAGTACTGAGTACAACCTGGCACAAAGCATTTCATAAATGATAGCTACTATCATGTAAAACAAAACTAGGAAACCTTAACACCTCCAATGAAAATAAAAAGCTCTCTATGGCAGAAATAAACAGATACATGCTCCTGGAAGACAATACATCAAAATGATATGGCATGGTAATAAGTAATTTGGGTAATTTCCAAATTTTCACAACAAAGTTTTAAAAAAATAACCAATTATAGGGGAAGTTCATTGAAACAATCCCACTTATTACAGAGATAACAGAACTGAAGCCCAGATATAACATTTTCTAAAAGGAGGACTCACCATTCTTGATGGATAAACTTAATACTGCCAGTACATACACAAGGATGATAAAGAGGTTTCTCAGGTGTTCCTTCTGACCGACACACTCTACATATGTCTGTTAGTGAAAAAGAAAATTTTAATTATCTTTGGTTATAACTTAAAAAAAAATAACAGACCACCAAAATTTAAAATGCGGTATGTTAAAGAAAGAATCATTTGGTAAACATGAACCAACAGCACAGGAGAACTGAAATGTAGATTAGGATGATAATCAAGTATATATCTGAAACTAAAAAATTTCCTAATATATAAATAAAAAGGCCAATCTTCCTTTAAATGAAAACTCTGAAAATAAGAGTTGAAAATAAATGGTTACTGCACTCTTCCATAACTAACAAATGCTAAAGAGAAACATATAAAATCAGGTCATACTTAGTGCCCTCAATTTTAAACGTCAATCCTAAATTTAAACTCCACAAAACATATCTAAGGACTTAACATACTAACAACAATGGCCAGGCACAGGAGACATAATTTTAACTTCACCTCACTCCAGGAGAGGGAGAGACATACGGACAGGGCACTCACTCTCCTCTGTGTGGGCTGTGTGGGGGGTGGGAGGGAAGGGGAGCAAGCAGGCGGGGTACTCCAAGACTGTAAGGTGCCAGGCCAGAGAAAGATGAGCCAGGGACGCCTTAGGCAGAAGCTACTGGAGCCCAAGGCTACTGGTACTGCAACAAAAAGGCAACAGCTCACCTCTCCTACCCCTCACCTGCACCCCAAGTGGTTCTCAGAGCACATACGTCCCTCTCCTCGCCTGGGGTGACCAGCACCATATGGAAGGGGAAACTGCCCAATTCATTCTGCCCCATTACTCCATAATGCTCTTTCCAAAGGACCACCAAATAACACTAATTTCGACTTCTATTTAGACTGTCTACTCCATGATCCGCCAGGGCCAATTGCACACCCAAGTGGGCAATCTGAGCAGCAAGAGGTGATGTGTATAAGGGGCAAAAACTTACACATCTACTTAACGCGGGAAAGATTCGGAGCCGCGACCCAGCGGGACCCGAGCATTCCCCCACCCCAGCGCACTGGCAGGAGGAGAGGATTCAGAGCACGAAGGGAATGAAAGTACACCCCGCGAAATAACCAGCCCCGGTGATATGGGCGGGGAGCACTGACACACATCGCGTGGTGTAGCAGAGATTGGAGAGAAAGAGGGTGCAGGATCTGGGCGGGGAACGCACCAGGGTGCTTGCAGCCAGCTCCGAGGAAGAAAAAAAAAAAGAAAAGCGCGCGCTTTTTTCAGTGGTCTTTAAAGAGACAGAGCCCAACAGAGGAGCCGGATCGCTCCGGCACACTCAGCCCAGCAGGCTGGGAGTCCTGGGGGGTTTCGTACCCCTTAGCTGGCGACTGGGAAAGGGTGGCCGTACTTAGACTTTCCACAAATAACGACTGCCTCCCATGCGTTCCCACCCTGGCCAGAGCTATAAAGGGCCCTGCGGAGCGGTGCGGCCACGGCTGCAGAATAGTAGAGCAACAGCGCCACCTACAGCATCCCCACAGAATCTACTCCTGGTGGGGGTTTTTTTGTTTCTTTTTTGTTTTTTCTTCTCTTTCTTTTTTCTTTTCTTTTTTTTCTCTTTTCTTTTAAAATCTTAAAGAGGCCAGATGACATACGTGGCAACTACCAGCGACCACTTCTATAGCCATGAAAAGACAGAGGAATATGGTCCAGAATAAGATCAATCAGACAACCCCAGAGACAGGGCCTGAAGGGATGGAAATGCATAGTCTTCCTGAAAAAGAATTCAGAACAAAAGTCATAACCATGCTGACGAATCTACAGAGAAATGTGCAAGAGCGGAGGGAGGAAGTGAAGGAAGTGAGGAAAGACAATGCAGAAATCAGACAAGCAATTGATGGGCTTAACAGCAGAGTGGATGAAATGCGAGAGACTGTTAATGGAATAGAAATCAGAGACCAGGAATACAGAGAAGCAGAGGCAGAGAGAGATAAAAGGATCTCTAGGAATGAAAGATTATTAAGAGAACTGTGTGACCAATCCAAACGGAACAATATTCACTTTATAGGAGGACCAGAAGAAGAAGAGAGAGAAAAAGGGATAGAAAGTGTCTTTGAAGAAATAATTGCTGAAAACTTTCCCTCACTGGGGAAGGAAATAGTCTCGCAGTCCACGGAAGCCCACAAATCTCCCAACACAAGGGACCCAAGGAAGACAACACCAAGACACATAATAATAAAAATGGCAAAGATCAAAGATAAAGACAGAGTATTAAAGGCAGCTAGAGAGAGAAAAAAGATCACCTACAAAGGAAAACCCATCAGACTATCATCAGAGTTCTCAACAGAAACCTTACAGGCCAGAAGAGAATGGCATGATATATTTAACGTTATGAAACAGAAGGGCCTCGAACCAAGAATACTGTATCCAGCACGATTATCATTTAAATATGACGGAGGGATTAAACAATTTCCAGACAAGTGAAAGTTGAGAGAGTTTGCCTCTCATAAACCACAACTACAGGATATCTTAAACAGACTGCTATAGACGGAAGCACCCCTAAGGCTAAAAAGATGTCACCAGAGAAAATGAAATCATAGCAAAGAAAGCAGATCATCCACATACTAACTAAAGGCAAAGAATAAAACACCTAGTATATAAGGAATGGAGGAGGAAGAATAAAAAGGGTGAGAAATAAAGAATCATCAGACTGGGTTTACAATAACTTACCAAGAAAGTTAAGTTAGATTGTTAGATAGTAAAGAATGAACCCTTGAACCTTTGGTAACCACGAATCTAAAGCCAGCAATGGCAATAAGTACATATCTATCAATAATCACCCTAAATGTAAATGGACTGAATGCACTATTCAAAAGACACAGAGTTACTGAATGGATAAAAAAGCAAGACCCATCTATATGCTGCTTACAAGAGACTCACCTCAAACCCAAAGATATACACAGACTAAAAGTGAAGGGATGGAAAAAGATACTTCATGCAAAAAACAAAGAGAAAAAAGCAGGCATTGCAGTGCTTATATCAGACAAAATAAACCTCAAAACGAAGAAAGTAGCAAGAGATAAAGAAGGACATTACATAATGATAGAGGGGTCCGTCCAACAAGAAGATATAACCATTATAAATATGTATGCACCCAACACAGGAGCGCCAGCATATGTGAAACAAATACTAACAGAATTAAAGGAGGAAATAGACAGCAACGCACTCATTTTAGGAGACTTCAACACACCACTCACTCCAAAGGACAGATCAACCAGACAGAGAATAAGTAAAGACACAGAGGCACTGAACAACACACTAGAACAGATGGACCTAACAGACATCTACAGAACTCTGCACCCAAAAGCACCAGGATACACATTCTTCTCAAGTGCACATGGAACATTTTCCAGAATAGACCACATACTAGGCCACAAAAAGAACCTCAGTAAATTCAAAAATATTGAAATCCTACCAACCAAATTCTCAGATCACAAGGTATAAAACTAGAAATAAATTTTAGAAAGAAACCAAAAAGGATCACTAATACATGGAGACTTAACAACATTCTCCTAATTAATCAATGGGTTAACGACCAAATCAAAACAGAAATCAAAGAATATATGGAGACTAATGACAACAACAACACAAAGCCACAACTTCTGTGGGATGCAGCAAAGGCAGTTCTAACAGGAAACTATATTGCAATCCAGGTCTATTTAAAGAAGGAAGAAAATTCCCAAATGAACAGTCTAAAGACACAATTACTGAAATTGGAAAAAGAAGAACAAATGAGGCCCAAATTCTCCAGAAGGAGGGACATAATAAAGATCAGAGAAGAAATAAATAAAATTGAAAGAATAAAACAAAAGAAAAAATCAATGAAACCAAGAGCTGGTTCTTTGAAAAAATAAACAAAATAGATAAACCTCTAGCCAGACTCATTAACAGAAAAAGAGAATCTACACACATAAACAGAATCAGAAATGAGAAAGGAAAAATCACGATGGACCCCACAGAAATACAAAGAATTATAAGAGAATATTATGAGAATCTATATGCTAACAAGCTGGAAAACCTAGAAGAAATGGACAACTTCTTAGAAAAATACAACCTTCCAAGACTGACCAAGCAAGAAACAGAAAAACTAAACAGACCAATCACCAGCAACGAAATTGAATCGTAATCAAAAAACTACCCAAGAACAAAACCCCGGACCAGATGGATTCACCTCTGAATTCTACCAGACATATAGAGAAGAAATAACACCCATTCTCCTTAAAGTTTTCCAAAAAATAGAAGAGGAGGGAATACTTCCAAACTCATTCTATGAAGCCAGTATCACTCTAATACCAAGACCGGGCAAAGACCTCACCAAAAAAGAAAATTACAGACCAATATCCCTGATGAACGTAGATGCAAAAATACTCAACAAAATATTAGCAAACCGCATTCAAAAATACATGAAGAGGATCATACACCATGATCAAGTGGGATTCATCCCAGGGATGCAAGGATGGTACAACAATTGAAAATCCATCAACATCATCCACCACATCAACAAAAAGAAGAACAAAAACCACATGATCATCTCCATAGATGTTGAAAAAGCATTTGACAAAATTCAGCATCCATTCCTGATTAAAACTCTCAACAAAATGGGTATAGAGGGCAAGTACCTCAACATCATAAAGGCTATATATGACAAACCCACAGCTAACATCATACTTAACGGCGAGACACTGAAAGCTTTTCATCTAAGATCGGGAACAAAACAAGGATGCCCACTCTCTCCACTGTTATTCAACATAGTACTGGAGGTCCTAGCCACAGCAATCAGACAAAACAAAGACATACAAGGCATCCAGATTGGTAAAGAAGAAGTCAAATTGTCACTATTTGCAGATGACATGATACTGTACATAAAAAACCCTAAAGACTCCACTCCAAAACTACTAGAACTAATATCTGAATTCAGCAAAGTTGCAGGATACAAAATTAACACACAGAAATCTGTTGCTTTCCTATACACTAACGATGAACTAACAGAAAGAGAAATCAGAAAAACAATTCCATTCACAATTGCATCAAAAAGAATAAAATACCTAGGAATAAACCTAACGAAGGAAGTGAAAGACCCATACTCTGAAAACTACAAGACACTCCTAAGAGAAATTAAAGAGGACACTAACAAATGGAAATGCATCCCATGCTCTTGGCTAGGAAGAATAAATATTGTCAAAATGGCTATACTACCTAAAGCAATCTACAGATTCAACGCAATCCCTATCAAACTACCAACAGCTTTCTTCAATGAACTCGAACAAATAATTCTAAAATTCATATGAACCACAAAAGACCCCGAATAGCCAAAGCAATCCTGAGGAGGAGGAATAAAACAGGGAGAATTATGCTCCCTGTCTTCAAGCTCTACTACAAAGCCACAGTAATCAAGACAATTTGGTATTGGCACAAAAACAGACCCACAGACCAGTGGAATAGAATAGAAAATCCAAACATCAACCCAAACATATACAGTCAATTAATATTTGATAAAGGAGCCTTGGATATACATTGGGGAGATGACGGCCTCTTCAGCAGCTGGTGTTGGACAAACTGGACAGCTACATGTAAGAGAATGAAACTGGACTACTGTCTAGCCCCATACACAAAGGTAAACTCAAGGTGGATCAAAGACCTGAATGTAAGTCGTGAAACCATAAAACTCTTAGAAAAAAACATAGGCAAAAATCTCTCGGACATAAACATGAGCGACTTCTTCTTGAACATATCTCCCTGGGCAAGGGAAACAAAAGCAAAAATGACCAAGTGGGACTATCTCAAGCTGAAAAGCTTCTGTACAGCAAAGGACACCATCAGTAGAACAAAAAGACATCCTACAGTATGGGAGAATATATTCATAAAAAACGTATCTGATAAAGGGTTGACATCCAAAATATATAAAGAACTCATGCACCTTAACAAACAGAAAGCAAATAATCCAATTAAGAAATGGGCAGAGGACATGAATAGATACTTCTCTAAAGAAGAAATTCAGATGGCCAACAGGCACATGAAAAGATGCTCCATATCGCTAATCATCAGAGAAATGCACATTAACACCACAATGAGATATCACCTCACACCAGTGAGAATGGCCAACATCCAAAACAAACAACAACAAATGTTGGTGAGGATGTGGAGAAAAGGGAACCCTCCTACACTGCTGGTGGGAATGCAAATTAGTTCAACCATTGTAGAAAGCAGTATGGAGGTTCCTCAAAAAACTCAAAATAGAAATACCATTTGACCCAGGAATTCCACTCCTAGGAATTTACCCTAAGAATGCAGCAGCCCAGTTTGAAAAGGACATATGCACCCCTATGTTTATTGCAGGACTATTTACAATAGCCAAGAAATGGAAGCAACCTAAGTGTCCATCAGTAGATGAATGGATAAAGAAGAGGTGGTACATATACACAATGGAATATTATTCAGCCATAAGAAGAAAACAAATCCTGCCATTTGCAACAACATGGGTGGAGCTAGAGGGTATTATGCTCAGTGAAATAAGGCAAGCTGAAAAAGACAAGTATCAAATGATTTCACTCATATGTGGGGTATAAGAACAAAGAAAAAACTGAAGGAACAAAACAGCAGCAGACTCACAGAACCCAAGAACGGACTAATAGTTACCAAAGGGAAAGGGACTGGGGAAGATGGGTGGGAAGGGAGGGGTAAGAGGGAAAAAGGGACATTACGATTAGCAGATGTAATGTTGGGGGGGTGCGGGGAGGGCTGTACAACTCAGAGAAGACAAGTAGTGATTCTATAGCATCTCACTACGCTAATGGGGTTGGTGGGGGGGACCTGATGAAGGGGGTAGTTTAATAACCATAATATTGCACATGTAAATGTAGAATGATACCAAAATAAATTATAAAAAAATATATATCACTGACTAGCAACTGCTCAATTTCGCAACTGAACGCCATGTGTGGAAGTCGATGAATGCTAAGCACTCACATGCAAGTCCCCCCTGGTTACCAACAAGCCAGACAAATCTCTCTACCAACCCCAGAAAGGCCACGCACCGCTGCCCACTGAAGAGCTACCATGTGCCAACCCTGCCCATGCAGGAGCTTGGTGGGATTGTCCAGGCTGAGTCAAATCAAGCCAGACTTCACTGCCGTGCCTTTCAGTTTCAGCTTTGGAACCAGACCCTCCAGCCACCACCACCCGAAAGACTAATTTACTGGAGCTGCCAACAAGTCATGGGAACAACGCCAGCGGTCAGCATTGTTTACAAACATAACTACACGGGATCTGAACCTCTTCAAACCTCTCACTTTCACCTTCATCCTTGATTAAAGAAAACATCCCTGGTAAAAGCCTCCACACTAGTCCATCTTGCACCATCTAAGACTGAGTTCTAGCAGTGCATTACGATTGCCTCAGCCACGCTACCTCAGTCAGCCTCCAAAATTAAAGCTCTGACACAAACAAAATAGAACCATGCACCCATTCCACGACTCCCAGTACCAAGGCAGCTTGCGTCCACTCGGCTGAAGGCCAGGAGGGCACCCAGAGGCAGGCGGCGGGGATGGGGACGGAGACTCCCCTGCGAGGGACCGCTGTCACGAGGGAGACCCAAGAACGCACATTTTAACTGGACCGAATTAAATACCCTGTGCTGAAGCTGAGATTACCGCAGCTGCTGGTACCTGACCTGCCTGGCAATGGATCCTCCTTAAAGGATTTAAAGCAGACTCATTCCAATTACAGGACCTCAAAGGAGTCCAGTGGTGTTTCCCCTCAGTGCTCTCCAGGTGCGAGTTGGTAATTTGAGAGTCTGCTACCTTCTTTGGTTGGGGTAATCAATTATCTGGCTCCCTCTATGGAATTGAACCAGGATTCCCCATCACCGTGGTCGTGGCACTGTTGGCACTATGACTTCCACCTGAAATAGTTAATTGGGCCACAGGACGTGTGATGGATCCAGCATTGTCTAGAATTGCCAGAGCCGCTGGTGCCCACAGGCATCGATAAATTAGGGGATTACCACGGTTATCCAGGTAGGAGCGAACAAGCGCTCAAAGCTTTCACAGCATCACGGTACCAGCCAAACGCGCTTGGACGCCTGTGGATTAACTTTACAGAGAGAGGCATGTGCTGTGCACCGTCAACCATGAAAAGTGGGCTGACTGCAGACGTGGACGGGCCGATTCTACCTCACCCCGCCTCTCCAGTCAGCTCTCAAGGGGCTGCCGAAGTAGTAAGTACCACGCAACAAGGACACCGCGGCAAGAGAGGGAGGCAGTGGGACACCACGCTCACACCGACGGTTGCCATGGAGCCCTGCAGAAGCATGGTGACTGGTCGGCGGCCATCGCATATGCAGCAATGGAGTGCAGTAGGGCAGAGATAGCACTTGTTGGCAGGGATGCAGCGACAACACAGGGAGCGACCACTGAGGGCCAGGCAGGCTCGCCAGCGATCGGGACCACCCCACGAGAACAACCCAGGCACAGGTGGCACGAAGGAACTGCAGCAGAAACACGCAGCAGCCAGCACAGCACATTTCTGCCCCTACCAGGATTGGGGTGGGTTGGGGGGGCTAGCTTTCATAAGACCCGGTCCTTCTGAATGACAAACCAACCCAAAATTATGCAAACACAACAAACTTAAGTCAAGCTCCAGGCCTCTGCTTCACACAGTCCAGAGTAGAGAACTGGGACTCAACAGTGCTTATGCAAACTATTTTCATTATTAACACTAAGATGTTACCTTTTATTCTCATTGTTTTGCCAGTGTACAGTGGAGTTTTCCAGATGCTACCTAAGACAACTGACTGAATGCAGCTACAGATGAGAAAAATCCAGCAGTCATCCCTTAAACCAAACATTTAAGAGATTTGTAAATATAAAACAAATCCACTCTTCTCACCAATATTTTGTATAGTTATTTTCATGAAAAAAATTACATTAACAGATAATGGGTGTGTTGTTAGGTGAGCTAATAAATATTTCCAATTTTTTTCATTTTATTTTCTTGTATGGCAAATAAAAGCCCTTCTGAATATCTTTTTAAGAGTATAAAGGGATCCTGAGACCAAAAAAATTCAAGAGCCACTGCTCTATAGTCAGACTTTTGTTCTTTCTGTATGTGTTGCTCATGGAGCCTTTGGGAAAAAGCAGAGAGTAACTATGGTTATCTCAAAATATAAAATTTTCATTATCTTATCAGGGGCTTTACAAGCCTCTGTTGATTCTATGAACACAGGACTCCAAAATCACCTTGTTTTAGAGCCATGGAAATCTTTCACACAATTAAAAAACAAAATTATATCAAAACAGAAAATAAGGAACCCCTAAATCAAAAACAAATCGAACAAATTAACTTACAGGTATCAAGCTTAACCACAGAAAATAATTATTTTAGAGCCTTTAAAACAGTAATATGATCATACATCTGTAGACTATATCCTACAACAGAAGGAATTGAAAAGAAATCCTAAACAGAATTCAGTAATCACTGTATTAATAGCAATAATATTGGTAATCATTTTTACATTTGGAGGATAAAGCCAATTAGTAGAAGGATAGTGGTATTGTTGATTATAAGTTTTTTAAAGAAATTATCTCTTTGAATACAAAGTTACTTAGAGATGAAAAGATATCATATGGGATTTGCTTTAACATATTCCAGAAATGTGAAGAGGGAAGAGGGAAAGAGCTGAGATGAAAGAACTATCAGCTATACAGTTGTATCTGTTGACTCTAGTTGCTTGATATATGGAGGTTTATTGGTCTATTTTGTGAGTGTTTTAAATTTTACATAATAAAACCTCTTTTAAAATAAAACTAAACATGCAATTTGCCAATATCACAGCTGAACTTTTACTTTACTGACACTACCAAATCCAATTTTATCAATGAAGCTCTTTAGCAAGAGGGATTACCACAAATTTGAAAACAAATGTTAGCAATTTTCTTATTTCACTAGTCATGTTTTTAAAAATGTGATCAAACTTTCACTGGCTACATCTTCATCAGGGGAAGAAGAGTAAGATTTAAATTTCTGTCTCAGCATTCCTAAAAGCCTATTTCTGTGCAACCAACAACATATTCCTAATTTAAAACCATTTAATCTAAATGACCCTGCTATGGAATTTGGTCCAAAAACAATTATCACAAATCTCTTGTGCAGTACTGACTGTTTCTTCCCACATGATGAAGATGCGACTAAATGTTTTTTTTTCAAATAGCACCTTATGTATAAATATTTGGTGTAAATCAAGTAGAATGGTAATAAGCCCTTGCTGTAAAACACTTGTAAGGCAACCATTCGACTGTGTCACGAACATATCCACATCTTATTAGAGAACTGGAGGCTGGGAAAAGCTGCCAAGGAAATAGGCTGCACCTGCTCTTGTTCTATATCCTCAACTAAATCTCCTCAGCTGGTCTGTGTGTGGACAAAAAGGAATGGAAGCTTCCTCCCTGATAATCCATGTTCCAGCAGAAAAATCTGAAACAACACATACATATGCAAAGATAAACATTTGTTCTGGAAAAGTTATGTAAGAAACCATTAACAGTTGCTTCCTTTGGTGGATCAGGGTTGGAGGAAAGAAGTCCTTCCCTTATTTTATATGTGTGTGATGTCTATGGTATAGGTTTGTGTAGTATTTTGTTTTTAAAATTAGTATTTTCTCATGTATTTATGTTCAAAGACATGTACAAGAATGTTCACAGCAGCACTATTCATACTACTAACTAACCAAGCTGCCTATCAACAGCAGAATGAATAAATTTTGGTATATTTACACAATGAATACTATATGGCAATTAGACTAAACCAACTAAAACTATGAACCACAATTTGGATCTCAAATTTAACATCAAAGCCATGTTGAGTGATAAAGAACCCAAATATAAAGAGTACCTATTCAAATAATAAAAATAAAAAAACATACTCTTACCATATGATCCAACAATCCTTTTCCTGGGTATTGAACCTCCTAAAATTAAAACCTACATGCACACAAAAGCCTACTGGAATATGTATCATAGCTTCATTCATTAATTCCCCAAACCTGATAACTGCCCCCAGCATTCCACAACTGGGGAATGGAGAAACAAACTGTGATACACCCTACAATAGAATACTACTAAGCCATAAAAAGGACCTATGAATGCATGCAACAATATAGATAAATCTCAAATGCATTACATTAAGTGAAGGAAACCAGACTATATGATTCCATTTATGACATTTTGGAAAAGGCAAAAACAGTGGTTGCCAGGGTCTGGAGGTAGGGATGACTAAAAGGGCACAGGGATAATCTGGCACGTGATCAAACTATTCTATACGTTGATTGGGGCTACATGACTGTATGCAATTGTCAAAAGTTCACAGATATTAAATAAGGTAGATTTTACTATTTTTAAATTATACTTTAAAAAAATGAAGACTTTCTACAGTACTGTCAAACCAAATGTGGGAAGAAAGAGCAAATGAGAAAGGGTAATGATGTGAAAAAAAATTATTGCTCCTCTCTACAACACGGTCTAATGATGTTATAGGCTGCAATGTATCCTAATATGTGTATTTATTTTATCCAACCAGGTAGAAGCAATGTTGTTAGGGACTGTGGAACTCATCAGCATTGGTCATTAAATATATCTGGCATTCCACTTTCTGGGTATAAGGTAGGACTGCACTTCCCTGCCATCTCTGAAATTAGACATGGACACATAACTTGCTTTGGTCAATGAAATATGAGCTACAGTGATGTGTATCATTTCTCGATACAAGTCTTTGGGAGCCAGTGAACACAATTCATCACAGTGCATTTTTCTGCCTCAACAATTGTGGAGATGCATGCTAAGAGACGGAGCTTACAAATCTTACGTTAGGATAGTACTTTTGTTAAACTTAATGAACCAATACTGACACATTACTACTAACTGAAGTCCATAGTCTATTCAGATCAACTTAGTCTTCACCTAATGTCCTTTTTCGGTTCCAGAATCCACATTACATTTACTTGTCAGGTCTTCTTGGCTCTGGCAATTTCCTGGGCTTTCCTTATTTTTGGTAACTTTAATCATTTTAAGTATTGGCCAGGCATATTGTTGGATGCCCCTCTATCAGAATTTGCCTGATGTTTTACTCATGACTAGTGTGGGGCTACGTGTTTGGAGGAGGAAGAGCACACAGGTTAAGTGCCACTTTCATCGTATCATATCAAGGGTACAGACCATCAATGTGAATTATGGCTATTAATGTTGACCTTGTTCACCTGGCTACAGTAACAAGAAATTTTTAGTATCAGATTACCAACAAAAATTTTATAATTAGCAGCTACAATTATAGCAAGCCAATATTAAAAATATATTATTGAAAAATATTACTCAAAATGTCTGTGGATGACCTATATACCCAAAACCAGAGGAGTGGCTATAAAAATTGTGGTACATTCACTACATGGAATATATATATATAGTCCCTTAAAAATAGCAAATATAACAACTATATGGCAATATGGGAAAATGCATGATGTTAAGTAAACAAAGGAATAAAAATGAACAGAATACACACTGTATTTCCAACTAGATAAAAACACCAAAATAGCCTAAAATACAAAAAAAATGATAACCATTGCAATTGGTTAGCTGAGAATATGAATGATTTTTTTTTCTTTTCCCAAACTTTCTAGTTTACAACAAGAGAAAAATTTAACTCTAAAATTTTGTGGAAAACACTTTCTGACTGGAAAATTTATGTATTAAAACAATGTGAATTTGGTAATTAGACCTTGCAAACATCAATTTAAAGTTCCAATTCTCTGTGTACTTCAAAGTTTATTTTCTTATCTCTCCAGAATACTGATCATTTCGAAATTAAGGTTCACCTGTACTGTTACTTGAAAACTACATTTGTGGCCTCCTTGCTGACTTGGCTTGAGTTGCATTTCTGTCAGTGAAAAGCACTTCTGTGGGATCACAAGACAGAGGGAAAATGTGGAGCTATTTCTACTCCTGGCTCTAAAAACAGCAGTGGCAGCTAAAGGTACTGTGGGCTCCTGCAGCAGTCAGAGAGGTCATGGTAGTGGCTCCAACAATGTTAGCAGGAGTGTGGCAGGCATCAATCTATTTCCTCTCAGCTCCAGATTCATCCTTTAGGACCTGGTCAGCGGTGTGAACCCTCTTAAGCATTCCTTTCTTACAGATCTGCCAGTGGAGAGTGTTGGAGGGACAATACAGGAGCAAGGGAGCCTTTTCCTGCTCCTACTGTTATACTGACCATTTTCTACAGTCCTATTAATAAGAGGACAACACACTCTAGGCCTTGAACCCACAGTGGTACCCCAACTCCCTCTGAATGCTCACCCATCAACCTTGGAACTGCTACAGTCTGAAGAATCGTTTCCTCCTCCCCCAGAAGCTACAGACGAGCCTGATGTGGACAGCTCCACATTGGTCCAGTGAGGTTTGAACTACAGCTGGGAAGAGGGGTCCCATCCCCTCCAAGTCCATCCCTACTTGGATACTCTCCCTTATACCCAGGGTACCCTTTATAGTATTCATTACATCTTCATAGTTACCCTCTTACCATAGTAAACTTTTTTTCATTAAATTAGTGTCTTTTCTGCCCTTGATTAGACCCAGACTGCAAAGAAGATAGATGATTCAAAGAAGAACCAAGTGGAAACTTTAGAACTGGAAAACAGGGAGTGTCCCTCCTGGACTTAAACTCAACAGCAATAACTGCTTCAAGAAAAAACACTTTTACAATTTACTGGAGTTGCCAGCTCAACTAGCTGCTTTTTTTCCTCCATGAAACACCATTTTTACCATGGAAAAAAAAAGTTGACAAAGTTATTCAAAGTTATCTGGGTACCTGGAAGACATTTTGTCACAAAACAATGAAGTGAGCCTAGGAGCCAAGGAAAGCAACTGACAATACTGACTGCCAATGACAAAAATCACACTTTCAAGCAAATACTGGGATTTTGGAAAACGTGTATGCACCACAATGAGCACAACAGTTTCACCAATTCTTTCGAGATAAGTGACATTAATAAATGTAAGCTTTTTTATCACACATGAAATAGTCAACATTTGGAAGATATACATAATTCAGTGATCTAACAGCTACCAAATGATCAATACATGATGTTACAATATCATGCATGAGCAAAAAAACAAACCAATGGATTTTTAAGATAGCCTTATTTAAGAACAACTGACATACAATAAAATGCACTTATTTAAAGGGTATCACTTGATAAGCTTGACACTGGTACAACTGTCACCACAATCAAGATAATGCACAAATCCATTACCACCAAAATTAACTCATGTCCCTTTTTATCCTTCCATCCCACCCTTCTCTCACCCCCATGCCTAGGCAACCACTGATCTGCATTCTACTATAATGATCAATTTCCATTTCCTAGAGTTTTATATAAGTTGAAAACGCCCTCTTTTGTCTGGCTTTTTTCACTCAGCATAATTGTTCTGAAATTCATCTATGTTGTGTGCATCAACACTTCATGTCTTTTCATCACAGACTAGTATTTCACTGTATGGATGTATCAATTTGTTCATTCATCTGTTCACGGACATTTGGGTTGATTCAAGTTTGGAGATTTTACAAATAAAACTGCTATATATGTTCATATACAAACCTTTATACACACTGACTTCTCTTAGTAAATCCCAAGAGTACTATCGCGGGAACATATGTTTAAGTGCATGTTTAACTTTTTAAGAAACTACTAAACTGATTTCCAAAGTGGTTATACCACTTTACATTCCCACCATCAGTATATGAAAGTTCCTGTTTTTCCACCTTCTAACCAACGCTTGCTATAGTCAGTCTTTATAATTTCAGTCATTCTAATAGGTATGTGGTGACATTTCATTGGAGTTTTAACAGCTTTACTGAAATACAATTTACATACTCCCAAGCTCAACAACTTGAAGTGTACAATTCAACAGTTTTGAATATATTTAGAGTTATGCAACTATAACTATAATCTTTTTAAAAATAAATTTATATAATTTTTAACTTAAGTATAGTTGCCATAATATTAGTTTCAGGTGTACAACACTGTGATTTGACATTTATATACATTATGAAATGCCCACCATGGTAAATGTGGTTACCATCTGTCATCAAACAAGTTATTACAGTATTACTTTCATTTATGCTGTACTGTTCATCCCTGTGACTCATTTATTTTATAACTGTAAATTTGTACCTTTTAATCCCCTTTACCTATTTTACCCATCCCCCACAAGG
Source organism: Smutsia gigantea (assembly GCA_032199065.1). NCBI lineage: Eukaryota > Metazoa > Chordata > Mammalia > Pholidota > Manidae > Smutsia > Smutsia gigantea. The sequence goes on from JAVSCE010019468.1 coordinate 160,058, forward strand.
CAACTACCAGTTTATTCCCTGTATTTATGAGTCCATTTCATTTTGTTTGTTCAGTTGTTTTAATTTTAGATTCCACATATTATATGGTATTTTCCTTTCTCTATCCAACTTATTTCACTTACATATACCCTCTAAGTCCACCCATGTTTTCGCAAAGGCAAGATTTCATCCTTTTTATGGCTAAATAATATTCCATTGTTTACACCAGATCTTTTTTTATGCATTCATCTATCAATGGACACTTAGGTTGCTTCTATATATTGGCTATTGTAAATAATGCTGCAGTAGAGGGGTGCATATACATTTTCAAACCATCCATCACCATCTAAGTTTTTAACATCTTTATCACCCCAAAAAGAAATTTTGTAACTATTAACAGTCACTTGACACTCTGTTAGCCCTCCCCACTAATCTTTCTCTTTACACAGATTTGTTTATTTTGGACATTTCATACAATTTGTATCATGTAACATGTGGCCTTTTGTAACTGGTTTCTTTCACTTATCATGTCTGAGGTTCACCCAACTTGTAGCATATGTCAATATTTCATTCCTTTGAATTGCCAAATAATATTCCATTATATAGATATACCAATTTTGCTTATCCATTCATCAATTGATAGACAATAGGTTGCTTCTACTGCTTCTGAACATATATTTTTAGTTCTTTTGAGTATATACCTAGTATTGGAATTACTGGATCATATAGTAACTCAATTTAACTTTGAGGTTAATTAGCTACACTATTTTACATTCCCACCAGCAATAAATAAAGGTTAACTTCTCCACATCCTTGCCAACACTAATTATCTGTTCCTTTTGATTATAGCCATCCCAGAGGGTGTGAATTATCTCACTTTAGTTTTGATCTGCATGTACCTAATGTCTGGTGATGCTTAGCATATTTTCAGATGCTTATTAGCCATATGCATATATTCTTCAGTGAAGTGTTGTCCAAATCTTTGAGTAACTTATTAAACTGAGTTATCTGTTATTACTGAGTTTTGAGAGTTTTTTTTTACATACTTTAAATAAGTCATTTACCAGTATATGCTTAGCAAACATTTTCTGTGGTTTGCCTTCATTCCCTCAAGAGTGATTTTCAAATACCAGAATTTCTGAATTTTGATGCCAACCAATTTATCAATTTCTTCTTTCACAGGTCATGCTTTTAGTATTGTACCGAAGAAATCCTGGCCTAACCCAATACCACAAAGATTTTCTCCTATAAGTTTCATATCCACGTCTAATATCCCCTTAAGGCAATTTTGGTATATAGTACAAGATATGGCTCAAAGTTCATTTTTTGCCTATGGATATTCAATTATTCCAGCACCATGTGTTAACTATACTTTCTCCACTGAATTGTTTTTGTACCTTAGTCAAAAATCAATTGTCCAGTATCAAATGATTTCACTCATATGTGGAGTATAAGAACAAAGAAAAAATACTGAAGGAACAAAACAGCAGCAGACTCACAGAAGCCAAGAACGGACTAATAGTTACCAAAGGGAAAGGGACTGGGGAAAATGGGTGGGAAGGGAGGGATTAAGAGGGAAAAAGGGGCATTACGATTAGCAGACGTAATGTTGGGGGGGCATGGAGGGCTGTACAACTCAGAGAAGACAAGTAGTGATTCTATAGCATCTCACTACGCTGATGGACAGTGACTGTTAATGGGGTTGGTGGGGGGGACCTGATGAAGGGGTAGTTTAATAACCATAATATTGCACATGTAATTGTTGATTAATGATACCAAAATAAATTATATTAAAAAAATCAATTGTCCATCTATATATGGGTCTACTTCTGGACTCTCCCTCCTGAATCATCAGACCAATGGTTTTAATTTAAGGTGATTAAATTTTTAAAAGATAATTGATGTGTTTTCAGATATAACACTACTTAAGGAACTACCACTTGTGTTTTGGCATATCAAAGAATATCAAAAATTATTTCAAGATATGCTTCCCTTTCAACCTGTGTGAAGCTAAATTTTCTTCTTATATTTTGAACCAAAACACATGGCAACAGAGTAAATGCAGAAACAGAGATGAAAATCCAATTGTCTTCTAATAATCCAGACATTAAAAAGAGATTTGCAAAAAAACTAAAACATGCTACTCTGCTTCCTATAGTTTTCTGTCTTGGATAATACATTTATTGTAGTTATTTCTGTTAAAAGGCATTGTGTAAAGTTCTGTTTTCATTTCTAGTACATAAGTTTGTGTGTGTGTTTGTGTGTATCCTCAATGTAAACAAAAATCCTTTGGGTCCTCAATTTTTAAAACTGTAAAGGAATCCTAAAACCAATGGTCTTCAAACTGTTCCATTCAGTAGAAGTGTCTCTAAACAACTCTGCCATGTCTGAGAATGGGGGGAAATTAAACCTATGCAGGAAATAGTGTTGGCACAGGGCCTAAGTATACAGCAGGTCTTCAATATTTGGTAAGTAGAGAAGAAAAACAGACAAGGAATCTCCATATCTTTTATCTCAAAAGTGCTAAAATAGAAGTGCACACTAAAACGGTAGGTCTTGAAATGCCTCAATGGCTTCCAAACGTTTAAGAACTCATCATACCTCATGGACTTTTTATTGTGTCATTTCCCCTATCTCCACCAAAAGTCATTTGTTCAAGTCCTAACCCCCAGTACCTCAAAATGACTGTATTTGGAGATGAGGTCTTTAAAGAGGTAATTAAGTTAAAAAACAGGTCATTAGAGTGACTGCTAATCCAGTATCAATTGTGCTTTTATAAAAAGAGGAGATTTAGGATACTCAAAGAGAGAATAACACATGAAAACACAGGGAGAAGACAAAAATCTGTAAACCAAAAATTCTGAGATGCCTCAGAAGAAACCAGCCCAACCAACATCTTAATCTCAAACTTCTGGCCTCCGAAATTGTGAGAAAATAACTTTCTGTTGTTTTAATAGAAAGGTTAAATAACTTTAACCACGCAGTCTGTGGTACTTTATTATGGCAGCCCATGCAAATTAAGACAATGTTCAAACCTGAACTTCCCTCCTCCTATTCATAGTTAATGCAACTACACTAGAAATCAATCATTTTAAAATCCTCCTTCCTGTATCACCTCATCAATCACGATAATCTATTGGTTTTACCCTATGTTTCTTCTTTCTCATTCTTTCCATTCCCACTGCCTGAATTTAAACTTCTTTTATCTTGCCGAGCCCACTGCAATAGCATTCTAAAATACAGCCTGAATTAGAAAGTTTTCCCTTGGAATCCTACTTCCTGCTCCCTTTTTAAAAACTCTTTCCACTCTACCTGTTATTATAATAAAAAGAACTGAACTTCATGTCCTTATAGGGGAGAAATAAAAGCCACTAAAATAAACTTGGTCTGGAAAGAGGACACCCAGGTATCCCAGCATTAATCACTCACAGCACTCCAGCCTACAAGGTACTCTTGTTCAACAATGTAGGAAAAACCTTTGGGATGTCTCCCAGATCAAAAGTGGACACAGCCAGCCATGATTTTTTTCTTTTTTAAGTTAGGATTTAACTGACATATAACATTATATTAGTTTCAAGTATGCAACATATTCAATATTGCACACATTGTGAAATGATCACCACAGTACATTTAGTTAAATCCATTACCACAGTTATAATTCTTTTTCTTGTCATAAGAACTTTTAAGATATACTCTCTTAGTAATTTTCAAATATATAACATAATATTAAGTATAGTCACCATGCTGTAGTAAATTAAAGCTCCAGAACGTACTTATTTTATAACTGGAAGTTTGTACCTTTTGACATGATTTTTATTGTTATCTTACCCACCACCACCCAGCTACCTGGATCATGAGAAGGACCTGACCCAAGATTGGCCAATCAGATTCTAGCTTTCAGAAATCTGGGTTTAAGATTCAGCTGGTTGGAGAAGAGATATATTCAAGGAAGGATCCAGGGACACTGGCAATATAATTTATGTCTCACCTCTGCTCAAAACCCTCTCATGGCTTCCTCTCATTAAAGTAAAAGTCAAGGTAAATTCTACATACTTGCTCCCCCTCTACACGGCCCACTGGCCCCATGATCTCTCTGACTTCATATTTTACTTACTCTACCCCTAACTCATTCACTCCACTGCAGCTACTCTGGTGTCCTGTGGTTATTACTAGAACATTCCTGGCATACTTCTATCTTAGAGATTTCACACTGACTATTCTCTTAGCCTACAGAGCATTTATATGTCTAACTCCCTCTCCTCTACTTCTCAGCGAGGCTTTCTTTACTGTGGTATTTAAACCTGCTACCCTGTCTTCATATCCTGGTACTCCTATTAGACCTCGATTTTCTGTTCTCCACAGCATTTACAACCTTCCAGTTATGCTACATAACTTATTACATGTTTTTCTGTCTTCCCTTCCTCCCTTACCAGAAGCAAGCGAAAAGCAAGAACGTAAGCTCTAGGAAAGAAGGGATTTTATCTATTTTGTTCCCTGCCTAGCCTAAGTGTGCAAAATAGTGCCTGGCTTGTAACAGGTGTTCAATAAACATGTGTCAAATAAGCACGTGTCTGCTTGGTCATTAGCATGCCAAAGCAGTGAAAGTTGATCTTCGGTCAGAAGAATTAAGTAGACTTGTCTGGAGGCAGAGATGAAAGAAGGTAACTAGCTGTCTGGTTCTGATGGCTTCCTAACCTTTTAACTCATGCCTTCCAAATCAATATGTCACCTCATTTTTGCCATAGTAAATATAGAACATGGTCAACTGCAATACACTTCAGCTTACCTTCCCAATGAACATTTCATAAAGCATAAAGAACAACTGCTTTGGCATTCCATAAAAAAGTTGCTGATAAGATTTTGTATTATGTTTGGCCAGTGAAAGGAGTAATTTAGCAAAATGAAAAAAAAATCAGCTCTGTGTATCACTGGGCTGATATGAGCACTGTACTATAGCAAAATGTTTAATATCTTTATGAGAGTTTCATACATCAATACTTGCTTGAACATTTATTCCAATGGTGCAATGCTTTTCCTTTTGAAAAATGTATATCCTTGAACAAAGGACAGCTTTTTTCCTCTGAAACTGCTAAGTCTTGGTGCACTGCAGAATCAGTCTCCTAATCCACAAAATGTAAAGGCTGCATATCTAAGGTCTCCTCCAACTCTTAAGTTTAAAGATTTGATGATGGCTAGCAATTTATATAATATGTCTGCACTCACACAAACGCTTAAGAATGATTCATCCACCCTCTGTATTATGAAAGTGGATTACAAACCCATTAATTTTACAAAAATAAAATGTAATACACTAAACACTTTATAGAGATCTTTAAAATCTAGCGAACAATATGAAGCGTCAAAATTCATCTGGCAAATAACCAATTTTCTAACAGAATTCACTATTTTTTACTACAAACACAAAACACTCTGAGCATTTATAACATCCTATATGGTACTAGAGGAAAGCAACGTGCTATTTTTAAAATAGAGGGAAGAGTTACACTATTTGCATGGTTGGTATTTTAGTAACATTCCTAGTCTGTTTGCTCAAACATATTTTTAAAAAATTGAAAAGTAAATAGCAGTATCACTGTGCTTAACAATGGGTAATAGGATTAAAAGATTCTTTAAAACTTAATTTTCTTCACGTTTAGTTATATTTGCTTAGTCTCCTACAAAAAGAAACCACTTTATTTCTGTAATATAAGAACCAATTACATTTTTTAAATTTAAGAAGTGATCTGTAATAACTAATCTAGCAAAAAGAACAGCTGTTTCCAAGCTTTTGGGCATCTTACCATTTTTATCATGAAATCCTCTGTTATCTCCCTTTTTTTCAAGAGAAATTTAAATTAATTTACAAATTTAATTTGAAATTTTCAAAAGACTTCCAATTTGAAATTTTGCAAAAGTTGGCATAAAAGTATTAAAATTCACTTTCATTTCACGACTGATAGTTTCATAAAACAAATGCAAAATAAGGCTGTCAAGTTATGTAAATGATTCATCCTATAAACGGAGTGACAAAAATAAGTTACTTCAACACTGGACACTAGTAGTAACATTTATAAATATCTACTTTAACTACTGAGCCTGACAGAACTGAGCTTGAATCTTGCCTCTGACATTTGCTACCTGTGTAACTTTGAGTACCATACTAACCCCATTTCCTCATCAGTAAAAAAAAAGGGATACAGCCTACCTAAAAATGCTGACGGAATTAAATGAGGCTTGTATAAAATGTTAGTGTATATGCCATACATCAAGTCCTCAGTAAATGTTGGTTATTTCAATAGGGAACAGTGTTCGAGACAGCAAATATCTTACCCTGATTATACTTTTACAAAAAAAAACAGTATGTTTAAGCACTAGAAATACATTGGAGATACTTCTTTCATGATTACATATAAACGTCAAGATTCTGCAATTCCTGAATTACCACTATCTCACCAGAAATTTGTGCAAGTACTAAGTGCCCAGGCTCAAAGAATGGAATTTAATACGCAGTACACATCAAGGGTTAAATAAATGCATGCCTTACTACATTGAGTCATTAAAATTTAAATCCAAAAATATGTGAAATATATGCAGGTGGCAATTTACACAAAAGGACCAATGGTCAAAAAGAAAGTAATTCCTAACCTCTTAGCACTTTTTTTACTATTTTTCCAGGGGAGTCTCCTGAGGTGATAAGCCTCACTCAATATGACAAATACAACTGAGGCATTACGAAAGTCTATTGTGATCAGAATATCTAGGTTCAAATCTCTTACTAGTGTGTGAAACCTGAACAAGCTATTAAAATAACAAAGCCTGAATTTCCACATCTATAAAAAATAGTAATACCTACCTACTCCACAGGGTTGTTATGAAGATCAAACGTGAACTCAGGTGGTATGCTTTGTAAACTGTCAAAGTGTTACATGTAAATGCCATTACAGTTGAAGTTCCTAAGGAAGACTTCTTTAAAAAATGATAAATCGAGTTCTATCAACTCATTACACTAGACAATATCAAACTTTTATCACTCGTTATTGCACGCCATGACGGTGCTCAACAATTCTCACTTAAAACCACCAAAAGCGCAATCCATAGGTTGAAAGATGCTCATCAATATACCCGCATAAGTATACTCAAGGCATAAATTGTACTTTCACTGATCACCAAAACAAGCAACAAAGACTCACTAAATTATTTGATAGATTCTAAAAAGATAAAACTGAAAATAACCTATTCTCAGCGTTGCGGCAAGCGAATGCACTTCAATACTCCTACCTTTATGCTTTACATACTCAGTTTACAAGGGTCAGGTTGTTTTTAACACAACCATATCCAAAACGCGCGCACGCACACACAAAACCAACACGCAAAACCCTGCTTTATTGGTACCAGGGATTAAACACGTAATAAACTACACCAAACAAAAGAATTTGAAGGAGCCTCCCCCTTCGAATAACCTCGTTGGACCGTCCTCTTCCTCGTTTAGTAAACAAATTCTTTTTGCGCACGCAAGCAGAGGACAAGGTTTTCAAATGGGGTCAGTTCGCTCCACTCGACCGTCACCTGGCGGGTATTTTTCGCCAAGTTTCAGAGTCAACAAAGAAGTTCTGTTGGGAGGCACTCGGGCCTGGACAACAGTAGGCAAAACCACAAAAAGACAGACAAACCCGAGAGGGGGAAGGGTGTGGAACGCACCCCCATACTCGGAGCAGCGACCCCGGCGCCGTCCCCCGGAACTGGCGGGACAGAGGGCGCGGGGAGGCCCCGGCCGGCAGCGTCCCCACCCAATGCACGGGCGGACACGCGGGGGGCGCCGCGGGGTCACCTTCCGCCCCTCGCGCCGGCTGCTCGACGGCAAACGGCCCGGGCGCCGTCCCCGCCGCAGTCACCGCGCGCCCCGAACCGAGGGGAGGCGCCCCCGCCGCGCCGCCCGGGCCCCGCCGCCCGTCTGGGTTTCCGTCGATACGGAGCGGGCGCGGGGCTACCCGGGCGCCGCTGCAAGGGCGCGGGCGCCACCGACTTACCTTCCTCAGCGGTGTCCATCTTGTCTGGGGAGGGGGGGCGGCGGTGACGCAGCCGCGAGGCTCCCGCGGCCGAGGCCGTAGCCTTCCGGCCGGGGCGGGGAGGGAGGGGAAGGAGGGAGGCGGGAGCGGAGCCGGGCCGGGCAGGTGCGTGAGCTCAGGTGCGAGAGAGGAAGGAGAGAGGGGGGAGAGGGAGAGGGAGAGGCTGACAGAGCTCCCGAGGGGGAGGGGCGGCAGCGCGCAGCGACAGACCGGGCGGGCGCAGAGGCGGAAGGGGCGGGAGCGCCCGGTGCCGTCACTTCCGCCGGCGGGCACGCGGGGTTTCGGGGGCTCCGGGGTTTCGGAGGCTGCCGGGCGCTGCGTTCTCAGCCTCAGCGGCCAGCTGCCTGCCGCCTAGGCAGGTGCTGTCCCTGCGGCAGCTTCGAGCTGGGTGAGCAGCGTGAGGGAGCGCCTGCCCGAGGCGGCGAGCGCAGTCCGGCCGGGCTCCGGGTGCCCAAGAATCCCTGAGCGCTGGGAAAACACGAGTTCTGCGCCCCGCGCGCCGAGGCTGGTGTCGAGCGTCTGGAGCGGGCCCAAGAATGTGCCTTTTTGTTCGTCCCCCGGGTAGTTGTGAGGCACATTTTGAGGAAGTACTGAGACATCACTGAAATGTAGGAAAACAAACACTAACTTCACCAAAATCCCTCCAGTTGGACGCAGTTGGAAGCACTGCGTCAACAAGGGAAACCCGTTCAGTTGCGGACGGGTTGATAACTCTCGAGTTAAGGACGCCTACCTGGCTAGAGAACTGTTTCCGCCCACGAAAGGCTGAGCTCTGCCTCCACCTTTCCCCTCCGTAGTCTTGTAATAACCCTCCTCTAAATGGAGAACTATTTAGAAACGTCAGATGAGAAAAGACCTCACCTTGGAATTGCCTGAGTAGAAGCAAAGATGTCTCTAACCCCAATAAAGAGTATTTTAAACAATACGCAGACGGCTTGCAGAAATAGAATCAAGAATGCTAGCAATCGCTTTCAATCTGTGTGAATTGGCTTGGGAAGACCCCCTCCTTCAAGCCTCATCAATCCAAGTAGGGCTTATAAAAATAATGAAATGGAATCCTCCAGAAAGAGCGGCCTTTGAGGAGTAATGTTACTGGTTTAACTCACTCATGTTACCCAGGGCAGGAAAGCAAATTCTTGACCCAATCCTGGAGACCCACTGATGTCAACGACTGACCTCAAGAACTTAGCATATTTAAAACTTAACTTAAAAATGTTTATAATGTCTCCTAAGAAGCTGAATTTGAAGGACGGTCATTCCCAACCCACAACCCAGACATGAGCGCACGCCTCTCCCCCATGAGCTTACACCCATTGTAAGGCCTGTGTTGAGCATCTCTCACCCAGGTTACACTAGAGCACAGTTCAGGACCATCAGACCCAGTCTAAAATGTTGTATAGCAAAGGGGGAAGGATTCTGAGAGACAGACTGAGATATGCTGAATGAAGTACTAGTAGTGTTTCGGGGCAGGTATGTGAAACTCAGGGCATAAAGCCGGGTTAGGAGTAAACGGATGTGTGTGTGTGTGTGTGTGTGTGTGTGTGTGTGCACGCGTGTGGTGTGGGGGTAGAGCTCCAGCCTTCTGTCTTTAGTTGTCTTCCTTAGTGATGCTCAAAGGAAAGCTTCTTCTAGAATTGAGGTCGCCCCATTCTTTTTCAGTCGGCCTTTGGAGGTTGAATATAAGAATAACAAGCCAACATCTGTTGAGTCACTACTATGTACCCTGATCACCGTAACCACTCTTTGAGATACATAAGGCAGTCACACCTCACTAGGTTGCCATTGACCAGAAGCCAACTAAGCTGGTATGCAAGAAGGAGGACGTACTGGTGATAGGAACAAAGTGCGGCAAGGGTAGTGGTCCAGCAGGCCTCAGGGACTACTAGAAACAGAGGCCCTCTCTCTGTCTCCAACCCTAAACTCTGCTGCTCTCAGCACATTAGCTTCAAGCTGTCAGACCAGCTTCCTCCACACGGCTAGAGAGAAGGCCTCAGATATCTCTCAAGGTCACATCTTCAGCCTAACTTTCAGACTGAGGGTGATGATCTCTGGTCCCAAGTTAAAAATTCTTAAGGAAGGACAGCTAATGTTTGTGCCAAGGAGCCAGATTCTATAAGAACATGGACACTGCTATTGAAACACATTATTCAACTGGAGAGAGAACATTTCCCACAAGAGCAGAAAGGACAGAACAACAGTGGCTTCTTATATTAGAATTCTCATTGTTTTCATATGAGAACACCAATATTATCTAGAGCTATTTTCATTTGCCACACTTTCATCCAAGGAAACCAATGTTTAAGTTGGCACAGAATTTCAATCTGGAAAAAATGTTATTTTGATTAAAAGAGACAGTTGAAGTATAGCAACAACATGGTTGCAGCCTCGTTTATGTGTGTGTATGTGTGTGTGTGTGTGTCTACTCTGCCATGAGGATACTATAGTAATGCTAGGTTTCCGTATAACAATAAAATGAGCAAGAGAGAATGTATAGGAAGACAGTATAATATTTTGAACACTGACCATAACAATAACAATAATTAACAAAACTGACTATTATGTCCCATGAACATCAGTAGCAGTCCTGTGAAGTAAATAGTATACCCATTTTACAGGTGAGGAATCTGACACCTGCAGCTGATAAGTAACTAGCTCTTAGCAATACACATAGAAGAAGAACCAGAATTAAAGCACAGGTCTGTCTGATTCCAGGCCTCCAAGTTTTAAACTTCATCAGTTTGCCATTGGCAGTCACCTTCTTAACACTGTCATTAAACTCTCAACTATTTACCATATAAATGAGCCCATTTATATAGAAACCCATGACTTTGCCACAGATGCACAAAATTGCTGCTGAATAAGCATAAATAATTATGAGAATTATTTCTTTTCTGTTTCTCTTACCTTCCTGGACACAATGGCAAGTGGACAAGAACATGGGGGCTGAAAAGAGAGTCATGCAGGTGACAGAGAAGACTGATGTTGGACAGTTGATTACGTTGAGCAAATAAATAAAAATATTGAGAATAATGATGGCCAGACTTACCACTGTTGGAGAAAATACAAGCATGGAAAGGGGTAAGGCTAGAAAGAACACTGAGATGTTGGATTAGAATAGCAGGTATCATTATATGCTTACTTTAAAAAATATAAACAGATACAGAAATACATATGCATGTGTGTCTATTATATATTAAATATTGAATATATCTATACTGGGAAATATATGTAGATCACATATATATTTCCTAGTTCCTCTGAGAGGGTCTAGAAGCAGTGATAGCACAGTAGCTTTGAGCACATTGACTATCAGATTTTAGTTTCTAATACCATGCTTGACTAAAAGGAACCAAGGAAGTATGATACCAAATGATGGATACACGTTATTATGCATTTATGCAAACCCACAGAATGTGCCACACCAAGAATGAATGGCAATGTAGCCTATGGACTTTGGATGATTATGATGCATTATTGTAGTTCACCAGTTGTAACAATGTCCCCCTCTGGTGGGGGATGTTGATGGGGTAAGCTGTGCTTGTGTCGGGACAGGGGATATATGGGAACTCTGTGAACCTATTGCTGTGAACCTTAAACTGTTCCAAAAAAAAATTAAGTCTGGTTTTGTTTAAGTACTCACTCATCTGAGGGGAAGAAAATGAACCCAGACTCTTTGAATAAATGTCAGATTTTAGGGTTGGAGCAGGAAAACTACAAAATGAGCCAAAATCTAACTTCCAGAAATTAAGGAATTGCTCAAAGACTATTAAAAGAACACAAAAACCAGCATAAAGGAGCTCCCATTGGACAAATTAGGGACATGAAAATAAATATTTACACTAACAGATTATAACCTATTGAATAAAATAGGACTCCATGAGCTCATAGTGATATAAATAAATAAGGAGGGAGAAAGAAAAGCTCTTCTTTTGCAGTATAATGTCAGCCAATAAATGTAAAAGGAACAATATAAACAGAAAATCATTTGCTAGCCATCATAGTGGTTCAGCCCGGAGTTGAGGCTGAGACTGGGTGAAGTTTCTGTGCGGAACAGGAATGTGGCATATTGATGAAACATTTTCCAACAGTTACAGAAGAAAAATAGTAACTCTATAGTGAAGACATCAACATGACTAGATGATGAAGGTTAACATCACCAGTGATGGGTGAGTTTCCTAATGAACTCCTTTCAAGATCAATTCCAATGCTTGTTTGTGGCAGATCTTCCCACACATGACACCAAACAATTCTTGAACACCAGCAGAATATCAGAGAACTCCACTCAATTCTATCTCTACTTACCCAAAGAGAGCACCAGATTTCCTAGGTTAAGAGCTTCATCCTACAAGACTGTCCTCCACCCCACCAACTCCAGACACCAGTCACAAACCCTGTTACCTGTGCTTCTGACCAACCAGCTACAGAGAAGAGGTTCCAATGATCCCCACCTTAGGTTTAATTTGCTAGAGCAGCACACAGAACTCAAGAAATTACTTATGTTTACCAGTTTAATAAAGGAGACTGTAAAGAATATGTTTAATGTTCAGATGAAGAGGTAAATAGGGCAAGGTTCCAAATCAAGGAGCTTCTCTCAATGGAGCTTAGGGCCTGGCTCAGTTGCACACGGAAGCACTCTGGTTTCCCAAGCATAGAAGCTCTCCCCAGCAATAAAGCAGGGTGCTCCTCTCAGGGGGTTGTGTGAGGGCTTCATTGCACAGACATGATTGACTAAGTCACTGGCCATTGGCTGACTCAACCAGGCCCTTGGGTGTGGTCCCTAAATCTCTCATTAACATGAAAAGACACCTGTTTCACCTTTGATTCTCTGAAGTGTTTTCAGGAACTGTGGATGAAGACCAAACATACCTGGGAAATATATATTGCGTCATCTGAATGAATGGTCATGGATATGGATGCCTTTGAGTCCATGTGTAAACCCCAGGTTAAAAGAACCTCTCAGTTAAAGTATTGAGAAAAATAAGGATGTTCACATCCCTTTCCAAGAATACAGCAGGCTAGATTATTTAGACCAACAGTTGAAAATGCTAGATAAAACATAAAAAATATATTCTTACATGTTGAGAAAAACAGTAGTGTAACTACTGGACCAAAATCTAAGGAAAAGAGGTAACTGGGACATGGAAGTTGCTTTTGCTCTGCTGATCCAGACAAACTGGGACTTATATTTTGTCAGCTTCTAGGGACAAGAATAGCTGTCAAAGCCCAGAGGCTTGCCCATGGGGAGGCATCCGCTAAGAGACCTTCCCCCATTGTCCCCCCCAGGGCCCAGGGCTACTATCTCAGAGGAATGTAAGCCAAAGCGAATCTGACCCCTCTCCAAGACTTGCAGGAAAAGTTTCTTTGCGAAGCCTTATTAAAAAATTGTACCCATGCATGAGCTCTGGCATGGATTGCACCCCAAACTCATGTCACTTCAGTGACCAAACAATCTCTAGCAGTGTATTTTGTTCAAAATAATCTTGGACTGCTGAGAGCCCTAAGCATCTGGCAGGCGCAAACACGAACTCTCGCTGGAAGAATGCATTTGTTTCCCATGTGTATTAGTCTGCTCAGGTGGCCATAAAAGAATTCCGCACATTAGGAGGCTTAAACAACAGATGTTTATTTTCTCATAGTTTTGGAGGCTGGAAGTCCAGGATCAAGGTGCCAGCAGGGTTGATTTCTCCTGAGGCCTCTCTCCTTGGCTTGTGTCCTCACGTGGCCTTTTCTCTGTGCACTGCATCCCTGGTGTCTCTTCTTCCTATAACGGCTGGTGTCCTAGTGGATTTGACCTCATTTAGTGTTAGTTACCTCCTTATAGGCCCTATCTTCCAAAACAGTCAAAGGCTAGGGCTTTAACAAGGGGACACAGTTCAGTCTATAACACTAACTCTCAAAGAACCTCCATAAATATATTTACAAGGACAATGAGCTGCACAGAATAAACATAACCAAATTGGCAAGAACTAATGGACAACAGATAGCGGAAAGCATCCCACAAGGACATCCAATATGGAAATTACCAGACACAGATTATAAAGAAACTACATTTTACTGTGACTTTTTAAAAAGAGTGACAAAATAATTTAATTTATGATATCAATTTTATAGCAGAATTACATCTTTTTCTGCCATTTAAAAATCCAATTAAAATTTTAATTTATCAAGAAAGAAAGGTGTACATAACTTTTTAGGGTATAAACAAGCAAAATCTTGAAAGAACTCTGTACTTCAGCATGGCTGAAGCTACATCTGTCCTTGCGCATATGGGCATCTGTGGCCTGCGGCTCTTCAATACTATGGCCACCTTTCATATACTGATGTTTCCCTGAGGCCAGCACAGGTCTTAGCATGTAGTAGCATGTCAACTACTATTGGCTGAATAAAGTAAAATTTTCCAGGGTAGACTTTTTGTTGCTGAAATAGCACTATGTGCATGAATGCCTTTCTTAGGCTAAAACAAATTCATATAGAGCTGAAACATATGTTGAGCAACAATGATACATTAGGCTTAGTGTGTCTGTTCTTTCATATCTGCAGTTCTTGGTTATAATACCTTCAATTTCAACATTTCATGCAGCTATTCTGGATGATGATGTACATTGAATGAAATCAAATCATCAGAATGGAGTGCCAAGTGGTTCTTATTCTTAACATTTTCAGAAAAAGCATTCACATAACAATCACACACAATGTAAGCCAAAATGCTGCTGAGATGGAGGCCTTCAAGATCACAGTTCTTTCTTTCTGCAAACTTTTATTACGAACATTTTCAAATATATAGAACATTGAAGGAATCGTATAACAAACACTTATACACCTTCAATGGAGATTCAACAATTGTTAACTTTCAGCCATATGTATTTTAACTATGGTGTTTTTCTTTTCTGTATCATTTGGAAGTCTGTGTCTGAACAACTTCACCCCTAAACACTTTAGCATGTATCTCCTAGAGTTTAAAAAAAAAACCTCCTTTAAAATCATTACCACCACATAATAATATACAGAATCTAAAATTTCTATAAATGTCCCAAGATTGTAATTTTTTTAACAAGGATCCAATCTAGCTTCAAGCTGGTTGAAGTCTATATAGTCTCTCTTATTCAAAAACAGTCCCTATACCTTTAGTTTTCCAATGGCAGCACCTGTTGGAAGATCACAGGACAATTGTTTTATACAATATCCCATATTCTAGATTTGCCTAATTTGATTCCTCTTGCTGTCATTTAACTTGTTCCTTCAGCCCCTGTATTTCCTATAAATAGTTACAGGAAGTTAGCCTAGAGGATTGCTTTGATTCAGGTCACACAGTTTTAGCAAGAATATTTCATAGGTGGTGGTGCGTCTTTCATAGGACAGCACATCCGGAGGCCAGAAAGGCAGGCTGGACCACTACTAGTATTGCGAGTTTGATCACTTGGTTAAGGTGATGGCTGCCAAGTCTCACAACTTACTAATAAGATGTGGAGTAATATATAAAAGCCCTAGTCCTTCATCTCCTTTCATTCATGGACCTTTCATTAAATAAGACAAATTATAAAATTACTCTTAAATTTGAAATTGTATGTTATCAATAAAAATGTTCTTGTTGATATTCATGACAAGTGTATCTTACAAAACCTTCGAAACTCTTTTATCACAAAATGCTCCAGTAATTTTTCCAGTGAAATAAAGCCTTGCGCTGTTTGTGTCCATCTCCTAATTCTTGCAAAAAATAAAAATAAAAGAAAGACAAATTACAGTTGACTTCTAGAGGTCTTCCTGAGTGACAGCACCTGAAACATTTATCCATGTGATGCAGACCTGGCCTTGAGAGTTTCATCAAGGAGACCAAAAGAGGAGAAAGGGAAGTAGGGAACCCCTTCTTGAGCCATACATAAATTCAGATCGAGTTGCCACATTTCTGACCTCACCACTCAGTGAAGCCAGAGAGAGGAGATGCTTTAATGCCTATGTATGCAAAAGCTCACCCACAGACGAGGCATGTTACCTGATGCTGTGAAAGGACAGAACATGAGGAGGGCCCCAGGGGACACAGCACAAATGGGGACTCCATGCATTGCTGCAGCATCAAGCAAGACCAGTAAGTTCTGGGCAAACACGGCTGATTCCCGGGATGAAGCAAACATCAGCAAGTGAGCAGGTGTCTAGCGGGGACCAGAACACATTAGAATCAGCAAGTGGCACCAGCCCTGGGATTGAAAATCCAGTCAGAAACAAGGCATAATCTGACATCCCTCATTCTGTAAACCCAGAGGAAACACAGTGTAAACACATGCTCATACACTTCCTTTTCAGTAGGTCTCCCGTAGCAAAGCATGACTTACGAGTTGTAAAGGGTTGCAACAAAGTTGGGAAAACTAGGCTTCTCTGCCATATGGTTTCTGGGTGCCTTTAATTTATTAAAATGTGTTGAGGATCTGTAAGAGGGAAGTATAGTCACCAGTTCTGTCTTCATGTCCTTGGCCATGGAACCCTTCCTTAAGAGGCTGTGTCATATGGCTGGAAAGCCTGAGCATGCATACATTACATTCGGCGAAGCTCCCTGGGCCCCAAGGGAATATCTCTCTAACTGAGGCATCTCTTGAAATCCACATTTCCATCTGATATTTTGGTTTCTAACCTGAAATTGTGTAGTTTGCCCTGAAGTTAAGCTCTTCCTTAGAGACTGTATCATAGATGTATGGAACCCAAAGGAATCTTTAGAGCTTATGTGGCACCCCTCCTTTGTTTATGGAAACCATTAAGCCCTGAAGCTTAATTTCTTTTGTTATCTTCTTATTCCTTCACTATCGTCAAATATTTACTGAGTGCTTTTCACATTAGATGCCAAAGATAAACAAGTCAGGCAAGTTGAAGACCTGATTCTTGTCGGCAAAGCAGGTTACCATTAAATTAGGGACTACCGCTTAGCTTTACTGGGAAGGAATCTTTTTTACAACCTCACTTGGAAAATGATTGCCACCCTGATTGCTGAGACATAACTTTGAAGTCCGACTAGAATTTCTGGATTTCTTAGGTTTTAGTCTTCCCTTTGACTACAAATACTGAAGCATATGAATACACATACATGTTATTTGTGTTTGTGAAGCTTTCCATCCCCCTTCTCCTGGCAGCACAGAATTCTAGGGGAGCTGCCAGTCAGTCTCCGCACTGACCCACCCCTCTCTTCCTCCTCCACCCCTGGCAAGAGCATGCAGTCCAGCCTGGACCGAATGTGTACTCCCTTGGCAACCACCTGTGCTGTGCTCTACTGCTTACCCTTCAACCCACTTGCCACCCTCTCCACCCTACTCTGAGTCCAGCTTTCTGACCCTTTAGTTCACAGTTATACCGACGCAGTTTGGATGCTGATCCTAACAATATTTTTAATTTAAAATTTTGATCAGTTATTCAGAAGCTCCAAAAAAAAAAATAACACCTAGTGTTGACTGAGCACTTGTTGAATGCCAGACACTGTCCAGTGAACTCAGTGCATAAACTCATTAAATTCCCAACTCTCCAATGAGGTAGCTCTGAAGAGAGAAACCTCCAGGGTCAGTGAATCACCCAGGACTGATCCCACTGAAGCGGACACGCTCAGCGTCTGGCTTCAAGGCCTATGCCAAGAACACGTCCCAGGCTCACAGGAGACTGAGTCCCAATCAGGGGTGCAGAAGTGTCCTCTGCTCCCCAGATTTCTGAGTTCAGTTGGGTGCCTAACCTCACCCACCATCCTTACTTCCCACCCCACTTCTCCTGGGGTGGCCATCACAGCTGTGTCCCTACACTGCAAAGAGCCTCACCTCCTTGTTAATAAGACCGTGGGGACCACTCTCTTGACCTAACCTCGGTGTTCATTGAGAGACTGAATATACCGACAGACAATGGCCAGAGCATATATGGCGATAGCACTCTGCCCCAGAGTCGGCTGCAACCAGCCCAGAGGGCCATGCCATCACCTCTGTAGCACTCAGCCCTGTGTGCTCAACACTTAGTAACTGCCAGCTTCTCTGATTTTTGGCCCTGCTTCCAATGCAGGACCAACCAGAGAAAGTCAAATGTGCATCCCCCACCAACCACGGAGGATGCCCACTTCTAGTTAGACCACCACCAGCTTCCGCACGCCAACCGCCTCCACTCAGAGCACATCTGAAGCTGCCCTTTTTTCCTGAGGAAGCTTTGCCTCTCCTCTGCCTGCCTTTGAGCATCTGCCAAACTCGGGAGGAGGGCTGACTTCTTGTGTACAGCTAGTTCTGGATAAATAGCCTTTGCTTTTCCCATTTGGGTGGTCTTTGTTAACCTCCACAGCGTTTTAGTTTTAACTGTTCCTTAGGCCTTTTGTTGGTGTCTTACCCAGCCCCGCCCTTCAGATAACCTTCATCACTCTGAGGCCTGTCCCCCAGCCTCCCCGCCCAACAAGCGTCATCCGGTCACTCGGTGCGGCAGCAGGTAAGACCTCCAGTCACGGCCGGACACCCACAGAGCCTCATACTAGCCGCAGTAGTGAGGGAGCAGTTGCTATAGCGATAGATGCGGCCGACAGCAGGCGGAGGGGCTTGCAGCACCTGCCCATGCCGGTGGGGAGAGCGCCTGCTGCAGGGGCTGAGCTGCCCCAACTCAACCCTCGCACCCCCCCCCTCCACGCACCCCCACTCCTCCAGAGCAGAGAGGGCTGAGCGTGGGATGGTCCACCTCAGTCACTCTCAGATCCCAGGCTTAGCACATCCCCCGCGTCGGCTGGTAAGGGTTGGCGTCACTCGGTTGGGCAGCTTAGACCGTGTTGCTTAGCAACGAAATAACAAACAACGTAAATCGAATCTGCGTTGAATCTGCGTAAATGCCTGTTAACACCTACAAGTTCTCGGCACAGCAATGCCCGGGGCAGGAAGGGGAGGGGGTGCGGATGGTCTAAACCTTTTTAAATGGATGATTAGCACATCCAGGAAAAAGTGCACGGAGCATAAAAGCATATCTTGATGAGTTGTAACCACACCAGTCAGATCAATATACAGAAATACCCTGGACCGCACAGAATTCCTTCCTGCTGCTCCCACTCAATACCCACTCCCCAAGCACATGACTGTGACTGCCATCACTATACTATCAATTTGTTCTGCTTTTGAACGTGATGTGAATGGAATCAGTGTGGACCATTTGCGTCTGACTTTTTCACTCATCACTACTTCAGCGAGATTCCCCCATTGCTGTGTGTGTAGGGGAAGAGGAAGAGGGGGGATTCCCTCCACCCTCCACCGTAGGACTGTCAGAACGTTGGACTTCATCAGCCTCCTGGCTTCTCTGCCTCACCTTCGCTGTTGAAACGCCCTGGGTGGATGTCCGGAACCAAGCTCACCATGCCTCCTTGGACACATCCCATCTCTCTAAGTGGATGGGGCTGCCCTAGCTTCGGTTGCAAGAGCTCCCCACCTATTTCCTCCCCTCCAGTTGCATACTGCATTGATTATCATGCTTCTTCAGTTCCTTTTAATAAATAATTCCTTACTCTTTCTTTGTTGTTCACGACGTTGACATTTTATAGGGTATAGGCCAGTTATTTTGTAAAATGTCTCTCAATTTGTTTGCTATTTCTTTACAAATTCAGGGTTTGCATTTTTTGGTGTGAACAGCACCAAGCGATGCTGTGCCCTTTTGTGGCATTGTATCAGAAGCATATGTTGTCAGTTTGTCCCATTATTGGTGACGTTAATTTTGATCACTGGCTTAAGATGGCCTCCTGGTTTCCCCTCCATAGAGCTGCTATTGTCCCTTTTGTAGTTAGAATCCAATGGGGAGAGAGTTTGAGATCATGTCCCAATCCTGTTTCTCACTAAACTGTCACCCACCCTTTTAACATCCACTGATGTTTCTCCCTGACATAATTATTACTATGGTGGCTCCAAGTGATGTTTTCTAATTCAAAAGGAAGAGCTGTTCCTTCTCCCCATTTATTTCTTCTATATAATTATATCCATACGCACTTGTGTGTTCTTACTTAACAATTATATTAGAAGGAAGTAAGAATAGTTACAATTTGATCCTATTTTATTTTTGGTCAAATTATCCCAGATTTGTCCAAGGGGAGCCTCTTCCAGCTAACTTTCTTTTGTCCTTTTCATAGGTTCCTATTATTCTTTGAGCACTTCCTCAGTATCTGGCAGAATAATATGATGTGGGTTCACCTTGAATCTTTCCTACTCAAAACCTGAAATCATTCATTTCTCCGTGGAGCTGTTTGCTTTCAGTGAAGAATAGTATTTGGAAACCCAGATCTGGGCACAGGGCGTTGCAGCCCTTTTAGCCAGTAAAATTACAGGGTGTTTTCATGTGGACACAGCAGCATTCACCCTAAGTGCCTTCACATATCAGTTTAGTTCTCAGTTGACTATAGATATTGAAAACCATTAGTTTATTCTGGGTGATGGATTACAAGTGACTTATTTGCTTTATTTTTTAAATGTATGTATTCATTTATTAGTTTCCTACTGCAGCTATAACAAATTACCACAAACTTAGGGGCTCATATTGTCTTACAGTTGTGAAGGTCAGACATCTGAATAGGTCTCACTGACCTGGTCTATAGTCAGCATATTTGCAGGACTGGGTTCCTTCTTGGGGCCCCAGGGGTGGATCTGTTTGCTTGCCTTTTCCACTTTCTAAAAGCTGCCTGCATTACTTTAACTCCTGTCCCTTCCTCCATCTTCAAAGCCAGTATTGCATTCCTCTGACCTCTGCTTCTGTCCTCACATCTCCTTCCCCACATCTGACCCTCTGTCTCCTCTTCTAAGGGCCCCTGTTATTACACTGTGCCTGGATAATCCAGGATAACCTCCCATCTCAAGATCCTTAATTTAATCATCTCTGCAACGTCTCCCACTTTTTATTTTTCCTCCTGCCATATAGCATATGTACAGGTTCTGGGGATTAGGAGGTGAACATGTGTTTGGAAGGCCACTGTTCTATACAATGTAATTTATATGTTGTTAAATAATGAACATACATTATTTTGGTAATTATAAAAAAATAGTTATAAGAAAGAAAGCCCAGATGGACATTCATCCTCTTGATCACCCCTACAACTATTGCTGGCATCTGCCACCAGCTGCTGAAGCACTCCTGCCATTTGGCCAGAGGGCAGCCGAAGAAGCAACTTGTGTGGCCCAAGCTAGCCCTAAAGTCAAGGCTCTAGGGTCACCTCCTAAGTGAATGGCTGTAGGCTGGGCAGGGGCTCTCCTTTTAACCTCCAGCTCCCAAGGCAAGATTCCCTCGCCCCCATTGTCTATCTCGCAATTCCTCCAGCTGGCACATGTCTTAGAGGCAAAACCAGGACACGCAGGTATATGGATTGCAAGTATACGGTGCTGTTTAACACGTTCCATGCGCCCTAGGCACGCGGCACCCTACACCGCCGCCCCCTTTGGAATCCCTGCGGCTAGCGGGCTCTCAGCCTGCCCGGTGCCGGGTGGCCCTGGCGCTCCCCGTCTCCCACACTAGCTCTGGGCCGGCCTGTTTCTGTTTTCTCCCGCGAGCGTCCTAATCCATTCTGCTTGGATATTCATATTTGTTTTTCTCTCTAATACAAGTATTGCGGTTTTTCAAACTCCAGCCGCCTGCCGTCCCTTTGATCCTGAGCTAGGTCTCGGTCCAAGAGTCAGAACGGATGCCTCTCCCT
The DNA here is from genome assembly GCA_032199065.1 of Smutsia gigantea. Taxonomy (NCBI): domain Eukaryota; kingdom Metazoa; phylum Chordata; class Mammalia; order Pholidota; family Manidae; genus Smutsia; species Smutsia gigantea. The sequence goes on from JAVSCE010019468.1 coordinate 181,754, forward strand.
CTGTACCCAGTGGTCGCGCTCCCTGCCCCACCGCCAATCTCGGGCGGCCCTTGGGGACATGGCGCCCACCCAAGGACGGCGCCCACGTCTCTCCGTTCTCCTCTCTCAGCCTGAGGTCGGCAGCCAGCCCGAGGGACGCGATCCAGGGGCCGGGTGCCACCCACGTGCTCTCAGAAACGCCCTCACCCCGCTCGGGGTCCGGAGTCTCCCGGGTCGGCTGGGGGCGTCTGGCGCCAAACAGCTCGGTTGGTGTCAGGTGTCACCTTTTCCTAGACCGCAGCCCTTGGCGGGGCTGGGCAGGTGGCTCCGGGACAGGCCCCGGGCCCACTTGTGCGACTGCAGACCCGCCTTCCTCCGGGACCCGCCGCTCGAGCTCCTCAGCTACCCTCTGCGGGCTCTACGGACCCCACGCACCCCATCCCAGAGCGGGGGAGGGAAAGGGAAGATGAGGGTTTAAAGAAAAGGTGGCAGGGGCCTAGAGCCAGACGCTGTTTCCAAGGCGCGCTTCCTGCTCTTGGAACACGAGCGCTGTGCAACATACAGCCCTCTGAGAACTAGAGTTACTCCTCGACAGAGCTCAAAGGGCACTCTTTTTAACCTCTTCACTGAGTTAAAACTCACTTGAACCACTCATCCTGTGAAAGTGTACGAGTCAGTGGTTTAGTATATTTACAGAGTTGTGCAGTTGTCACCACGAACGATTTTGGCACATTTTCCCGTCGGTAAAAAGAAACCTGTGCCCATAAGCATTCACTCCCCATGCCTCCTCTACCCCAGCCCCTGGCAATCTCTAATCTACTTTCTGCCTCTGTAGATTTGACTCTTCTGGACATTTCATGTAAATGAAATCATGCAATATGTGATCTTTTGTGTCTGGCTTCTTTCTCTTTGCATGTTTTCAAGGTTTTTCCATGCTGTACCATGTGTCAATACTTCATTCCATTTTTTTTTTTAGCCAAATAATATCCCATGGAGTGGATATAGCACATTTTACTACTCCCTTCTTTAGCTGAACAATATTTGGGTTGTTCCCCTTTTTAACTATTGTGAATGATGCTGCTATGAACAGTAGTAGATAAATTTTTGTGTAGACATATGCTTTCGACTTTCTTGGCTATATAAGTGGGAGTAGAAGTGCTGGGTTTTATGGTAACTAATATTTCAAAGAACCATCAAAGACTTAATTTTAGCTTTTTTGGGAAGAGAGAGGTGGGGCCAGTTCAAAAATCAATTGAATAGGTCTGCAACATCACCAGATACATGACTTGCCACGTAATGACAGAGAACCTTCTATACAGAAAAGGCACTATATGGAGACTAGGAGAGGAATCGCTCATTGTACTGGGTGGAATAAGATGGAGCTCAGGGAGGGCTGCGGCAGTTGAGGACATTCTCAGGGGGAGAGGTAAGATGGGCATCCCAACTCCCAGCTGTAAGAGTCACAGAGGCTTTAATACAGAGAGCAGAAATCCACAGGGACACACAGCGTCCTGGCTGGGCTGGGGGTTCTGGTGAGGACCTGGGCAGAGCACAGCCTTACAGCTGAAATAATATTTGCCTCCACCTCCAAGACACTTTTCAGCAGGAAGGAGGGCACAGGATGGGTTAAAGCCCAGCTGGGTGAGAGCGCTTGCTGTGTTTGGCAGCAGTGAAGGAAGGAGACAGATGGGAGTAGGGGAGACAGGCCAGGAGAGTAACCAGGGGCCCCACTTCAGTGACACCATAGGGAATTTGGACTTGAACCTTTAGGCTCTGGGAACCATCCTGGGCCAGGGGAATAGCCGGGTCCTGGAGCCATGCTCCTGGAGGAGCAGGAGGGAGGGAGGCCTGAAGATGGGGATCTGCGTGGAGGCTGCTATGGGGAGAGAGACCAGGAGGGCCTGGAGTGAAGGCCTGGGAGTGAGGGTGGGGAGAGGGAGCAGAAGGCTGGTAGGAACATCCGGGAGTGCCTGGGAGGCCTGTGGTAGTGAGGAAGAGGGAAGGAGAATGGGAGGGGGAGAGGGAAAGGGAGAGCCACCTTGCTTCGGTGTGGCAGTAATTCTCTTGAGAGAAAGAATGGCTATGACATTTACAGCACCCAGGGCATGTGTAGGTGCCAAAAGCTTTAACTGTGTGTTTCCCCTAGTTGAGTTCCCATGAGAAGATAGCTTCAGATGAAAACTCTGAATTTTTAGAGAGGCTTGCAGAGTCTTTCGGTCTGGGATGAAACCTTGGCTCTGTGGCTGCACCAAGCGTGGATATGGGTGTGGTGTGGGGGTGTGTCCTATAGTAGCCGCCCACCATATGGAGGGCCCCTTCTGGGGCACACATCACCCCAGCCCCACATTTGCAAATCACCCCAGGCTCCTTCTTGCTGCCAGTTTAAGGCCTCGCCCTAGGGTCAGAAAGGAAAGCCTTGTCTCCAAAAGCCACCCTTTTTCTCCCTCCTTTTCTCATTTCTGTTTCTGTTTTTTCTCCCTACTCTTCTGTTCTGTGAGAGCCTGGAACTCTCTAGCTGCCCAGTGTCTCTGCAGGACTTGTTCCCATGGTGGAATTATTTCTCTTGCAGCATTAAGGCCCTGAGCTCAGCACAGGCTCGGGGTGGGCAGAAAGGGCCCCTGACTCAAGGAGTCAGAGGAAAAACATTCCCTAGGATGGACAGAGGCAGAAAACCTGGCTGGGAGCACCAGAGAGGCAAGGCAGAGCATTTCCCGGATGCCAGCCCCCTTGCTTTGATTTATATTACTTAACCCCTGGGAGTCAAGCTCAAGGTCAGAGAGGACTGGGAGTGCAAAGGCTTTGAAGTGGGAAAGAGCCTAATGCATTTGATGAAAGTGGATAATTGGGGCAGTATGCGAACAGTTGCCCCACCTTGATATCTGTACATGCACTTTCTTCTCAGGGAATTCTTGGACTTGGTCCAGACAGCAGAGGTGGTCAGATGTCGGTGTGGCCCTGGCCCCCATACTAGCATAGCTCCTTATTGTCAGAGTGTGACAGGTTTGGCAGCCTATGGTGACAGAGGACCAAGCCTAAGCTGCATGTGCAAGGATTATCCTGCCTTTCTCTGTGCCTTTCACTCCAGGGACCTACCAGCAATCTAGCTCCAGTTCACAGCTATGTTCAGGTTTCCTATGTCCTCTTGGGAACTGGATCCTTTCATAATTCTACACAACATTGTGAAATGTTTAGACATTAGGAAACCTAAGGGAGTTGACATACAATTAGATAATAACAGTGCAGTTAAAAACAGCTAATGGATTCCACATTACTTTTCTCTTAGTTAATGGTTAAAATCTTAAAAACCACAAGGTCGGATTACTCTGACTCATCTATAAGTGGTTGCTGATGTTTTAAAATAAAGATTAACTATATCAAAGCAGGGATGAATTAGAGCTGCTGACCCACAGTGTATCTTCAGCCTAATTTCATCCAGTTTACATTTTCAAAGCCAAGAGCAAATTTAATTAATGTTTATACCGGCTTTAAACATTATTGACAATAGAGTGGTATATTGTGACAGCCATGGCCCCCCAACAAAGAGTACCCTTGTGTCCTTTACTCCTTTGCAATGTGACTTTGCTGTTCCTTTCTAAATCAAGAGGTGGGACCTATTTCTCCAACTCTTGACTCTGGCCTAGCCTCATGACTTGCTTTGACCAATAGAATGCAGAAGAAATGACAGTGTGCAATCTCTGAGACTCGGCCTTAAGGGGTATTATAAATTCCATTTTCTGTCTCTTGGAGCACCCAGGGACCAGATGGAGAGAGAAGCCCAGCTGACAGCCATAGCAGGGCGCCAGACATATGAGTGAGGCCTGCTTAGACTCCAACCCTAGGAATTCCACCAGCTGTGTGAACCCAGGGGAGACCAGAAGAAGCTTGAGAAGCAGTACATTGTTGCTTGAAGGTTTTAGGGACATGTGTTATGCAGCAAGAGGTAACTAATACAAATGTACCTTAAATGGAGACAGAATGGAGTCATTTTTCTATACAAATTGACTTCTCTCTTCAAAACAAATGAGAGTTGTTCCCACTTCCTAGAACAGTAAGGTAGGTTCTCCACCTTTGAAATAAAGAAAGCAGAGTTGTTCAAGAAAGCCCATACATTTAGATTTGAATGTCAAACATAATAATGTTTACCCATTAAAAACAATCAGGAGTTTTATTATTCAGACGAAAAGCTAGTTAGGGAGTAAAAAAAAGGAGTTGATAAATGGGTTCAGAGACTGCCTCTCATTTTGTCCTTACTGGTGTTTTGCTCACTTCCAACCCAAAGGAGTTGGAACCTGCCCTTCTTTGCACTTGGCTTTAAATTAGAAAAATTGTGCTCTCCCCTCTGCCTTTCCCTTGGTTATATTTCCTTCACAGCAGCTCCTGCCGCACTAGCAGACACTGTGTTCCCACCCTGACATCATGACCTTACTCTCTTGCAGGAATTTAAATTAAAACTTATCTCCCAATATCAGGATTTCAGGAAGGAACTCTTTGCTGTCTTATTGAAAAAGAAACACATTACGGCAATACTCTTTTCATGGGATTCTCTTGAAATCAAAGAATTTGATATCGGAATTATTCCTCTATTTGGCACAATTACCAAGCAATAAAAACCTAGAGAAAAAACGAGCTGAGGAATTGCTGTTTAGACTTCTTGATATTCGCCTGTATATTTTAAATTATTTAAAATTGACATGCTCTAAAATAGACATGTGATATTGGTGCACAGTTCTGTGGATTTTAACATATATGTGGATATGTGAATCCATCACCAAAGTCAGGATCAAGAACACTTCCAGAAAACTCCCTCCTGTGCCCTTTGGCTGGCCAACCCCTCTTCTCACCCCCAGCCTCTGGCAACCACTGGCCTGTTCTCCTTTACTAGAGTGACATGAAAGATCTTGAGCCTGGCTTCTTTCTCTCATTCTTCCACGTTTTTGGGCATATGAGTGATTTGTTCTGTTCTGTATCTGAGCAGTATCCATTATATGATGTGTCAAGGTTTGTTTATTCATTTACTCACTGCAAGATATTTGGGTTGTTCTAGTTGTGCCTCTGTTATGAATAGAGCTGCTGTAAATGTCTCTTCATTTTAATTCATAAAACTTTAATGTTTATTTCAAAACTGCTTTATCAGCACATTTATTAAACCACAGTTTATGATGCTTTGATTTGTATTTAAAATGTTTTTTCTAGTAGTTTTGGGGGGATTAAATGAGGATTTCCATTGCATATCACTTTTATTAAATAAATATCTTTTAATTAAATACGTACCACGACTTAATACATCCCCACAAATTATGACAAATCAAGGCAAAGCAAAATCAAATCTCCGTAGTGGATATAAAGGTAGCAAAATGGTGGTTTAGAGCAGGGCAATTTTATACATGATCTAAGATGGAGAGCTATAAATACATTTTTTTAAATTTAATGCACTTGGGTTGGACCTTAGATAGTCTTCAATATATTGCCAACCAGAAATGGACTAAGATGGCATGGATTTGTTGAGGGTTTTGGCATCCTTGCAGGTAGTTTTGGGGTACAGAAAGAACCATGCCGATGTTTATTTGGGCTTTATATTTTATTTTTCAATATGTGAATGTTACAAATCCTAAATGCTTATTCTTTCATAGTTAATAAACTTAAGGTAATAGATCTCATTTTGCTTTACATACATGTAGCAAATCTGAGGCATCAGTTCTAAGAAATCTTTGGGTAATACTTGGTCCTATTTGCTAACCTAGTTAATTAGACATCTTCATTTTGTTCTGTTTTGTTTTCAGTACAAACAAGTATAAAGGTTTTATAATTGGAACACAGTTGAAATCAGAATTATCCTATAACACATCTAAAATCCACAAATGGTAGGCAAAAGATAAACTTCACAAAAAGAAAAACACTACAATGTATTTCTGAATTCAATAGCCATGACTCAAACTTTTACAATAACACACTTAAAAATGTTTTTACAAATGCGTCTTATTTCATCCTTAAGAGAACTCTGTAATAGCTAAAATACTGCTATTCCAAAGCTGTCAGTTCAAGGGATTAATACTCCTCTTGTGATGAATGCACAGAAAAGACATATAACTTCTTTGTCGCCCCCTGTGGACCCCTCCAGCTTGAGATTACATAATTTTCCACCTTATTAATGAAATGTGCTATATTCCTTAGTCCATTGGGCCTTTCATGAATGGCTTTCTTATTGCTGAAAGCTCAGTTTTTAATCTCTTTGGCTGCCTTATTCCTTTTTTTTTAAGTTTCAGATATACAGCTTGATTGTTTGATGTATGTATGTTGTAAAATGATTACCACAATAGGTTTATTAACATCCATCATTTCATATAGACACAATAAAAAGAAAATTAAAAAATATCTCGGAATGAGAATGTTTAGGATTTACTTTTTTATGCATAAGAGGTGTACTTGTAAGGATTTAGTTTGCTAGAACTGAAGGTCAGGAAAGGATCTAGGCCCCAGGAAGGGATGGGAATCAGGACCTGGAATGCGGGATCCTCTCTATTTATCTCTGTGTCTACTTCATTGTTTTTTCTCACTTTAGACCTGCTTCCCTGTGAAGTATGGCCACCCCAGAGCTCCTGCATTATATGTTACTATCCTAGACACATGCAGAAACTAGCAAGTTTTTGCTCACCTCAAAATCAAAGCTTGAATGGTCAGGTGCTCACCCTGGTTTGGTCCACAATGGCCTCGGGGGCAGGATCTAAACATGGCTGCTGATATTCATGTCTGTGGATCAGGAGAAGAATTCTCTGAGAAAAGCAGGGTTAACCAATGTCTACTTGTAGCTGGTGCTTCCCCAATCCTAAAAAAAAAAACCCAAAACAAAGTACTAAAAACAACATTCTTTATTTTCACCAATCTACAGGCCAGCTGATCTACGCTGGACTTGGCTGGGTTCATCCTCTGCTTCAAGGGTTGAATCTGTCTGGGGCTCAGTTTCAGGGGTGGGCAGGTACCTGGGAGAAGCTCTTCTCATGGTGATGGCAGAAGCACAGGAAGGCAGGCACAGCACCCAGGGAGCTTCAAACCTCTGCTTGACTCATGTGAACTAACTCATGTGATCCTGCTGCCTAAAGCCCAGCGTTGGTGGAGTGGGGGAAGATACTCCTCTTACTGCAGGCAGGTTGGGTGGGGAGGAATTTTGAACCAATAGCTGACCTACCATATAGCACAAGATTTTTAGTAATGGTATCCAGTGATCAAGTTTGGGGTCAAATTCAAGGCTGAGGAATTAGGTTGTCATTCTTGGTTTGCCTCCAAGGAAAAGGAGAACTACTTTAAACAAGTGTTCTTCCTTCATGTAATATTCCTGGCAGGTGGGTGCCACATTAGCTTCAAAGAACTCTGCCTGAAGGAGACACGGAAAAGAATACCTGGTGTATTTGTGGGCTCCCTCTACTAAACCAGGCAACAAAGCCACATTGAAGACATTCTAGACACACAGGAGGGGCAGAACAAATCAGAAACTGATGTCAAGGAGGAAAGCCAATGTACTTTGCAAAAAGCAGAAGTTCCAGGACTTTTAGTGAAAGTCTGAGAAGGACGGTGGGGAGGTAGAGGGATGAGGAAGGAGACTCCCCTCAAACTTCCAGCCCAGTGTTTCAAAGAAAACCACCAGGAAACCTCTGTAAGGCACCAAATGAAGAAAAGGAGGGAGAATTGTGTTTGAGGTCAAATCAAGTGAAGACCTCAGGATTGTGCCCTCAAAACAAGCCCACATGCCCTAGTTTAGACTACTCAAAAGGAATCTTATGTATTAAATTCAAAATCAATACTAAAATGAATGAATAAATAAAGCATTATTTCAATATCCTATAATAACTCTACTATAATCTATTCTAGATTAAATGAGAATGAAGGAAAAAGAAAATCTCAAAACCTGGAAACAGAAAATGGATGATTCAGTGTTCTGTCCTTTCAATATCATGAGGGGACAGAGTCTAACACTCTAGGGGGTGCACCTTCATTCCAGACCATTTAAGATTAATTAAGATAGTTTACAATTTGGCAAGGGAAGCAGATAACATGTACAAAATTGTTATGAGGCAAATGATTCTTATCTGATAGCAATTGAGATTAAGTGTGTCTCATGGAGATGCAAATGATTTGTCTGGTTGCAAAGATAATCAAAAATGTTTTAATTATGAGTTTTATTGCCTTGGAGGTTATTAACAAGTGTTTTAAAAATCTAACTTAGCAGTCATTTTCCAATGCTTCAGTCTCTCAAAGTGTCTTTTAACCAGTTTAACCATACTGCCACTTCCCTCATTAATGAGTTGATTAAGTATTTGATACCTAGTTACTTTATATTCATAGGGAATGCATGGTTTTGCCTTCTTGAAAAGAGATTTGAAAAACAGCATCAAAAGCAATATGTGGGCCTTATTTGGAGCCTGTTCTCCAACAAACCAGTTATAAAGGTGTTGCTAGGGAAAAGGAGGACATTTATCAGATGATCTAGTATTAGATGATATTAAAGGTAATTTAAATGTCATTAGGTGTGAAAATGGCATTGTGGTATGAAGGAAATGCACAGGTATATTTAAGTACTTGTTATCTGTTCAACAAGTTGCCCAAACCATAGTATTTCAAATGTAGGTTTTATTATTATTTAATTATGGCAAGGTCCAAAGATCAGGAGGTGACTACCATTGAAAAGATAGTTTGTTAAACATTCCAAGAGGAGGTAGCATACCTTGCCTCAGACGGGCCACATGGAGGAGCACCAGGGGTGGCTTTGAGGTAGAGTAAGGGGAACGTATGAGAAAGAGACGTTGTCATGGTTTCCATGGGAAGGAACGGGCAAGGCAGGGAAAGCTGGTCTAGGATAGGATAATCTGAATAACTTCAGTGGGCTTTGGAGCATGGGGGCTGAATTTAGTTGCCTGGGGCGATTAGTACAAGTAGATAAGGTCTCAGAGTGTGAGGGCTTTGAGTTAAAACCCAATGAAGGAGGTGGTTGTGGTTTAAGCTCTGTATTAGTTGGTTTGCATGGGAAAGGTTTGCACTATCTCTGGGAACTGGCGAGGCCTGGAAGGGATGGTCTTTCCATGGTCAGGAAGTCCCCAGACGGCAAAACAACAGAAACACATAATTAATATTAATACATATAGTGACTTAAACACTTTTTTAAAAAAGTATTTCATAAAGTTTCTGAGGGTCAGGAATCTGGGAGTGGCTTCGCCAGGTGGCTCTGGCTCAGGGTCTCTCAGGAGGTTCCATTCAGGATGCTGGCTGGAGCAGCGGTCATCTGAAACTTGACTGGGGCTGGAGGGCCTGTGTCTAAGAGGGCCCTGGCACACGGCTGTTGGAAAAAAGCTTTGGTTCATTGCTGACTTTGGCCAGCAGCCTCAGTTCTTCACCATGTGGGCATCTTCACAGATCTGACAGAAAGAGAGTGATAGAGAAAGAGCAAAGAGTCACACTTATAAAAATAAGCTAATATTAGAACATGCCACTATTGCTTCTGTGCGCTATCGGCTGCAGAGTAACTGGTGCAGTGTGAGGGACTGGAGCGTGAACACTAGGAGGTGGGGATCAATGTGGGCCAACCTGCAGGCTACCTCAGTCCACTGAAGGTTCAAATCCTCCCCTCCAGATGCAAAGCAGAGTCAACCCTTTCCTGAGTTCCCAGAAGTTTCATCCTATTACAGCATCTGCTCAGTGTCCAGAATCTTAGCATCTAAATCAGGTCCAGGTGTGACTGTGTTTCCTTAAATACAGTTCCTCCGTATGATTCTCCTTGGCAACTTGTCTACCACCCCGTACCCCTCACCACCACCCATTCAGTACCACAGAATGGGAGGTTTATAAACAACAGACACTTATTTCTCCCAGTTCCAGAGCCTGGGAAGTCCAACATCAGGCTGCCAGGATGGTCAAGTTCTGGTGTGGACTCTACTCCGCCTGGCTGGGGGCTGCCTTCCTGCTGTGTCCTCACACGGCAGAGAGAGGGAGCTGCTCTCTGGTCTCTCCTCATAATGGCACTAACCCCATCACGAGGACCCCAGCCTCAGGGCCTCATCTAAACCCAGTTATCTCTAAAGACCCCATCTCCAAATACCATCCCTTTGGTGGGAAGGGCTTCAACATATGGATTTTGAATAGACACAAATATGCAGTCCAAAACATCTTCCCCTACTAAACATGTAATGCAACAGACCTAGAGTAACCATTCTAGACATTCCTGCTCAAAAAGGGAGAAAATAAGAGGCGTGAAGAAGCTAGATTCTAGACTCCAGCCAGGCAAATGTTGTAAATTCCTTGACCATGTCTCAAGGCTTGGAAACCACACTCCAAGGCCCCGGACTCTGCCTTCTGAACCCGTGGTTCTTCCCTGTGAGGCATTCTTCCGTTTTTGTGAAAGGTGTCATATCTTTGCAGCTGAGTAATGTTTTCTTCCTGCCAGTAGAATTTTGAGGGTCCGAAGGCCTCTTTTTATTTTGTACTGCCCCTGTCCCTTTCAGTCTGAACTGGTGATGTCTCTGTACATACAGTTCTCTTGAAAACTTTCTGAATTTTCTGTGACTGTCTTTGGAATCCCCTCCGTTAGGCTAAGACAGCACTCGTGAATCTCTACCATGGGCTTCTGCAGACAGCTGAGGGACACAGCGAAGCTTTCGAGGAGCGCTATCCTTTGGTTGAGAGGGTCTGAGTGTCTTAGTCCATGCGGCTGTTATAACAAAATACAACAAGCTGTGTGGTTTATAAACAACGGACATTTATTTCTCACTGTTCTGGAGGCTGAAAGTCTGAGATCAGGGCGCCAGCATGGATGGCCCGCTGGGTGAGGGCCCTCTCCCGGGTTGCAAACTTCTCTTTGTGTCCTCAGGTGGTGGAAGGGGCGGGGAGCCCTGCATAGTATCATTTGTAAGAACTCTGATCCCAACACAAGGGCTCCACCCTCATGATCTAAGTACCTCCCAAAGGCCCCCCCCCTCCTCACACCACCACACTGTGGGGTCAGATTTCCACATACGAATTTGGGGGACACACTAATTCAGACCATGGCAGTAAGCACACATTTAATCTTTTGAGATTAAGTCCCTCTCATCTAACCAAATAGTACTCTGCGGTACCTCCTTATCTCTTTCTGAAATCTTTAAAAAAATGATATTACAGGCACACTCAAGGATTTGTCTCTGGATCAGTTTTTCTGGCAGGGCTGTGCATTTCATCTTTGCTAGGAAGCCATTACTTAATTCTAGCGTAATTTGCTATCTGGAAAAGCTGAGAATTTCAAAACCATCCAGATGTAATTTCTTCCCACTTTTGTTCTCTCTCTGCTGGCATCATACTATAAGCAACTTTGAGAAGAAACCAGCGGCACTTTCAACACTCGGGCTCAAAAATCTCCTTAACTAGATCACGAGTTCATTAGGTTCATTTGCTTCTGTTCACATAACTGCAGTCAAGAGCATTTCTAAGCACATTGACCTCACTGACCTGCAAACTCTTACTTGAACTTTTAAAGACCTTGACTTTTATATTAACAGCTTCTTCTGGGCACTTTAGGCTTTCCCTAACACAACAAAGCCCACTGCCCAGTTCCAAAGCCACCCCCTGCACAGAGGGTTTTTGTCACAACAGCAACCCACTTGCAAGTATCAAATGTGCATTAACTATCTACTGCTGTGTAACAATGTAGCCCGAAACCGAGCAACTTAAAACAGTAGAAATTATTACCTTGCAGCTTCTGAGGGTCAGGGATCAGGGATCTGGGAGTAGTTGGCCAGATGGTCTGGCACATGGTCCCCCAAGAGGTTCCTGTCAAGATGTTGCCTGGGGTTGCAGTCATTGGAAATTTGCCTGGACTTGGTGGATCCCTATCCCCAATGGCCCAGACACATGGCGGCAGATTAGGGACTTTCTTTGCCACATGGGCCTCTCCATGGTGTCACTCATGACATGGCAAGTGACTTCCCCTAGAGAAGGTGATGAGAGAGAGAGAGAAACATGAGATGGAAGCCATTCTGTCTTTTGTAACCAAATAGCAGAAGAGCCACGCCATCACTATTTCTGTATTCTATTGTTCACACAACCAACCCTGGTATATATAATGTGGGAGGACACTAACCAAAGGTGTGAATTCTTAAGAGACAAGGAGCATTCTATGTCACCTTGGAGGCTGACTACTACACATTTCTTTCAGGGCAAAACGTCATGTTGTCTGTAATTTACATACTTTAGCAAAAAAAATGAATTGATGAAGCAGATTTAGCAAAATTTAGGCTTTCTGTCTGGGAGTGACAACATGGCTTATTGGCTCAAGAATCTTGTAGAAACCAGTGACTTTCTTTTCTATCAAACCCTCAGCAGCACGTACCTTGATTAGAAAGACTCAGTGCTTTCCCAGCTGGCTACCTACAGCTGCCCTGGAGGGGGTGGGGGGCTGAGTCAGCAACACAGCCCCATAAGTAGTAACAGATGAGCTAAAATATGTTCTCCCTCAGGTATTGTTTTGAGATGTTCTGAAACACACCAGCACTTTTTCAGATTTTGTTCCAACATTTCTGTATCGAAGCAGTTCCACGGAATACTTTTCCTGACCTTGCTTTCAAAGTCAGTGTTAATCATGGGGTTTTAGCAAAGTCAGCAGTGTCCTTTAACTTTGCCTTTGCCCTGTATGTTAATTCAGCTTGGGTTCATTCAGTCCCTGGAACTGAGTTCCTTCTTTCATGAAGAAAAATAAAACAACTTTGGAGGGATAACCAGCTGTGACTGCTGAGTTATCAACTTCAATTTATTAAAGAACTCCATGAAATCCAAGTGCTCAGATACACTAAGTGTTTCTAAGAAGGTTAACTTTTAATTGTTTTCATTAGAACCTGGGTTAAATTTTAACTTGGGTGATGAATTTTCTAGAGGACTTTGGAACTAAACTTGGCGAAGCTGAAAACTGCCATTTGGGGTGTTGCAAGCAGTTTGTACATGTAAGGATAGAAATAAGAATTTATGTTTAGGATGCTCATCAATTTGTTCTGGGTGATAACACTTTGGGGGCATCTTTTAATTATTCAGATGTTTTAAAAAAACACCTACCCATTACTTTGGAGAAATCCTAAGGCCATAAAATTAGTTGACTGCAGCTGTTTCAGATGGGGACCTGAAGGGATCTGTTTGATGGTAAATCAGTTACTCTAGTAGGGTAACACCTTTGCCTCTGGGAGGACTGAAGAGTACCTGCCATGGAGCGATGGTTTGGTAATGTGCCCACTTGGCTAGGCCCCAGCTATTTTCCCAGAATTCCCTTTTTTTGTATGTTTCCAGTTTGAACAAGCTGCAAGAGGTATTCTATCTTAGGAGTCGCACCTGCCTTCCTCTAGCGGGACCTTTCTTGCTGAATCTATCTGTAACATAAAATCATGAAAGGCTGACACAGACATGGTCTGTACAGATTATGTAATTCAACTGGGTCTTAAACTTGGTACATTAGAAGATCCATCTGGGGATCTTTTTGAAATATGAGTTCCCAGTGATTCTGGTTCAGTAGGTCTGAGCCCAGGACATTTGAATTTTACAAGTTCCTCAGTGGTTTTGATGCAGCCAAGTGGGTTTGCTTGTCACTGTGATTCTGATCTAGAGGCTTTACGAGTGTGGTCCTTGGACCAGAGGAGCATCATTACATGAAATTTTGTGGGACATGCAAATTCCTAGCATCCACCCTGAACCTCCTGACCCAGAGGCTCTGTGGTTAAACAAGCCCTCAGGGGATTCTGATGCATGCTAAAGTTTGAGGACCAAATCTAGTCAAATCTCTCATTTTATACTTAAGGAAATTGAATCCATATAGAAGGGATATGTCTTTGGGTTAACAAAAACTGATGGGAATGGTTGGCATCCACTCATCAAGGTCTGGTGTTTTACGGGGAGAATACCTACAGCTTCTGTCTTGAGAAACCTCAAGTTACTGCATTTGTGAAAACAAGGCTTTCATCAACCAGAATGATATGATCCAGTGACCCTGTTTATAGTACAAAATGTCAAAGGAATGATTTTTTTTGGAATACAGATAAGATGCTATCAAAGACTAGTAGCACTCCAGCAAGCTTTGTGGATAAGAATTCTAAAAGCTGGAAAGGATTTGCATAAATGGAAAGACAGAGGGTGGTCATCTCCCCAAAGTGGAAAAATCACAGGAAGGAAGGGGCACGGCAAGGAAGACTCCAGCCTGGCTCAAGTGGAAGGTGCAAGTTAAGAGAATGTTGAGGGGATCTGTTGGATTTAGGAAAATAGTTGGGGACACGGTAGGAATAAACTGTATTTGAATGCTATTACCAAGTTGTATATGGCTGTCTCATAAACTGTGAGTCCATAGCACACTTTGCCAATTGAGACTGATCAGGAGGCAACTTTTTTTTATTATTATCACTTTTAAGTACATGCATAAATTTAACACTGAGCTAGCAAATTGCAGCAAGGCCTAGAGTCTTGAGAATATGATGTTCCTCATATTAATAACAGTGTTATTAAATAAAAGGGTAGTATAGATGCTTGGGGAGCTAAACTTAGCAAATAGAGAAAAATCATGTGTAATTAGTGGTATCCAGTCATTCCATGTAAATGGTATTTCAAGATGCTGGAAGATGCTTAAAACGTCTTATAGAAATAATTTTGTTTCAACGGAAAACCATGCTTGTACAGAGGACAACCTCCAGCCAATCTGATTCTTGTCTTGGGGCTATTTTACAGTTCTGTAAGTGGTAGGTAAATGATAGACATGTGAATTCTATCCTGAGGAGGTCTGATTGACCTTCCCAATTCTGTGGAAAAAGCCAGTTTCCTTCCATCTGCTTGAGAACCAAATCCATTCAAATCCCTCATTTTATAATTAAGGAAATTGTAGTTATACTTTTACAGTTAAAGAAATTTTATACTTAAGGAAATTCTTCAACACCCCCTCCTCCATCTAAATGCGTGCTTTGACTTTTCTTTCAAACCAGGTTTAACATCCACCTGGTTTCCTCATTAATTAGTGAGTAGCATAAAATCTTTAGCACATGTCATTTTTATTTATTTATTTTACTTTGGTATCATTAATATACAATTACATGAGCAACATTGTGGTTACTAGATTCCCCCCATTATCAAGTCCCCCCCCACCAACCCCATTGCAGTCACTGTCCATCAGGGTAGTAAGATGCTATAGAATCACTACTTGTCTTGTCTGTGCTATACTGCCTTCCCCGTGCCCCACCGCCCTACATTATGTGTAACACATGTCATTTTTAAATATATGTGAGCATCTTGATTTTAGCTTTGTCTGAAAATTACCCTTTAACAACTGGAATAAGTCTTTCTCCTCTTTTTATCTTACTGATTTGCCATCTCTGCAGTAAAGATGGCTATGAAGAAGGTCCTCCGTGATCTGAATTCACATTCACATCATAATTTTCCAATTAGAAGCATCTAAAGTAATAAGGTTCCATCTCTGCGGTCCTGAGTGTTTTCGCTGAGTTCATTTAGCGCCAGGAATCTGCTGGTCATTTCCCTACTGTCACTTATTTTCCCGATCCACCTTTCTTCCCGCTTTCTTTCGACAGCCAACTGAGGTGGTTATCACAACCTTAGTGGGAGGATCAGACAAAAGATGGAGTGGGGGCGGGGGAAAGGGAGGGCAAGTATGAAACTGTAATCGCTTAGATTTAAAAATAGCCTAATTATGATTGACAGCGAGGAAGTTACTTACAGGTCTTAGGAGCCAAGCACAAATGTAAATTTGACTGGCTGGAGTCTTCCTCCTCCCGGCCTCCCTCCCCTCTCTCCAGGCCCCCTTCCCCCCTCCCCCCCCCACCTCCCCTCCCTCCAGGCCCCCTGCTCCCTCCCCCTTTCTCTCCCCCATTCCCTCTTTCCCCCCTGCCCCCGCCCTCCCCTCTCCTTTTCCCCAGCCTCCTTCTCCCCTCCGCTCCCTCCCTCCTGCCCCCTTCCTTCCCCTCCTCCCTCCGCTCCAGCCTTCCAGGGAGCCTGGCCCGCCAGGCACTGCCACTGGCCGCCAGGGTCCCGCCGCGCTCTGTCACCGCGGCCACTTCCGCCCGGGAGGGCGGTGCCTCCCCTCGGCCCGCCCCCGACTGTCTGCCGGGCCGCCGACCGCCTCTCGGGTAGGAGCGGTGACTAGGGACGGCCGGACCAGGTACGTGCGCTTCCCGGAGCGCTCAGCTCTAGCTGTCGCGCGTTTGCGGGGCCAGGGACCTTTCCTGCGCCCAGGTAGTGAGCCCATCCGAGTGCATTTTGGGGACCTGACTTTTACCAAAGCAGCACATTGTCTTTGCAGAAGAGCAGCCCCGCTGACCCACTTGGGAATGTTTTCCTGCTTTGCTTAGCCTACCTTTTAAAAACAGTTGAAATCATACCGTGTACAAATTTGTATTCGCTTTTTTCCGTGGAACACTATGCCTCAAATCTTTTCCCTATGACGTTAAGTATTCTTTGTAACTCTTTTCCTACAGTTGGTCATGTTGCTTGTGTAGTTTTTGCTGATATAAAACTATGAGGAAAATTATCATATTCACATCAAAATCTTTATTCACATTTGACAGTATTACCTTAGGATGGCTGTTAAGCGAGAAGGTGCTGGGTCCTGGAAGCTGGGTGCGTGTTGCCAAGGAAGACCGCCCAGTTCAAAGCCACAGTCTGTGGCTCCCAGCATAGGCCCTCCCAGGCCTTGCTGGCACTGGGTACTGCAATTAAGGTTTACTTGCTGATGGAAAGTGCCACCTGTTGTTTTCAAGGCCCACTTAAAATAAGGTGCTCAGAAGTGAGGCCTGCGGGTAAATGGGGAAATATTATCCAGGCCTCGGAACAGCGGGACTAAAGGCCAAAGGTAAGCCGCCTTCTGGCCAGCATGCCCAAACCATGTGTAGCTTTCTGATGAATGCTGGATAGGCCGCATACCCTAAGGAAAATGCGCATGATTGCCGAAAAATAAATATTTGGAGTTGCTGACATTCACAGTATCATTGATGGAGAAGCAGGGCCCTGCTTTCCCGGCTGTGAGATTGAAAACCGGTTGCACTAAGTTCCGGCACTGTTTACCCAGTGAAGGAAGGGCACCACGCCTGCCACTAGCCACAGTCACTATCATCTTTGAATGTTGCTTTCATTGCCTGTGCAGTTTCCATTTCTAAATCTTTGAAGCTTCCAGCAATTTATTCTGAGACTTCCGTGCTTGTTGTAGTTCCAGCCTTGGCAATCACTTTGCTCTCAAAAAGTCTGTTTCCTGTATCTTTCTTGGAGAACTTCATTTTGCATTGGGAAGTCTGACTCTTGAGTTATTTAAATCCTCGGAGGTATGGAAACCGGAAAACCACTCTTGTCAGGCCATACTTTACACCCACTTCTTGCTTTTCTGAGTTCCAGGGAGAAAAAGGGAATGTCATTCAGTTACACCTTTAAAAGACAATATTCAAATAAGGTAAAATCATGACTCTCATATAGGTATAAAGATGAGCATGTGTTAAAAGATTTTACTTTCCTCATTAAAGAGGGAACCAGGCAGATGTTATAACTGGTTCAAAAGAAAAGTCGAGAAGCTCAAATTTATTTGGAGTAAAGGAATGCCTTGGGAAGGTTCATTTTAGGAAAGGAGGGAGGGACAGGCAGCCCCCTGGGAATTTGCACATCAGACAGCCGCCAGTGATTTCCAAGGGTCTTGACTTGTAATTTTGTGGTGGTACTTTGTGTGAACAGAGCTGCAGGGTGTTAAAAAATGATTCGTCCACGACACTGGTAAAGAATGGGCAGGCTGACTTTACGCAGGTAATGCCATCCAGCTACACTTATTACACATATTCAGTTACATGACCTTAGTCAGGACCATGGGAGGAGGTGTAGGGACCACTGCAGGGGGTTTACGGTGAGGGAGAGATGGGGCTCAACTCCAAATACAACGAAGAAAAGTGGGAATTTATAGCCAAGGAGTAGAGGGAGGGGTCAGTGGATGGAAAATTGGTAAGAGGAAACATCATGGATAAAGGGAGTTCTGGCTGAAGGGACCTAACAGGACTCTTGCAGAAGGCAAGCCAGAATGGGTAGACACCACCGGGGGCATGGTGCGGAGGACTCAGATTAGGCTCAGGGATTCTAGTAAACTGATTTAGGATAGGATTCTTACTAAAACTGGACAATGCAGAGATGAACCCAGAAGTTCCAAAGTTGGGGTCTCCTTGAGAAGAGACTTCAGAGGAGCTTGGTCAAGGTGAGAATCTTTGTCAAGAGGTGGCAGAAGTCACTCTGCTGGGGAATGGGCCTTGAGGTCATTCACACATACATGGCATCTTGCATGAATGTTATAGGGAAACTGTGTACTCCTAGCCAGTGTGGCATTGCCAAAGAGCGTGCTGGCCAGGATCTCTGCAGGGGTGTGTCCCGGTCATCTTTGGCACCGTGAATAGGGCCCTGATTTCCAGAGGCTTTGCCAGTGGGGACCACAGATCTGGTCTCCAGTTAGCCAGCATGTGTTGCTAAACTCACCTTCCATGATACAGAAAAGTCCTCTTGACACATTTCATGAGGGCCCCACTGGACATGTCAGACCACAGCCCCATCCCTGAATAGGAAACCGAAACTTCATCACACGGTGAATGACACTCTCATGGCATACACAGGAAACTGTTTCAGTGGGAGAGTGGGAGGGTCCCCATGGCCTGCCGCACACTGTCTGGGCTGTCTGATTCCAGCCCTGGTCCTTGTATGTGAGCTATTTTGCAACTGTAAGTCTTGGTAATGATAGGTGTGTAAATGCTGCCCTGTCTGGTAGAGAGTTAACTGGCTTCTGCCCCTCCTGTGGAAAAACCAGTTTTATCTCCACTGGCAATCTCAACATGCCTTTACTCCATATACATTTGTGCTCTTTTCATTTTTCCTTCTAACCATTTGGAACATTAGCCTCATTGCCTCCTGTTGTATGAGTAAAATAAAATCCTTAATGTGTTCATTTTATATCTGTATGAGATTCATGGTTTTACTTTTTTTCTGAAAATTATATCCTGGCAAATGTGTCACGGCAGGGAGGGGAGCCCGATCCTGAGAGGTATGTACAGAAACTTATCGAGAGTACAGTGGGTAGAACTTTGAGGATCGTTCCCCAATGCTCTTTCCCCAGGGGCCACGAGGGGGTGCAGTTGGTAGAAAATGTCTGCCTGCTCACGGTGGTTGGGTCCCAGGACGCACACTTCGCTGTGCCCCAGCAGGGGCCTGGCAGGAGTCCGGTGGCACACAGGAGGTGCCCCCAGGCCTCCCCTGGCCACGGCTCTTTTTGCAGGCACTGCAGGAGAAAACTTTGCAGCACCACTCCAGACAGTGGCTTTCCTGGTTGTAAACACTCCTTTTGGAAAGTGGGTATCAAATGAAGATACAGTAAAAAGGTTCAGATGCAAGGCTGCTTTGGAATGGCCAGGATTTTCTGGGGTCTCTGCGTCCTCATAGGACACAGCCCACATATGCAATCAACCCAAGGAACTGGTTCTCAACAAACAGTGCAGTGGAACATAAAATTTATTCCTATTGGTACTGGATTGTTCTGACTTCTCTCACTAAGGTAGCTTATGAAAGCAAAACCATGAAAACAGAGTCAAGTCAAATCTTCTTGGAGCAAATGAGCAGCTCTTACTGTGTCTTATCTGAAAATTCAGTTCTTTTATTTCTACTTAGGAACATTTAGAATATCCTGGAAAGTACAGGAAGTAATATAATAGTCCCCATATCCACATGACCCAGATTAAGAAGATGTTAACCTTTTGTCCTCTGTACTTAAATTAAAATTTTTGTGAGAAATAAAATGTAATACATCCAATTAAAGCCACTGATCTCCATCCCTTTTCTTCACCAAAAACCACTGTCTGATCATGGTGTGTTTTATTCCCATGAGTTATACTTTACAGCATATTTATTAATAAAATATGCATTATTTTGGGGCTTAAGCACTTACTTAGCATCAAAAAAGCCATTGTCTTTTTATATAGCATTATGTTTTTGAGATTTATCATATTGATAAATATACCTGTAGTGTGTTCACTGAACTGCTGTGCACTTTTTTTTTTAATGTATTCCTTTCCGAGGGCTGCTGTAACAAATTACCATGAACTGGGTGACTTAAAACAACACAGATTTCTTTTACAGTTCTAGAGGCCCGAATTCTGAAATGAAGGTGTCCACAGGGCCATGCTCTCTCTGAAACCCCCAAGGGAAATGCTTCCTTGCCTTTCTTCTGGCTGCTGGTGACGGCTGGCATTCCTTGGTCTTCCTTGGCTTGTAGATGCCTCACTCATCTCTGCCTGTGTCTTCACATTTGTATGAATTTCAGATTTATTTGAATTCTTCCTATATCTCATCTAAATACTAAATCCTCTATCCAAGTTTCACTCTCCTATAAGGATACTTTGGATTAGCGTGTCCCCCCCCCCTTTAATCCAGCAGGACCTCACTTTAATTTGATTATCTCTGCAAATAAGAGCACACATTCTGGGGATTGAGACTTGAACATATCTTTTCAGGGACACAGTTTAACCCATAACAATGAATAACCACAATTTATCCCGGCCTCCTCCTGATGGTCAATCAGGTTGCTTCCAATTGTTGTCATCACATCTGTGCCTCCAAGAACATCCTTCCAAACCCACTGTGTTTGTGCACATGCACACACACAGACACAAGTGTAAATACACCCAGTGGTGGGATTTTGGGGCTGCCAGATGTCTTCATCTTTGACCTTGCTAGACCTTGCCAGATGCTTCCTGGGAATTTGCAACCATTCACATTTCTGACCCCTTCCCTGCGTGGACACCCTCTCTTGGTGTCAACAGACACTTTGCCAATCTGCAAGATGCAAAATGGCATCTCCTTGATGTTCTTCATACAATTTCCTTAAGTACCAATGAGGATGAGTATCTTTCCGTGTGTTTATGGGCCATTCAGTGTACCCTTTCGTGAATTGCCTATTTATGTCTTTGGAACATTTTTCATTTTTCTATTGGGTTTGTTTTTTTCCTTGTATATTTATACGAATTCTTCCTATGTTTTATCTGGATACTAAATCCTCTGCTTTGAGAATAATATGTTCTCGTAGTCTTTATCTTGTTTTTTTACTTTATGGAGGCTTCTGTCTTACAGTGTTTAAAATTTTGATGAAAGTGTAAAGACTTTTTGTTGTGGAGAATCTCAAGCATATATAAAAGTAAGCAGTCTAGTACAAGGGACGCTCCTGAACTCACCATCCAGTTCAACCGTGTAAAACGTGGACTCTCTCCTCACCTCTGCCACCCACGGGGCTGTTTTGAAGCAGATCCCAGATATCTGGTCATTTTATCTGTTACGGACATCAGTATGTGGCTGTAAAAGATAAGGACTCAAAATGAAAAAAAAAAATCTCTGCAATACCTTTATCTCCTTCTCCCCCACCGTTAATAGTAATTCTCAATATCAGCCAATACGCAGTTAGTCCAGTTTCCCCAGCTGCCTTATAAGTGTTCTTTACAATCGGCCCCTGATGTGGATGGCCGTGTATCCCCCACATTCATATGTGGAGGCCCCCAAGGGGATGGTATTGGGAGGCGGGGCCTTTGGGAGGGGGTTTGGTTTAGATGAGGGCATGAGGGTTTGTGCCTTGCAAGCAGAGGAGGAGAGCTTGTTTCTGTCTCTGTGCGGAGTGAGGGCGCTGTCAGAAGACGGCCATCTGCGAGTGGGAGCTGGTCCTCACCAGACCCAGCACCACACTGGGCCCTGATCTAGGACTTCCCACCTCCTGAAAGGAAAGTCTGTTGTCGGAGCCCCCCCGGCCTGTGGTATTTTCTTATGGACACCTGAGCAGACTAATGCATATGTAATGAAATGAAATTTATTAACCCCTTCCTTTATGGTGTATGTTTTGGGGTCCAATGTGAGAAATTCTGCCTCACCCCAAGGTTCGGGAAAAAGTTATTCTCTCTTTTCTTGTAACAACTAAGTGTTGCTTTTCATACTTAGGTTTCTAACCATCTGACAGGGTCACTGTATGGGTAAGTAGGGGTCCACTGATTTGTCTTCTCACCTGCGTCGCCCAGCATCGCACCTTAAGCCCCCTTATTGGCCAGTGTGTGCCCCACGGACCCCCTTGCCGTGTTGTGGTTACCTCTGTTCTGACTGCATCTCTCCTAGCTCCAAACCTGTGCCCTGCAGCTGGGCCTGGCAGGAGAGCCCTGGCCTCACTGACCATGTCCATTTTCCAGGCCTGCACCTCCCTGTGCCACCCTGCTCACACCTGCCCTGCTCTCACCCTGAGCTGTTGACTCTGCTTTTCAGTTCTCGGAGCAAAGAGATGCAGATAGGGAGCACCCACAGCCTCCTGCCCGACATCGTCCACGACCTGTGTTTGTGTCCACGCCCTCTGCCTCCCTCCTGGGGCCGTGGGGTCCTGTCCATGCTTCTGCAGAAGGTGGCCTCCTCCACCTTGCTGACCCATCCCCTCACCTAACCGGAGCCAGTCCCCTCCGGCCTCCCACTTCCCACCATCATTTTGGTTTGGTTTTGCTTTGTTTTCCTCTCTCTCATATCATTCATGTCCACGTCCAAATTTGCTGAAATTTCTTCCATTACAAAATAAAAAGACTTGCTGCCATACCTTCCCTCCATCTTCTTACCACGTTGAAGTCTTTACTGTTGAAGGACCCCAGGGCTCAATATTCTAGATTTTTCTTTGTCTATCATTCCTTTAATGATGTCACTGACTCTCAAGGTTTTAAATGCTGTGTACAGCCAATTCTCATTATTCACAGTGGTTATATTCCATAAAGTAATGTGAATACTGAGCTAATGAATTCTGAACCATTGCTCCCAGGGGAAATACAGTTAGGTTCCTGCAAGCCTCTTGTCACATTTCTGTCTACTGATCATCAATACATAACCTTGTTTTATGTGTGTTTCTATTTAAAGACACCTTATTTAATACACAGTTGATTTATTAGCATTGAACTCATGGCTGGCAGCTCTCTAATTCATGCCTGAACTAAACTTGTCTAATGCACATGTTTTCTCTGTAAAGCATGTCTCAGCCTTCTTGCATTTAGAAACACCACATAGCACTTCAGCACTATGCCCAAGGGCCATTTCTAAACAATGAAATCACCAACAAAAAGCAGAAAAGTGCAGAAAGATGTGGCACTAAATAGGCTGCTTGTCCACAGTATGAGAGCTGACCCAAAAGGGCCGTGTCACCTGGTTCAGCCTTGGCTGGGACTGTGCATGCTGGTGACTCAGACTTACCACAGCTCTACACAGGTCCGTGGAAGATGACCAAAGGCTGCACACATTACTTTTAGAGTTACAAATAGACTTAGTGAGTAGGCGAATTCATAAATATGGAATATGCAAAGAATGAGGTTCGACTCTATGTGCTGATCACCCAAGTTCATAGCTTTAGCTTGGACCCTACCCCGAACTTTGTCTTGGTTATCTAGCTGTCCATTCGGCTTCTCTAATAGACACTTCAAACTTAATATGCTCCCTCTGTAAGGCCTGATCTCTTCACACCTGCTCTTCCTGCAGCCTCCGCCTTCTCATTAAAGACACCGTCCTTTTCCAGTTGCTCCAGCAAAAAACTATGCATCACTGACTCCTCTTTTTACCATCTGCCAGCAAAACCACATTTTGCCTTTCCCTGTAAAATCTATCCCGACCCTGACCATTCTCACCCTTTTCACCATTATCATCCGGTGGAAGCTATGCCCGCTCGTGCCTGGGCTATTGTAGTAGCTACCAACTGGACTTTCATTTCTTCCTTTGTTCCTTGATGATCCTTTCTCAAAACAGCACATTCAATGGTGATTTTAAATCAAGTCAAATAAGGCCTCTCCTCTTCCCCAAACCTTCCAACAGCTTCCATCTCAAACTGAAGAAAAGCCAAAATCTTGCAGTAACGCGTTCACATTATCCCCCACTGATCTCTCCCCCTTGCTCCTTCTGTTCCAACTACATTGGTCTCCTTGCTATTCCTCAGAAATTCAAAGAAAGTGAACACACGTATACTGGTCATCTAGATGCAACAGATATTTGAAATTTGCCATAACTGCTTTATGTATATATTTGTGTCTGTGCACGTGTGTTTTACGAACAACGGGAGGGTGAATTGCAGCTACTGATATTTCATCCCTAGCACTTGAGCACACACCGTCTAAGAGTAAAAACATTCTCCTACATAACCACTATGTTCACACCTTAGAAAATTAATAATTCATAACATCAACTATCATTCCCGTTCACTTCCCCAGTTGTCTCTGATAGCTGTTCATTCTGAGTCAGAATCTCGTCAGGCTCACACAGTGCATTTGGTTTTATTTCTCTTTAGTTTCTTCTGATCTAGAGCCATCTGACCACTCTTTTTCTCTTCCATTGATTTTTGAAGTTAGATGTAGAAAAGACAGGGAAACATTCCCTCTCTTTTACTCTGCATATTTGTCAGTTTTTTCTGTTACCAAATTTATTAGCAAAGTTGTTCATACTAATGTCTTTTTTATTTTTAAGGAGGACTTCTTTACTTATGTCACCTTTTTCATTCCACATAGTGTTTCATTGTGGTTGTTGTGTGTGTGTTTATTGTTCTTTCCTTTTTATTCGTCAGTTTTGCTGGAGATATGCCTACTCTGTAACTCTTCAAATATCTGATTTTAATCTTTTTCTATTTTCTCTGTTGGTTATTTCCATCTCATTATTGTCTCCTTTTGGGTTTATTCAGTCCCCCCACCCCCTTCTTGAATTGGATGCTTAGCTTATTTTCATTCTTTCCTCTTGTCCAATATACACAGTTGAAGAGAATCAGAATACGCCACCCCAAATATGACACTTTGGCATATTGATTATTTTGAGCTGAAGGCAATTGGGAAACAGCAGACACAAGAAGAGCTTTTTGCCCTCCCCCTTCTGCTTAAAACCTAGGCATGAATTCACATCTCCCTTCCCCCTCCTGGATGAAGACAGCGACCCTATCACCAGAGATGGAGAGCAGCATTAGATGAGTCTGTGCAAAGGAACCTTACTAAAATAACCTTTACGTTTCATCAGTTCTGCTCATGTTTCCTAATCACTTCACTACCATTTATCACCCTTTGTTAAAATGGTATATAAGCCCCATTTCTTTGGTTATGACTTCTTTTCTGTGAATTCCCAGAATACTTCAATTAAAAATAATTGTTACATTTGTATGCCTTTTCTCCTGTTAATTTGTCTTTTGTCAGTTACATTCACAGGCTCCCAGACACTGAATCTAAGAGAACAGAGGTGAGACACCATCTAAGCTATCAGTATTTCTCTGTATGCCACTGTATTGTTTTAACTTTTGTTCTATCGTGTTTCCACTGTAATTCAGTTCTAACCCTTTTGATTTTTTATTATAATTTCTTCATTGTACTAATATAACATGTTTTATATAAAATCTTTATTGACTTCGTGGGGTAATATGTGGGCAGTTTTAGTAACTGTTCACATCTGCTTGAAAAGACTGTATGTTCTTGAATTACTAATGAAGAGATTTATATCTTTGGTTTCAGTATTCCCAGCTCCTCCTTTCTGATGGAAATTTTTTCAATTAAAAAAAAATTCCCTTGAAAAATCTGTCTCAAATAGTGAATTTAATCTATTTGTATTTATGCGGATTTATTCCAGCCATGTTATTTCTTGCTTTATAGTTGATGGGTTTTCAATTTTCTTTTTATTTTCCTTTCCTGCTTTCTGTTTGTTTGGTCAAGCTTGTTTAGGCCCCTTGCTCATTCCCACTCCCAGTTCTTTCTCCTGATTCTTGTTTTTATTTGGGTCTCTTCCTCACGTGTAGCTTCTTAACAATGAGCATCTCTTTGGTGGGTAGAGATTTGGGGCCTGGATTATGAAAATGTTGCTGTAAAGTAGATCTGCATTTGCTGCTGCCTGGTCTCCAGGGATATCACTGCTCAGGGTCATAGTCGCAGTATTTCTACTTTGAAAGGATAGTGAAATTTGGGGGACTGGCTACTTTTATACTTCCCTGGGCTTTCTAACTATAATCCTAGTACTGGTTGGTAGAGTTTTTTTTCCCTCTCTTTTGTTAATTAATTAATTTATTTATTTATTTATCTATCTATCATCTATTTATTTATTATTTATTTATTTATTTATTTTTACTTTCCCTACTAACTATGAACCTTTGAGGGCTCTGACATTGTATAGGGAGGTCTTAGTTACAAATTCCCGTCTCACGGGGTCTCAAGAGCCTCCCGGACCCCAACTCCTAAGCACCTTTTGTGTATAGGCTTGTTTCTGGGTCTAGTCTGTCCCTGAGCATTGCTGGGTTCCCTCAGCACCTGCTCATGCTCTTCTGACCCTGGCTTTCCATTTCCTCCCCAGTCCTGGCTCGAGGTTGTTCTTTTTCCTAGGAGCTCCACCAGTTTAGGTTTTATATGTTGGTTACAGTCACTCTGGTACTTCTAGTGTTTGTAAAGGAATGGATTCCTGTTAGCCTTAATCTGCAGAACTAGATGTTATCAACAATTTCCTTTAAATTTTAAATTAATTTAAAATTAATTTTTTCCTGTAATCTTGATTTTCATTTACTTAGTACTTATAATCTTTGGATTTGCACCACTTAGAATATAATGCATGTTTCTCTCTCTATAGTCCAACTTCATTATCTCCAATGGCTAATGAAGCTCAGCCTTGTCCGTGTGATATTGGCCACAGGATAGAGTATGGCGGGATGGGGCATGAAGTCCAGGTCCAGCACATCAAGGCTTATGTCACCAAACCCTCCATTGACATGGGAAAGGCTGTGGTCGTCATTCAAGATATATTCGGCTGGGAATTGCCCAATATGAGATATATGGCTGACATGATTGCAGGACATGGATATACGTACGTATAAAGTTCTATTCCTTTGCTTGGATTCGTGTAAATTTCTGTGATCTATTTTCTTCCCTTCAGGGAAAACAAAACCAAGCCAAGCCATGACTATTCTAATTTACAGTATCTACTTCCTTATCTTACTGGGCTGCAGGTAAATGGGGAATGCCCATCTGAAATTTAAACACCTGCCCAGTGTCCAATGGAAGCCACCTGCTCCCACTCCAGTCCCTGGGCTTCAGACCTTCCTCACAGTGTCTGGCCCTGCTGATGTGTGGGACACTGTGGGAGTCCTTCCTGACTGGGGCCCTAACAGATGCAGGAACAGGTTGCCTGGGGCAGACCTCGCCCACTCTGAAATGGACCCATAATTTGGCTTCTGAAGTGTCTCAGTCTCAAGTCCATACTTTGGAAGCTGGGCATCCATGGTTATCTTGGTGTAAACACACACCATCCTCGCGTGGCACTGTCTGAGCTGGACGGGGCTCCGGAACCGGCACAGGGAGGCCTCACTCATCTCCTAAGGATTATTTTTGTCACATCCAGTGGCATGGCCTGTGGCGAATACTGTCACCTGTTTGCGTCTCCGTGCTTTTGGTAACAGCTTCTATAAACACAGGGGAGAGTAGAACCCATTCCTTCCTCTCCAGCCTCAGAAAGCCCAGAACCTGGGGTGTGATGCAACCAATATCCTTGTTTTTTTTTCAAAAAGAGAAGCTGGAAATCAACGTGTGTGCCTACCTCGTTTTCCTGTGAAGAGAAGCCCATTTAAAGCGGCACACTCACTGCCACATGGCATGTTTAGTGTGGATGGAAAAGAGGACTTCCGCTGACTTTTCACTTCTTTATGTCCCCAAATTTCTCCTGGAAGATGGAGCAACTTAACTTTATAGGGGCAAAATCAAGTAACAAAAATAACAGCCAAGCCTCATTGCCTCCCGGGCGTGGGCCTCACGGGGGTAACTGTCCTTAACCCCCAACAGCTGCACCAGGGCAGGACTACCTTTGTTCCCATTTTGCTGACCAGGAAACCAGGGTGGATTCACTTGCCCCAGTCACCTAGCAGCAACTGGCAGATTGGGTGGAATTGTGGCTTCTGCTGCCTAATGGCGGCGGGCCCTTCAGCTAGAGACCGACCATGAAAAACGAGGACGACGCCTATGATTTACAAGAGCTTCCGCACTTACACAAAACTCATCTTGCCCTCAAAATAATCCTCTGAGGTTGGGCGGTGCTGGGCGCAGGTTCCATCTGTCAGAGCAAGAAAATGAGGCTAAAAATAGCCAGATGACTTGTTAAGGTTACTGGAACTCGAACTTAGATTCTCCTGAGCCAGACGTCGGTGTCCCTTCCGCGCGGCAGGAGGGGCCGGGGGTTTCATCCACAGGGACGGACTTTATTTTGGGAAACACTCTCTGTCTGGAGCTGCCTCGGCCCTGCCCCTGGGGTTGACTCACATGAAGATCGACTAGACTTGAGCGACGTGGCTTGTTTTCTCTCCACGGCCCTTTTTAGAACCTGCAGGAGCCCATACACTCTCATCAGGAAATTGTGCCCTACTGGCGGCCTGGGCAGAGGCTAGGAAAATTGCTTCGTCATAATGACTGGACATGCTCCCCAGGTGTGCCTTCTGGCCTGAGGCCAGCGTGAAAGGCCAGTGGAGAGATGTGATCGCATGTCCTGGGGCAGGAGGAGCCCTGTCCCCACCCTGCCCGGGCCCTTGCTGCCCAGGCCCCCATCCTGTGCTTTAGTCTCGAGCAGGCAGTGTGCCCTGCAGGATGGTCTCATCAGTTCCCATGGGCTGGGCCCTAAGCAGGCTGCCAGAGGCCGTGTACCTACGGTTATGAAATCCGAGACGGTCTGGCCTGAGGCCGGTATGCCTTTTTGCTGCCATCAGAGTTGGCCTTTGTGGCCACCATTTTTCTTTTCCTGGGAGCCAGAATCGCCAGCGTAGCAAGTTTCTTAATGAATAGAAGCAATACCAAGTCCCAGCAACACTGAAACTAAGGGCAATGAATGTCTTTACTTTACAGAACCATTGTTCCAGACTTCTTCGCAGGTCAAGAGCCCTGGCACCCCTCTAGAGACTGGTCCACTTTCCCTGAGTGGTTGAAAACAAGAGACGCCCGAAAGATCAATAAGTAAGTTATTGGTGGGTGCAGCTGTGTTTGTGGCATCCCCAGGGCACCAGGGAGAGCAGAGGCCAGGAGGGGTGGCTGTGGCTTCCCCGTTCAGCACCCACCCTCCCTCCCTGCCAGTGGCCAGCCAGGGGAGTCCTTCCGAAAGGGCAAAGGAAACCTTTCAGCAGCAGGTGCCCTGGAAGGTCAGAAACCAGCCAGCGCTCCGGCTGCCCAGGAAGCTCAGTGCTTCCCTTTCTGGGAGGCTTCATGGCACTGATGCCAAGGGAACCTTGGAAGGGCCAGTGGGACAATTTCCCTGGACTGTGTGGGGCTTTGGGGTCCATGGGGTCAGTACTCCACTCCTTCCTTCCCCTTCTGGCAGCAGAATCAGTTGAGAAAATGGGCAGAGAAATGGAACTAGAGCAAATGCCAGCCTGTTACTACTCGGTGGGGACCCATGGCTTTGGATCTGAAGCCCAAAGGGCCCGCCCTTCCCCCCAGTCTAGACCTTGACCCTCCCCCGGGCCGCCCAGGTAGACTTTGGGTCTTACGTCAGACCCACCAGAACAGGTCTGCTATCTTGCCAGGGTCCAGAGGCCAGTGAGAAGAAAAGGGCTGGGGGAATCCCCCAGGAGAGCAGCCTCTTGTGTTAGGTTAGCTCTGCAGAGTCCAGAAGCAAAGACCAGAGCTCTCAGCTGCCATCCGGACCCAGAGGGGACCTAAGTATGGACGGGGAAGAGGCCAGGAATGTTCTCTAATGCCAGGCTGCTCCTGAATAAGAAAACCTGAGCTCAGGGCAAAGGGTGCCCCCACTCCCACCCCCGCTCACCTTGGCCATTTGTCCTGACCATTTTCCTCTCCCATCACCTGATTCTACTGGCATGCACCTGAGCCTTGTGTTTGATCAGCCCCCAAGCCCAGGCTGGGGCCACTGCTAATAATGTGAACCCCCCCCCCACCTGTGGCCTTGCAGTCCCTGGAACTCTCTGCTCCTTTCTTCAATCACTGAGTGCCCCCCAGAGCTGAATCTGGGGCTGCTCCCCTCCCAGCTGATGAGCCTTGGGGAAGACATGGCCCACAGTCCAAGGGGCCTCTGCCCTACTGAGTGCCACTTCCTGGCTACTCAGCCCTGCTGCCCTCCCCACACTCACTGGGGCCAGACTCTCCTAGGTTCAGGTCACCCTCTTTCTGGGGTCCTTTGCAGAGCAGCAGGGCTTGGTGGCTCAGGCCAGGGTCTCCCTAGAGTCTCCGTGCCATCTATCTGTGGAGATACTGCCCTCTCTGCCCTGGGGCCTCCCAGCATGGCTGTATGTATTAGCAAGTATTAACCTCAGGGCCTGGCAGGCGGGAGACTGGGCCCGCAGCTCTCTCTGGGACTGCTTCCAGGATGTCAGCCACCTTCTCTCCCTGGGGAGTCCCACTGCAGGGGTATGAAGGTCTGGCTCCATCGCCTGAGTCGGGGGGGAACCCGAGGGCTACCCCTGCTCCGAGATTCCCTGGGAGCTGGTTGAGGCCTTTGCAGAGACCGCATCACAGCCAGCATCCCCTGTGCGCACTCTGGCTTCCTTCCTCCCCTGCCAGCATCAGTCCCAAGACTGCTATAAACCGGCTTCCTTATCTGCTTGCAGGCTGAGCCTGCAACCCCAGGAGAAACAAAATGAAGCAAGAAATGAAGAGTCAATTAGAAGTAAAACCACAAGAGAACCAAAGAGACTGATAAGAACACAAAATCCAGCTTTGCATATGAAGAGTTGTGGGGTGGGGATAGTTAGGACATTTTTCTCCTTTTGAGGAAAAGCTGTGTCGCTCAGCCTTCCATTTGTGAGCACAAATAAGGGCGACCAGGCATTGGGGAAGCTCAGGGTAAATGTATAACAGCCATGTATTTTAAATCAAAACGAGACATAAAATAGCAACACTAACTTCTGCAGTTGACCGAGGTCCTCGTATCTTGTCACCTGTGGTTTGTTTGAAAGTGATGGAAAGCTCATCTTGAATGCTGACTGCTTAAGCAGTCTTGGAATTTATTGGTTATAGCACTGAAGAGAGGCAGTTGCTGGCTTCCAGCAGTGATTGGCACATAGCTCAGAAGATACCCCCAGGAATTGCCCCCCACCATCCCTCGGCAACCCTTCTTGTATGCTGACTCCGTTCTCAGGCAGCTTTTGCCTCTGGGTGGCAAGATGGCAGCAGCTCCAGTCTCACATTGGCCCCTTTCCCAGAAACCCAGAAAAATTCTCATTTTGCATGGATGGTTCTGAGTCATGCGTCCATCCTTGAACCAATCACGGTGGCCAGGCGATTGCTATGCTCTGACTGGCCAGGCCTGAGCCACACACTCCACTCCTGGAACCAGAGGCAGAGAGGCTTCCCCCACTTCTCACCACCGCATACCCCACCACAAGGTATATGGACTGAGCATTGGGAGGGAGGGTTCACTCAAAGCTAAATCCTGGTGTTCCCATAAGAGTGGGGACAGGTTCAGAGCAACACAAGCAAACATATGTTTACCCAAGTCAGGTAAAGAATTTTTATGGAAATTATCTCTCCTTTCTTGCCCCTCCAGTTAATGCAATTTTTCTTACTATCAAAGCACTCAAGAAAAATTTTAAAATCAAAATATTAAAAATGATTGTTTTTTTCCATTTTATTTTGCAGAATTACTTAACTTCTATTCTTCTAACATTATGAAAATAACTAGCACAGAGTGGTATAATACAATATGTTTAAATGTGTTCAAAGATAGGTTATGATAGGGAAAAGAAAAGGAAATGCAACAGAATTGCTTTCTCTGCTTTTTTTTAAATTACAAATTGAAGAAATCAGCATTTCTTCTTTAGTAAATAAACAGAAATTCCTGGGCTGGCCTTCAGCCCTGCCTCCATTTGGGTATATTGCTTCTAGTTGAAAATATGAGTTCCAAACAACCAGTTTACAAAAGAACCATCTGTAGGACGGGACCACGGGTCTTGGTCCCCGCGTGGCCTAAACAGTCCTGGTGGCTTTCCAAATATGCTCTGCTGTTTGGTCCTGGGAGGAAATGAGCGATGCAGAGTTGGGGTGTTAGGCAAAGAGAATGAATGTGCCAAATCAGAGTTTGGGGAGCTGCCTAGTTGCATCTGGTGCCTGTTGAGAGGAGCCTGGGGTACGGGATGGGGCAGATATCGGGGGTCAGGTTTTGGGAGCTGTGCTGTACCCCTGGCCTTTACCCCGAGGCTATGGAAGACCATCACTCAGCTTTCAGCTGGAAAGTTTGCTGCTCAGATCCTGTGTTTACCTAAGAGCCCTGCAGCCCCATCAGCTGGTAGGAGGAGGCTGGGCTTTGGGTGTGGTAGGGAGACCTGTCTGGAGACCTTTGGGGAGATGCGTCACCCAGGCAGAAGATGATGAGGACTGAGCTCCAAGAGCAAAAACCCCAGAACCTCAAGGAACACTTGCTGTTCCATGGGCACAGTGCTAGCTGCCCAGAGCCTTTCCTGGGCACTCATGGGTTTTGGTGGGTTTTTTTGCCCCCACATCCCAGTTTTATTGAGCTGTAATTGAGACATAACCTTGAGTAGGTTTAAGGCATGCAACGTGTTGATTTGATATATTTATATATGCAAAATGATTACCACCATAGCCTTGGCTATGTGCCAACATCCCATTACATAGTTACTGTTTCTTTCTGATAGTGAAAATATTTAAGATTGATAGTCTTAGCAACACTCATGTATATAACACCATATTATTAGCTATAGTCACCATGCTGTACACGACATCCCGAACTTGTTACTCTTATACTGGAAGTTTGTATGCCCTTTGTCCAGTGTCTCCCCATTTCCCCCACCCCGGACCCCCGGTAACCACTGTTCTACTCTGTTTCTGAGTTCGATTTTTTAGAATCCACATATAAGTGATATATACCTCTTGCTTCTTGAATAACTTTTCTTTCTGTTCTAGAGAGGTA
Source organism: Smutsia gigantea (assembly GCA_032199065.1). Lineage (NCBI taxonomy): Eukaryota > Metazoa > Chordata > Mammalia > Pholidota > Manidae > Smutsia > Smutsia gigantea. Next base: position 214,655 of record JAVSCE010019468.1, read on the forward strand.
GAGGTTGTCTTGAAGTATCTGAAACAACAGTGTCATGCCCAGAAAATTGGCGTCGTGGGATTCTGCTGGGGTGGAGTGGCTGTCCATCACGTGATGATGAAATACCCAGAATTCAGGGCAGGGGTGTCCATCTATGGTAAATCTGCCCTGTACATTTCTACACAGTGAGATCAGGAGGAGTGGATGAAGGACAACGATAAGCCTCTTCCCAAGCCAGGGGTTCTGGGTACAATGCAAAACCCAGGTGTACAGAGAGCCTGTCGCAAGGGAATTGGCTTTACAGATTGGGAAGTAGAGGTGGAGGTTGGTACTGCAGTAGCCAGAAGATGTCACCAGGAGTGAGAATCCTGGGTCCCAACAGTGTGCCTTTAGGAAAGGCACCTAACCTGAGGTCTCATTTCTTCACCTAGGATTAAGGGGATGACGTGGATTTCTGTGATAATGGTTAATACCAAGGAATATTTTCTTGAGAAATGTCTATGAAAATAGTTTTCCGAGATAGGAATTATTTTCAACTGTGTGTGCGTGAACACACAGAAGGAAAGAAAAGGAAAACCCACTCTAGAATGTAAATAGCAAAATAAACTTTCAGCCAAAGGTATCATAGCAATGAAATGAGGACATTGTATCTGTATAAGGGAATGGCATGCTAAGTTCACAAATAGCATTCAGACCATAAAAATGTTAAGAAAAATAAGATACATAAGGAAGTTTTTGGCCTTCTTTCATAATAGTGTATCAAGCAGTTATATAATGATTATTTGGCTTAATGAGTCCCCACTACAAGCATTAAAAAAAAAACCTTTTAAATACTTACACAAAAGGAAATGACAGTTTGCCAGGTGCCACGCGGCAGAACGCGGTGGGAGGTCGCTAGCCCGCCTAGAGCCCGTGTACACAGCAGGGGGCCTTTCCGAGCGACGTCTCTCCCGCGCCCCCTTCCGGCCGCTGCTGTGCAGTGCACTTGCTGCGGAGCGTGGCCGCGCCCAGAGCCTGCGGGCACCGTGCCCTTAACCGAGTGGGGCAGGGAGCGTGGCCATCTTTCCCGTGGCTCCCCACTGGCTGGGGGGGAAGTTAAACGTGAGGGGAGCCTCTGGGGGTTACTTAGCTTTGCTGTACTGCCAACAGGAAATGGAAAAAGAAGCTACCCGTTATTTTCTCCTACCTACTGACTAGAAGCACTCTCCTCAACCAAGCGAGTCAGGCTCCTCTGAGTCTTCTTTCTGAGCTGGCCCTGACCTCGGCCCTGCCGTCGGCCCCCTGGGTCGGTTGAGCGAGATCCCCCACCTGGGGCTTCTCATTCTCCGCTCCCTGGACCTCCTCACCCTGGTCTGTGTGCAGCAAGAACCCTGTCAACTCCTCTGGCCAGAACCTCCTTACCCTGCTGTTTCCTCTTAGTAGCTTCCATCCACTGATGGGACCCTGCCCCTTAGCCAGCAGTCCCCTTGTCCTTGTCCTGGGCTTGAGCCTGATCTCTCTCCTACTGCAAAACCCCACTGTGGTGGCCCCTCTGGGGTACAATCTCTCTTCACGACTGTCAGAATAATCTTTTCTTTAACGCTATTCTTATCTTAAAAAGGCATCCTATTGCAAAGCTTTTGCTTATTTTCCTATAGGAGTGGGCACACCCACATTGCCTGAATCCCCAAGGTAGAACTTGCTTTTGACAAAATGATCTCTAAATTCTGAAATGAAGGATGAAAGCTAATCTTCACAGATGGCCTGCTAGGACCAGGTGCTGTGTCAGGAGCAAATACTCTGTTGAATGGTCACTCTGCCTTACGGATGAAGCCACTCGGCACACAGAAGTCAGAACCTGTGGGGCTTGTTCGTGTAGACTGTAAGAAACTTCTAGAACAGTGGGGTCAGATAGTCTGGGTTTGGATTTGAGAATTGTCAGTCAGTGAAGGCACATCATGGAAGGGAGCATTTTTCGGGCTTTTTCTGTATCTTTTCATGGTCTGGTTCTATTATTCATGGCCTGATTCCTTGTAAAGGAAGTGGAGAGTAGATCAACTTCTCTTTGGCACTAATTTTATAGGCCAGGACGCTTCTGTGGAATTGCTTAAAAGTAAATAGGACCCCAAAAGCACGTATTTTACTTCTGAAAAATCAAACCAAGCCCTTGTGGTTTTCTGTTTGGAAACCGTATGGCACGTGTATGGAAAGTGTATTCTCACGGCCCTGTCTCGGTTCTCCAGGCATCGTCAGGGACTCCGAAGACGTGCACAGCTTAAAGAACCCCACGCTGTTCATCTTTGCTGAAAACGATGCGCTGATTCCTCTTGAGCAAGTAAGTTGGCATCATTCCTCTTCCGGTTTCTATATTCCATACATGATTTGACATTTCAGGGAAAACTTCCCACAGCATTCATTTGTTGCACCAAATACTTTTCAACATTAGTCTTATAGATGGGTTTTACTGGGAACTTAGAGTAGACTGTAATCCCACCACAGTGCTCTTGGTCTGGCTGGTTACTGGGCCCAGAAGCAGGCCCCACCTCCTTGTCCCCACATGTAATCCACAAGTTATCATAAGGCATATATCCTTACAGACATGGATGCATACCCCAGTACATTGAAAAGGAGAAAGTGGAAGAAAACTGTGGCTCAAAGCAGTCATTTAGAAATTATTGTTGTTATTCAGAACCAATGCATTATACTAATACAAATCTCAGGTTGTTTATACTTGAATATATATACTGAATATACTTGAATATATTACATCTTGGATACATTGACTATTTAATTATATATTGAATAATATATAAAATATATTGATACAATTTCAAATAATTGATGTTGCATTCTTTTTATATTGCCTGCTCTGAACTCTCTGCTTTGCCAGAGGTAAGGACTGTGTTCATTACAAAATTAAAAGTAAAAAATTCATTCCACCTATGGAACTTAATTTAAAACACCAATGTAAAACCTCTTTTATGAGCATTCAGAAAAGATTTGGAAGATGGGGAGTACTACTAGAGGGTTAAAGTCACCATCATGATATCTTTTGCATACCAGGTCGCTTTGCTGACTCAGAAGCTGAAAGAGCGCTGCCAAGTGGAATATCAAATTAAAACATTTTCTGGGCAAACTCACGGGTTTGTGCATCGAAAGAGAGAGGATTGTTCACCTGAAGACAAGCCCTATATTGACGAGGCAAGGAGGAATTTAATTGAATGGCTAAACAAGTATATTTAGCAGTGGCCAAGTGCAAACTTTCTCAAATTAGTTTGCATCCAGAAATGTGCTAAACACCAGGTCATTTGATTTAATTTTCACTTTATAAAAAATAAATCAAGGAATCCTGAAATTCATTATTTCATGTGAAACACAGATTCAGTAGGAAATATTATATGAAATAATTTAACACACACATAAAATTTAAACAGCAGGTCAGTACCTGAAGAATTGGAATGGTGGCATAATATCCTAACTACCTGGCTATTCAGGGGCTAGCCCAGCTCAGGCCTGGCCTTTCTGGTCTTTAACTGAGCACATCCTGTAAAATGATGAATGTGGCAAAGCTATGAAGAATGTGAACTATAAACTCAGGTAAATTAAATGCCCAGCTTAATTAGACATTTATTTCTATCTTAATACAGATGAACTTCTTGGGCATATATTGCAGTATGAGAAATATTGAGATAAAATAGGGTTCTATTGACCTCCTTTTGAGTTTTTGAATTTGTACCTTTTCCTAAAAGCTAATAAAACTGATGAACTAGTTACCATCCAGCTGTCTCCTAGGTAGTGGTTTCCCAAGCTGGCATTTTTGGGTCCCAGGGGCAGGGGCTGCTTTAAAAAATCTCTCATGTGGTGGTATAAAGTTTCAGTTTTTACATTTGTTAACTTACCTAAATCACACACATAACTTAGCTCCTCAGTGGCCCTGGCCACACGTCAGGCACTCGGTAGCCACATGTGGCCAGTGGGAACCACATTGGGCAGGGTTGGTCTCCAAAGGGAAAGGGGCTACTGTTGGGGGGTTAAGTTTGTTCTCCTTGGTTCTTGTCCCTGCTGCAGCAAAGAACTGAAGGGCAGAGACACAGTTGTGAAGTGGAGCAAAAGTTTTATTTGAAATACACTCTGAAGGAGGAACGGGCCAGAGCCAAGGTGGACAAAGGCAGGTTTACTTGACTAAAGCAGAGAGAAAGGGGAAGCTCGTTGATGGGAACTTGCAAGCTCAAATCAGAGCTTGTGGTAGCCACTCCCTACTTACCTGAAGTAGGATAGAGAGAGTGAAGACTTGTGCTTAAAATATGGAAAACAGAATGAAATAGCAAAGTGACAAAGACCCACTGGAAGAGCACAGAGTCAAAATGTAGTAAGTTGAACTATACGAAGTCTTTTAAAAATACACACTCCAAGAAAGGGGAGTGTGGGAACCTCACAGGGGAGGTGCACTTAAGGGCTTAGGATTCTGCCTTTTAAGGCTTTCAAGAATGGGGCAAAGGGTGAGGGTGGGGGTTGTTGGGCATAGGCTTGACTTTCATGATGTCTGTCTCTGATGAGAGACACTATGTCATTATCTTTCAAGAACGGGATAAAGGTAAAGAGTTAGGGGGTGTAGGCTTGTCATGCAGTCTCATGATGTCTATCTCACCTGCATTAGCTGGACAAAGTCCCAAGGTCAGCCCAGATGCAGAGTGGGTGGGATGAACTCACATTGTAAAGAGCATTAATTCTGTGAGTCCTTTCTGACTGCCTGGCTTTATCTGATTAACTCCCTGAGTTCTCGGTGGGCCTCACCCTCTTTACATCCTGCTCATCTCTATCTTTCTGCCTAACACTACCATCTTCAAACTGTGTCCTGGTGGCTTCCTATGATCCCATTATGCCCCCATGTGACAGCCCTGCAGTTGGTCTTTCTCAGTGCCTGCCCTGAGAATTTCTGTACTTGGCAAGCTAACCGAGCATAGACCAGATAGCTGGCCTTCGCACCCGTTGCTCTCAGGGTCTGCACACACCTGAAAGGCTGCCTCGGTTCCCCTCCACCGAGGGCTGGGCCTGCAGGAGGCCCCCTCCATCAGGTGGGGCCATGGGGAGCAGGTTCTGCTTGGGTCCTGGGTTGAGGGTGAGCTGCTTTCAATGTGCATGGCCCGCTTGGGGCCATTTCTTGTTGGTCCTGGGGCCACAGGGGAAAACTCATGGCACTTGCATTCTGGTCAGGAGCCAGATGGACCCTGCAGCCTCAGGGTCCACGCCACCCTCTCGTTCTTCCTTCGTGAGCCTGAGAGTATGGCTGAGGTTTTTCGTTCTTTGGTGAGGCTAGCAGGAGGGACTATGTGGGCCCCCAGGGAGCAAAAAGCAGTGATGTGGGCCTGACCGTCAGCCAGGGTATGGAGAGGAAAGGATTTCAGAGCTTTTAGGAGAGAACTGGAAAAACGGTGAACCATCTGAGGTTGGCTGAGAGATGATCCTAGAGAATCTGGGAGGAGAAGCAGTTCTGTGGGGAGAAGTTGAGCTTTGGTCCAGTCTGGAATATCAGGTTTTCTGGGGATGCAGGTAACAGAAGGCTTGACTAACAATGGCTCAACTAACTATGGCTAAGAGAATAATATTGAAGTTTCTCCCACAACATCTCTAAATTGATCTGTTAAAAAATTTATTCAAGTAAATTTGAAGCTCTAATTGGCTTTATTGAGAGATTCATGAATTGGGTGGAGAGATGCGATGAAGAATCATACAAAATGGAAGGTTTTTATAGATGGGTGTGGGGGCAACAAGAAGTTATTAGCTAAAAAAAAGAAGGGATTGTTTCAGACAAGGTCACTTTCTATTAGGCGGAACAGCAGGTGTCTTATGCAGATCACCTTCCTAGTCATGAGGAAATTTCAGACTGACTGGTTTAAAATTCCACTCCTGGGAGTGGCTGAACCTGAATTCTGTGAAGTGTCAAGCCCGGGTTTGGTGACTTGGTCCAGCAGAAGTGACCCGGTGTTGGGTCTGCATCTTCCCAACAGATCCAAGCCTGGTTCAGGGCTTTGCTGAGGTCAGGACATGCATAGGTGCCAGCCATGCTGGGCCCTTTCCTCGTGATTGGCTCTAGGCCTTGGCCTCACAAACACCAGCCAGGGTAGGGAGGGGAGGGGGCTCTCTCTCTGTGTGTCTCCATTTCTGTTAGGGAGGGAACTCTCTCCCAGAATTCCCCTGGCTCCCCCATATGGGTCCTGGGGAAGGCTGGAGAGAGCATCAGCTGAGGGGCCCATGGCCAGGATGGATTAGATCCCACTCACAGTGAGGGTGAGGGCTTGGAGTCTGGGTGGGCAGCCTGTGAGAGGGGACCTGAAGATTTGGGAGCCACCTGCTGGAGGCCTGTGGGTGAGGAAGAGGGTGGAGTAAGACAGGGATGAGAAGTGGCCGCTGGGGGCAGGGTGGGGTAGAGGGGAGGAGTTACAAGTGTCCAGGCCTCAGCATGTTGAGCCAGCTGTGTGACTTTGGGCAACTTACATAGCTCCTCTGATCCTTTGTTTTTTTCAGTGTAAAATCTATGAAATGAAAACAACATTTCTGGGAGTCGGGGTTTTATCAGGATAAATACAGCCTCATGTGGGAAGTGTGCTTGGGGTCATGGCGAGGGAGAAATGGTGGTTGTTTCTGGATGTGTTCCCTTAGGCAGCCTGTGGGGAATGGAGGAGCCAGGGAGGCCAGAGGGACTGCAGGGAGCAACTTCCACGAAAGGCACGGCAAGAGGTTCAAAACGAAGGGTGTAGGGAAAATGGAAGTTCCATGGCCAGGATCCTCACCTGATCCTAATCTAATCTACCCACTGTGTACGTGTGATGATGTAATACTTAGCCTACTGAGCAGGCGTGCCTTGTATACCCATTGGCAATAAGCCATGACTGCCAGTACTGCTATAAAAAGAGCTCCCCAGTGCTCTGTACACAACACGGTGGCACGGCTGCAAGGCTGCAGGAGAGCAGAGCAGAGGCTGGAGTGATGGCAGCACCGAGGACAGGGACTGAGACGGCTGTGTAGGACGACTGTGCAGAGAGGCCCAGAGGACGGCTGTGTGGGACGGCTGTGCAGACAGAGGGGCCCAGAGGCTGAGACCAGCTTGCTGCATAGACTCGCTCTGAGTGAACAGGATTTTAGTGACTAACCTGCCACCGTGGGAATAAAGTTGGGTAAAACCCTTTCACCCCAAGAACGTTTTGCTGTCAATTTCTTTGGTCACAGTGAATCCATAGTGAACTTGCCCAGGGCTGAAACCCATTGGCAAGACAATTGGCGAAAGTTGGCAGGGTTCATTGTTGACCAAGGAAAAAGACAAGCTGCCCTTATGGGAGGGGTGCTTCAGCGGGCTGCCCCTGTGAATGGGGAGACAGTGGATTGTCCCCCAATGGGTATGTGGTCTGAGGTGGCTTGCCTCCTAGAGGACTGGGCCCCACCCCAGGACTGGGGGCAGGTGGAAGTGACACCTGAAGCAGTAGGGGAGGCCCTTGTTATAGTAAGCAGATCCTTTGAGAAGCAGAGTGCCCATGAGGCAGCGGGGACTGTGGGTTGGCTGCTTCTCACAGTATTAAAAAAGTCTACAGAGGAGACCCAAGAAATGGTGGCAAGAGAACGCGAGCTGCAAACTTCTGTGGATTCCTTGAGGAAGGAGATGGCATTGATGTGAGAGGAGGGAGCACGAGAGCGCTGGCAGCAAGGAGCCATTGGAGGCCAGACAGCAGCGCTGCCAGGTGCTCTGAAGGCGGAAGAGGCCATCAAGGAAAAAGACGAACTCCTGAGGGAAGCACAGGCCGAGGCGGCAGGAGAAGGTCAGCTGTGAAGCATTGAGGTGAAGGTAAGAGAGCTTCTGAAGACTGAGCTAGCATTGTTGTGAGGCACTGTAACAGAGGAGGCACTTTGGGGAGTGGAGAGAAAGGTGCCATCAGTCCCAGAAGTGGAGGAGCTGGGGAAGGATGAAGGGGTGGTGCCAGAGGCACTGGCCCCTCCTGTATTGAAAGAACGTCCAGTGGTTGTAAAGAAAATAAAGACCCAGCAGCTGAAAGTTCCCCAAGGAGAGGAGCAGCGCCCTCCCCAGGTGGTGGAGCACTCTATGGTCCGCCCCTATACTCAGGCTGAGCCGGTGGCTGTGGGACTTAGGGGTGGATGGAATTCTTCTTTCCGGATCCGAGATGGGAAAGCTATCTTCCCTGACAGTGCAGCCTGCCTTGAGGCAGCGATTAAAAAATGCGAGGTGACACGTACAGTAGCTGAAGCAATGAGAACCTGGAAAGAAATAAGACCTGTTACTCACAGGAGGAATTTGAGGGGTCCCGGGAGGGTTACGAGGACCCAGATGTGGGTTGATTTGATACGGGCAGGAGTAGATGGGAGGAAATTAGACGGGAAGCCAAATAGGATCTTACTGGCGCTATGGCAACAACTGAAACCAGTGCAGCAGTTCCAGCCATTAAGACTAAAGAGGCAGAGGTCAGAGACAGAGCCACGCGTCCGGCCTGTGTGTCTGCAAGACTTTTTGCTGGAGAGGCTGGAGAACAATGTTCCAGCTTCCTTGCCCAGGGACCATGGCAGGGGACTGAGGGCACATAGATTGAGAGGAGAGAATCCTGGAGGGGTGGAGTGTGGATAAAATGAGAGTTCCTGTGGCCAGGATTCTCACCTGGCCCTGGTTGACTAGCTCACTACCCACCTGTGGGAAATACATGGCTATTGACTCTATATAAAGAGCTCTGCCCAGTGCTCTGCGTGCGACACGGTGGTATGGCTGCAAGGCTGCAGGAGAGTAGAGGCTGGAGTGTTGGCAGTGCCGAGGACAGAGGCCCAGAGGACGGCTGTGCAGACAGAGGGGCCCAGAGGCAGAGGCCCTTGCTGCATGCAGACTTGCTCTGAGTGGATGGGATTTTAGTGACTGACTTGTCACTGTGGGAATAAAGTTGGGTATAAACCCTTTCAGCTCAAGAATGTTCCACTGTTATTTCTTTTCAGTCTCATTGAATCCATAGTGAACTTGTCCGGGGCTGAAATACTCAGGTGAGACAGAGGGAAACAGTAAAAAAAAAAAAAGATGAGAGAGCCGATGGTGTGTCCCTGCAGAGATCAGGCCTGGGACTCAGCCGCGGGAGAGATGGACGGGCCTCCCTGCAGGCTCAAGTGGAGGCCAGAAGGGGCTGCAGAGGAAAAGGTGCCCGAGGGGGTAGCTGCTGGGCTCTGAGGGGCTTGGCTTTGCTCTGATGTTTGCTCTCAAAGGCGAGGTGCCTGCTGAAGGCGGATAAGGAGGCGGCTGAGCTGGCCGGCAGCAGGCAGGGCCCAGTCCTCGGGCCTCCATCACAGAGCTTTGACTCTCCTAGTGCTCACGCCCACTGTGTGTTAGTGGGGCCTCCTGCCACCACCAACTCCTGGGGACCCAGGCAGGTGGAGCAGCCCCTCTGAAAGGAAAAGGGGAGCTCCACAGGGCCTTGAGTTGGCACCCAAATGCTTTGGCCTGGAACTGACGCTTCTCACGGCTCTCTGGCCTGGGCTTATCCCTGGCCCCAACCACTAGGAATCCCAGAAGTACGATCCTGTCCTGTGCCCAGAAAGGGAGCCACCTGTCCGTGAGGCTCATGACTAACAGGGGACTACGCCAGCAGCGGGAACTAGGAAACCAGCTTGAGAGGTTGGCCCTCAGGGAAAGGTAGGAGAAACCCTCTCCTGCGGGAGGACCACCTCCCTGAGGCAAGATAGGAGTTGATGACTTTCCTTTTGCGGCTGTGACAGATTACCACAAACTTCGTAGCTTTGTAACAGATTTATCTTAGGTTCTGTAGATCAGAAGCGCAGGGGGCTTGGCTGGTGTCTTTGCACTACTTCTACCAGGCCCGAGTCAGGCTGTTGCCTGGCTCTCCCCAGGCTGTAGGAGAATCCCCTTCCATGTACTTTCAAGGTTTTGGTTGAACTGTTTCTTGCAGTTGTAGGACGGAGGACCTCAGAGCATCTTCAGCGCTAGAGGCTCCTTTCCCTAGCACGTGGTCGCCGCTTCTGGGTCAGGGGTGGGGTCCAGTCCTCACACTGCCATCTAGACTGCCTTCTGCCACACCTCTCTTCCTTTTTCTCTGAGCCCTACAAGGGCTCAGTGATTACATGAGGCCCACCTCGAGGGTTTCCCATCCCAAGGCCAACTGACAGGCACTTAATTCCACCTGCAAAGAGCCTTCACAGCAGTGCCTGGATTGGTGGCTGAATATACGGGCTGGGTCTTAGGGGGCAGCTCTAGAATTCTGCCTGCCACAAGGGGAGGGGGGGTGCGCTGCCCAGATGTCTACAGGTGGGCGCACAGAAGTTGGAATTTCACACTGTCAGCTTTGATTGCCTTTGAAATAGGGAGTCAAAGATCATTTAGTCCTGCCAAGTGCAGATTTTTAGAACTTCTATTAAAAATATTTACTGTGTAAAGTTGAAAAGTTTATTTCAAGAAATGAATGGTGTATTCAAATTATGAAGTGTCTCTTGGATTTGAAATGCCGAGGATTATTATGAGGATTAAATGTGTTAATACAGGAGCTCTCAATAGTGTCAGGATCCTTTTATATTCCTACAACTATTGAGGGCCCCCCAGAGCTTTTGTTTTATGTGGGTTCTATCCATTGACATTTAATGTATTAGAAATTAAAACTAAGAAATTAAACTACATTAAAAATAATGAACACATCACATGTAAATGATGTTTTAATATTTTCCAAAACAAAAAAAAGTTATTAGAGTGGCATATTTTTCACTTTTACAAAAATCTCCTTCATATCTGGCTGAAGAGAAGACGGCTGGATTCTTGTATCTGCTTCTAACAATGTATGCAGTTCAATACAATGTGTGGCTTTAGTTGAAGCATATGAAGAAAATCTGCCCACACCTGATGTAGCTGGAAAAGGGAGAGTCTATCGGTTGCCTTTCACAAAACTAGATATTCCTCTTTACACCCAAAGCCAACAAATGGTAGTTTCAATACACTTTTCATTGTTATACTGGCCTGTCTTGCACTCAGCAAAGGTCTTTTACCCATGTGCGATATGTTGTAGTATCATACGCTGCATTTAGAAAGTAACTCATTTACTGAGCTATGCAGATCTCAAATGATGACGCATTTCATACAATGCCAAAAAGTCATTCTTTAAATCATCATCGATCTTACCAGAAAAGCCTTACAGAGCTTCTGAGTTCGTGACGGTGGTTACAAGCTTTCAAAAAACTGATTTTAGCCTAAAAATTCAAATTTTACCATTGGCTACAATACTAATCAGTTCTTGCTAGGGACTGAACGTGGTACACCGGCCCCACCAGATGCCCCATCTGCCCACACCTTGATCTTGGACTTCTGGCCTCCAGAACCGTGAGAGAGAAATTTTTGTTGTTTAAGCCAGTCTAAGTATTTTTGTTACAGGAGTTGGAACTCAGATAGTTGTTCGACTGGTGACAGCTCACTGTTCCTTTTTGAGGAAAGGCCTCTCATACGTCCTCATCAGTGGTTCTTAAAGTAAAATGTTCCGTGTTAAGGGCTAGTTCAGCCGAGACACCCACCACGCTCATCCCATGGCGGCGCTGAGCACACTCACTTCGTCACTCATACTAGAAGGCCGTGTGCCTGAGGGCCGCGATTTAGCAACTCAGTAACTTACGTTGCTTCAGCAAGGCCACCCTCAGGGCAGAGGGCTCTTCTCAGCACGTGGTGCCGGAGAACACGACTACTAGAGCAATTTGGTGTCACTGCCCTGATTCACAAAGATGAGTTTCACCTGTTGCTGCTTCTGCATCATCGGTGCAACTGTTCACACAGTGAAAAAGTCAAATAAGCTTAGTATGAAAACAGTGACCTCACGACCCCTTGAGTGTCTAGGACTCCAAGTCCATGGACCACACTTGGAAAACCACTGTATCTTTAGAAAACAAAGAGCACTTAGGACCCAACAAATGTGTAAAACACCTTTACTTCTGGTGTCATTCTCCTCATTCCCTGACCTTCAACACGTCTTTTAAGTAGCCACTGGTCTCTGGCACCTTCTCTTCTCTGGTGCTTGAGACAACTCATCTTGCAAGGTTGCCTAAAAGCAGCACCTAAAATGGAGGAACACTTCTCAATGCCTACAAATAATGATTATTGATTATTTCATTACTAACCTACCCCAGCCATGTCTGACCCCAAACTCCTGATCCTTTAGTGGAGATGTTCCACTAAGAATGGAGAAGAAAAAGGATTCAAGAAACTCCATCACATGTAACAGCTCAGCCTTTCAGCCCTTCTTCCAGCAGCATGTGTGCCTTTTTGAGTGGTTGCTTCTAACTGAAGACCAGGTCATGTAACCAACACCAAGTAAACCTAACAATGTAGGAATTGGAAGGCTACAGGAAAATGTTGGGTCCTGCATGGGAATATGGCTTTAGGGTCAAGTGCCTTTAGCTGCTCTTGCTACCCACGGGGTGACATGGGAGTCAGCTGAAGTACCGTGGACACCCAACTCAGCAAGTGATCTACAACTGAAAAATAAAAGTAACATGCCACCGTGAAGAGGTACTTTTTAATGAAACAAAATCAAAGTTTGTGAAACATCTCTACAAGGTTTTTTTCTACCTGTAGCCCATGTATCTTGCCAAGGGGTCTCAGCCCCATGTAAACTCACTATGGATTCAATGTGACTAAAGAAATGACAGTAGAACGTTCTTGGGGTGAAAGGGTTATACCCATTTCCACGGTAGCAGGTCAACTGCTAAAATCCTGTCCAGAGCGAGTCTGCGTGCAGCAGGCTGGTCTCTGCCTCTGGGCTTCTGCCCGCACAGCTGTTCTCTGTCCTCGGTGCTGCCACCACTCCAGTCTCTGCTCTCCTGCAGCCTTGCAGCCGTGCCACCATGACGCCCAGAGTCCTGGGCGGAGCTCTTTGAGTCAATAACAACGCATTGCCCACACGTGTGGGCAACCAGGGGCAGGTGAGAATCCTCACCACAGGAACCTTCATTTTATCCACGTTACTTCTCTCAACCACAAAAAACACCAGGAACATCTGCGAGGCTCATTTTTGGAAGGCGGGAGTGGTTATCGGCTCTTCTACAACCCTGAGCACTTTCAGTTAGACTCTGGTCCAAAGCAAGCTGCCATATGCTATTTACCACTTAGAATCAGTCCTTGAAAATCAACTCAAACTACCATGTTGGAGGTATTTACTCAAGTGGGTGTATAACTGACTTGATTCCATGACACTACACCCAGAATGTAGTAGTGTTATTATAGCACACTTCACAATTCACTTTATGATGGAAAAAAAACTAGGTTGTATTTTCAGGTTTTATATTATTCAATAAAAATAGTATTTTTTTAATATTCAACTGTCTAGTCCCCAAAACATACTAAAAGTAGGAAAGGTATTAGCAATTACACTTTAATCCACATATTTACTTGGCCAAACTACCTATTTATTAATGTAGAGAGAAAATACAGTGACCTAATAGTCAAGACTGGTCAGTGTCCCGGTTCACATTAGGCAACCCTGACACCTACCAGTTGAACTTGAGTCTTAGACAAGAACCAGCTTCCTAATTCCAGGGAATCTGACTAGTCCTATTGGCACACTGGGTGCTCCCCAATGGCACACAAATGAACTTTCTCTACAGAACCAGCCATACACCAGCACACAGTACAACAGCGCAGACTTGGGACAGATTGTGTAGGTTTCACCGCACTTACTGGTTAGGAGATGCTATGACTAGTAAGAAATCGATCTCATCCACAGGTGAGAATTGGGACAATCCAGGTGAAGTCTCAAAACAAGACTTGGCCCGAAGGGAGGGCTGTCACTGTTCACCAGCATTATGTTAAGTAGGATTAAGTCAGAATGCCTTTTCTTACACATGGGGAAAGCAAGACATTTCCTCCGACTTAACCCATTTCTCTATTTCTACAATTTACCTCCCCTTGTCTTGTCCCTCTGACATTAAGCCTTTGATGCTGGTCCTATGAGCACTAACCATATACTAGGCTGTGTATCGTGTAACCCAGCAGCGCTGAAGACATCCCTGATGAGTCTTTACAAAGGACCCACCCACTTCGACAGGAGCAGCATTTAATAAGATTGACCCCATATTCCTCTCAATGTTAAAATAACCTTGAGAACGATTGTTTTGGCTGTTAAAATAGTTCCTATATTAAGGCAGCATTTTATTGTTACAATGTTCAACTTGAAGAAGACAGAAGTTGTTGAAGAGATCCCTTTAATATGAATACAAAAGCTTGTGAGACAGTATCCCTATAATGACACGTCTTTGAACAAGTGAAACCATGGTTACCCAACATCTACCCAGCTCTTTTTATTCCAGCATCTACAGTGTCTGTAAAAAGACGCAGTAAAAATCACTAGAAGCATCACAAGCCACCTATTTATTTAATTACAGCTGTGGACATTCCTCCAGTTTATTCTAGTTTTTTTTTTATTCTTCAGGTTCTCCAGGCTTACGGATGTCATCAATCTTCAATATCATTCTAACCATTTGTGTTGCAAGAGATATCTGTTGCTTTTTACCAATCAAGGTTTCTATGACATGTTGTTGCTTCATATCTGAAAAATACAAATTAATCGATTATCCTAAAACAGTTTATGTACTTAATACTATTAATTTGCTTCAATTTATGGAATCACAGTAAAACTTAAATATAAATATGCAAGCCACTTAGTCCCAGTTTCATTTTCAGAGGACAATGATTTCATTACTTCCAAGGACATTCTGGAATTTGAAGCCGATTAGTAGAGAGAGGGGTGGGTGCAGGCACCTTTCTTCATCGACAAGCTAAAATCAAGCTGGACAGCTTAGCTAATAAAAGGTGAAGCCTTTCAGTGACAGCTCATCCCACAAGTACCCAATACTGTATTTTATTAAACCCCAAAGAAGTTAAATTTGAGTGTACCTGAAGTGTAACAATTCCAAGACCAAAAAATGGTAAATTTTAGTACAACCATGTATTCAAGTTAAAAAATTTGAGTATTTAACAAAGAGTTGCTACTGTCATTAAAATCCTCCGGCTGTGACCACAGAAAGGAGAATGACCCTCTACTGCTGAGAACACAAACTGTCCACGTGTGTGTCAGGGCTGACTGTACTCCAGACACGGCCCGATGGTTCTGAAATCACTGGGACCACCATCTCAACAAGCTTCTTCTACACATTTTCAGCAGATGAACCATACAAATGGCTAGAGAGGACATCACATTTATAAAACACTCCTAACTTACAGGACACAACCAAGAACAAGCTGTCAACTCAGAACTATTTTATATGACACCCATAACCCACTTTGACAGACTTTTGCGTAAAAAGATGGAATTACTTTCTAAAACCAGAGATTAAAGTGGTAGTCATCTTTGGTACAAATACCACATTGTAGTTGTTGAGATTACTTTTCTGTTGCTAGGACTTGCAATCAAAAACCCTAAGGTGATCAAATCAAACATTCTAAAATTCAGGACCTGAACACCTAAAGTATGTTGCAGTATTTAAAAAGCTATGATAACTTCACAGTATACATTACAAACTGTGTAGCTACACAGAAGGAAATCACTCAATCTAACCAAGCCATAGCCCCAGAATTGGAGCAGCTCCTTACCGTTTGTACCCTTGTGCAGACAGTCAATTCCAAGAGCAGGGTTCATCTCCTTCACTTGTCTGGCTCGGACTTCGGTCATAGTCTGGATGGGATTCATGCCACTATTTTCAGAAAGGGCCATGGGTATGACCTCTAGTGCATCGGCGAAAGCTCGCATGGCATACTGCTCCAAGGTTGGGCACTGGGAGGGGACAGGGTTATGGTGAGCATGCTTGGCAAGAAAACCCTCCAAACACCAGGAGCAACTTGGAAACATAATCATATTACATACTCTCGAATGCTAACTCGTGAATTCTAAGAATAGGCTGGCACGATCATTTTTAATCTACTAGAATAAAATGTTACTACAGAGTAAGAATGGAGAACTTACATATAGAGAAAAGACTGACAACAAATCAGCTTTTACTGCTTTATTTTTGGTTATGATATTTAATTAACTTAGGATTTTAAATAAAAGACTATATGGAATTTTATTATTGTCAAGGCTGGAATGGCTGAAAAAAGCTGAGAAATGCTAGGGCACAGTCACCTGTATTTGAATACCTGGGCATGGACATCAGCTTAGCCCAGCACCCGTCACACACAGCTTGGGTCTCTTGAGTGTGCACCAGTTTTGCTTGCCGCCCCCCCCGCCTCACAAAATGCAGAATCCAGGCCACTCTGTCCCAGCAACCGAGGCCCGCACGGATGTTACCTTGTCTGCCTCTTGGCTAACTGCCAAAGCACAGGCTATTTCAGCAGCACCGCCACCGTACACCACACGATTGTCACGGATGAGGTTCCGGATGACACACAAAGCATCATGAAGGGATCGTTTTGCTTCCTCAATGATCTAAAGAAAAATATTGGCTGAATCAGTATTATCAGGATATATTCATTTTAAGCCAAATACCTAGCATGTCTGGTTTAACTGAAATGCATACTGGGTACTGGAAACATCCCTAACCACCTCCAAAAAACCATCTTGCTTAAAACAAATGGAGAGCATGCCAGAATACTCCTTATCAGGTTTCTACCTTTATCTTACCTTTCTTCTCTGTAATGTAGCTGGACAAAAAAAAACCAAACAAACAAGCAGGGGCAGCCAGCCAGTGACTCATTCCAGGACACAAAATCAAGCGAAGGAGTCAAAAAACCCCCTCAAAACTGACGAGAACCTCACAGTGAGCCTTGCTTGTCAAAATGCACTAAAAACCCACTGGCGGAGAAAGAGAGATGGCCAATGGTTATTTAGTTTCCCATTTCTACCTAAGGGACTGAAGAAAGGCAAGTGTGCCTCGTAGAACTGACAACTGAACATGGTCTTTGGTAATTTTACACCAGGTTAAGTGATCATCGCCTTGAGTAAAATGATTTTTTGAAAAACGGCAACTGTGTCTTAAGTACATTAAGGACAAAGTCAAACCATGTACCAAAATTGGAAAAACTGTAGGACAAGTAACTGCATCCTCACCATCTTATTTCCTCCTCTGATGAAAATGGTCACAGCTCTGGAGTTCTTACACTGCTCGATGACCAGCATCCTGTCTTTAGTTGTCCCAAACGAGATCTGTTTCACAAGACCAGCGAAGCCCAGCTTCTCGGCTGTGAGCTCGGAGAACCGCGGCACGATCCGCCCTCCTGTGGCAATGGCGATCAGCTGATCGGCACGGGTCAGGGAGAAGGGAGACAAGGCCCAGGACAGTTAACGTCACACTTTACCCCAAACCAGCTGAACTCGACTAAGTGACTGACCTGTTCACTAGAAATGCCCTCCCACTCCGGCTGGGAAGGTCCAAGCCCAACCTCAGAAGCCCTGCTCGACGAACAAGGCTCGGAGGAGCTGGGAGGCCGGGCCTGGCTCTGGTGCTGCTGCCTCTCACCCTCCACAGGGGCCCCACAACTCCGGGCCTCACCCGTGGACTGCCTCAGAAGCGAGCTCCGGGCAGCCAGCCCTTCTGCATGCTGGCAGCAGGGAGGCCCATGAGGCCAAGTACACACAGGGCCCGGCCGCGTGTGGGATGGCTCTGGGTACTGGGCTGCCATTGAGTGGTAAGACCAGGTCTTCCTGCCTCAGAGCCAATGAGAGGGCCAAGCAGGGAACACGTGGACAGCATTTCCAAATGCCACACCACAGCAGGAGCACACGGCACTGCTACTAAAACAGTCAGACTAGCACTTCTCTCCCAGCTCACCCCACCCCGCCCCATGTAAGGAGCCTCGGTACAAGGTGGTAGTTCAAGGCAAGCACATCAAAACAGCACCAGATACACGCATGCACCATAAGCTCGGCCCTCTGTTCACACAGTCCCTCCAACAGAGCTTCCTACCTCGATTTCAGGTCCTCCTACCCAACGAACCGCAGGCAGGTTATTCTGAAGAAGTAAATGATTTGCTTCGTCGTCAAAGCCCCACTGGCAAATAGCTAGGTTAGCGCCAGTTTCTTTAATCTGAGGGGAAAAAAAAAACAGCAACCATGTTGATACAGAAGTAGTCTTTGCGCGGCTTGAAGAAAGGTGACCTACGTGGTTGGGTGTGTCAGGCGGGTGCCCGGCAGTAAAGCACTGGGAACAAGGAGGAGGACGTGCCCAAGGGCCTGCACTGTCGCCTCCAGTCCCCAATAATAAGCACATACCAACGGCAATCACTTCATCTTTAAAACTATGCTTTACAAGTAATTCATGCTGAACCCCACTTTTACAGCGAAATAAAACAAGAATGCGTCGCCCAGGCTCAGCACCTCTCCCCTAGAGATCCGCAGCTCTGTCCTGTCACGAGCACCTGTGCGGCGGCTTCACTCGTGTTCATGGGATCGGGATCCTTTGATAACATTTCTCTCCAATTTGCTTTTCTCTCGAAAGGACTACCATCTTTGGGGAAACAGACTAGTTTAGAGGCCGACAAAGGTGACCGTGCTTCTAGTGAGAGGCACCCCCCAACCCCCTGCAAATGGCCAAGTGACCTGTCCCAAGGAGGCAGCAGTCATCAGAACTGACTGTCCCTCTTTTCCCAGGCCACCACCTGCAATGACAATCATGCCCCACAACTGCTGTTTCCCTTCTTTCTTCACTCACGCCTCCTGAATCATCCACACCTGGCTCTTCTTCCCTTCCCTGACCCTTTGGAACCTTCCAGCAGGCCTTCTGGAGCTCAGTCTGGTAACTGCCAACTCTTTCTTGCAGTGTTTCTGTCACATTCTTGGTGTGAACAAATGTTGGCTGTCTTCGGAAACCCAACCTGTCCTCACATTTCTCCTCCAACGGCCCTCATATTCTCCCACATGCTCAGACAGGACAGGGGTCTTTCCTGCTTTTCACAGCTACCTACAATGACGCTCTTCCGGTCACTTCCTCTCATTCTTTAGAATGTTAGCATTTGGCCCATCACTATTCCTGTTATCACCCCCAGCAACTTGCACAATGACCAACAAGACCGGCCCCCTCCCTTGGCCTTAGTTACCATCGCCCCTCTGCTCAGGGCACCTCGGCTGGTACCCCGGCAGCCCTGGAGCTTTTACAAACTCCTGCCAGCACGCCCCATCCCCTCAACCTTGCTGTTTCCTGCACACGCCAACCACCCTCTTGCCTCAGGGCCTTTGCACAAGCTGCCCAAGCCACATCACCTCAGCCTGGAAGGCTCCTTGCCCAGACATGCTGCTCCCTCAAATCAGCGCCCGAGAGAGGCCTCCTCTGGTGTCTCTAACAGAGCCCCACCCACTTTTCCTGTACTCTGTGCCCCAACAACAAGAACTCTGCTTGGTTCAGATACATCCCAGTGCCTACAATAGAGCCTGTTATCTGGTAGGCAACGAGAAATGTAGCACGTAGGAACAAAGGAATTCAACTATTCCCCTAAAAAACAGACATTAAAATAGCTTCTAGTTTTTTATGATAACCAATGTTCTAATTGATAAACATATTTGTGTATCCTTGAGTACCAGTGCTTTAAATTCCTAAGGACAGAGTCCCCAAAAAGGTACTGCAAGTATGTGCATGTGAAATACTAGTAGCCACAGCAGAAGGGTTACTCTGAAGCAAAGAACTGAATTACTAGAATTGCATTCTGGTTTACCTGCAGTTACCCAGTAACTTTCATCTAAGACTTACATCTAGAGGTCTTAAATACGTCATAAGCTACAGTAAAACTGCCCGCACCTTGAACGTTACTAGCTTAAATGTGTCCAGGAAGAACACAAAAGTAAAATCAAAAGGGCAGCTCAAGGCAACTGAGTCAACTCTCTCAGACACCTCAGACATAGTACCATTTTAAGACTAAATCAGACTTATTTCCCCTTTCAGCCTTTCTGTACCATTTGTTTTATTGTGAATGCTTATTAATTTTATAATTTATAAGTGAAGAAAGAAGGCCCGTACTGATTACATGTTATCTGTAGCCACATAATGAAGTAGCAAGATGATGCAGGTTAGCACCACACGTATTTATTACCTACAGCTAACCAACTGTATGGTTTAGGAGTTTAAATTTCACTTAGAGCTATGGCTAAGACTTACCTGCTGGATCATCTCTTCAAACTTCTCCTTTTCGTATTTCTGAAGGGCTTTGTAATCTTCTACAGAGGTCACATCCAGCTTGTGCTTCGTCTTTGGTTTTGGGGGTTCGAAGGGACAGGTGAGAATCGCAATCTTAGCATCTTCTACTTGCTGTGGGGAGAAAGGGAACCGTGAGTCGGCAGGTGAGGAGTTCAGAACGAGCCCGAAGCTGGGAAGGCGCTGACTTACTTGGGGCATCTGTGGGTGACTGAAGTCCTTGTCCACAATCACGCCCTTGATCAGTTTAGTGTCCTCCAACCTCCCGCCCACTTTGCCTTCTACTTTGATGAGCTCAAAGTCAACGTCTCTGCGTTGCATATCTGCCACAGTGAGGACGGCGTTCACTGCAATCTCGGCCATCTGGCGGTGACAGCTGTTAACCCTGATGAAAGCAAACAAAACCAGGCTTTCACATTTGTTTAACAGTGACTGCAACCAAAGCAGAACACGATGGAATGTGGTACTCAAATACAACGTATTTCAACTCAAAGACCGTTTATAAAACTAATGCTGTCAGAGTCTGTAGAAGGGAATACACCCCAGGCTGTACTTTCAGTAGCTTAGGGCAGGGATTCTTTACCTGGGATCCATGGACACCAAAGGGAACCACCAACTGTGATGGGAAGAGAATCACACCTTTATGCCCACTAACTTCTACTGTAACTTACCATTTTCCTTCCATTATGAATGTATCCAAGAGACCGCTGAAGTATGTATGGCAAGAACTAAGATTTTTTAAGACTCTTCTTTTTCAGAACACTACTAGTATTTCACATGTCCAAAACAGAATGAAAAAGATAAAAAAATTACCCAGGAAAAGCCAATCTTTATCTAAATGAGGTGTAGCATCGAGGAGTCAAAGGATCTAATGTAGCCTTCCACCTCTGTGGGGATCCCCCACCATGGCATCAGGTACAGATGGGAGATGTTCTCTGTTCTGGAAGCTCTGAAACATTGGACTCAACTGCTCAATAAACTTACTGGTGATTTGGAAAAACCACTGTACTTCAGTGCAGTCCTTGAAATACAGTGCCTAAAATCTTAAATTACCTAGAAATGATAACATGGAACTAAAATGCTAATATACTAAGTAGGTGAGGTACAGTATCTTGCCTTATGTTGAATATACTTGGCCTCTGTCAATTTATTTGAGTATTTTCTGTAGTAAAGACCTATACATACTTGGGTTTTATAAATACCTGCAAGTACAGCAGAGTCAACTTCTAAAGTGGTAACAAAATAAAACTTGCACATTCAACTAAGGGTACTGCTTTCCTTCCAGGACAAAAATCATGCCCTCTTTGTGACAAGAGGTCACCCGAGGTGGTCACGCTCGCTCAGTAGTCTCAGCTAAGACCTGTGCGGAGGAGGATAGGCGAAACCACCGAGGGCCTCCGGGGAAGGTATGTGTAGGCATCAGACGCAGACATTTTCGTTGCACTTCCCCGGACCTCGCTGCACTGAGACCATGTTAGACTACCACATTCACAAATTAAAAACTTCTCACACTGACCTTGACTCACACTGTAATGGAGCACTTCATGCTGGATTTCATGCTACACCATGGTTAGGAGTCCACAAGTCCCTGTTTCTGTTTAAAGTAAGCGTGTCCCTTGGCTGAGGCTGCTTTGGATCCCCAGGGCGCAGGGAATGTCTTTGTGGGCTTCTTTCCAACGCCCCCAACGAGGCAGCAGGGCCACCAAATAGCAGGCATTAGGTAAATGTCAGAAACACCCAATGCTAAGTCAATTTTAAGACTGCCCCTTCTTACTGGACCAGGGGCAGTTAAGTCCTGGGCCAGGAACTCATTTGCTGAATGAGTAAGAAGCGCACCATCCCCTGAAGTGGCTTCCAGCAAAGAAATGACAAAAAGTGTTTTGCAAATTAACATATTCCCAAGGGACCCTTTCCTGCTTGATGTTTAACACAGACTATTCTGCTAAATTAAAGGATTATATATTTTACAAATACTGAGAAGATTTAATACCCAAGCCTGGACATTTAGTCTCCAATTACACCACCAGCTCCATGTGTCTGCACTTGCACCAAACACACAGCGAACCAAAGTAACAGAAACCCAAAGCAGCTCGTTAAACCCTAAGAAGCCACGAGTCATCATTCTGTGCTGCCTTTTGGAATGAGCGCACAAACTTTGCCTCCTCGACAAATGCCAACAGGAACACTATGCTGTAAACGTACACTTTGGAGCCCAGTGTGGTCTTCGCTGTCTGGATCAGGGGCTCCGTGTCCTTTATGTCAACAAGGACACTATCGCTGATCTTGTCCAGGTGCTCGATGGCAATGCGGGCGGCCTGCTCATAGCCGTCAGCGATTCTGATGGGGTGAATGCCGCGGTCCAGCAACTGCTCGGCTTCCTCCAGCAGGGCGCCAGCCAGGACTGCAGACAAGACAGTGCACAACCAGCTCAGGAAAGCACTAAGGCATGACTATCAGTACAAGTTGGATGCTACCCTGGAAATATGGAGGTTCTAAAATTAAGCTGTTAAGCTGGGCATCTCTTAAGAGACTCAAGAGAGCCTTTGTTTTGCTTTCTGGCAAAGGTCTAATAGGACTCCCCTTACGAATGGACATTCAACTCTCAGTGCTACACAGAATGTAACTAAAGAATGTAACATAAACACATTTTTTAAGGCGAGAAAACCTCTTACACTTCCTAGGCCAGAGATTTCTACTCTGTGAAATTTATGTTGGTGGTTAAGAGAATTTAAACATATATGATTTATCAATAACCTTCCCTGCCCCTTTCATTTTAGCACCACGAAGATGAGAGTTTCGTCTTAATCCTGCCACACTCCAAGCACATTCAGAACAGTGGTTGGTACCTAGTTAAGTGTTTCCTGAATAAATTAACATTTCATCTACAGAAAAGGAATCAATAAAGGTTTTTCTTCAGTGTTCCTCAACTTCAAGTATTTCAGACCTTCAGAAAAAAATACAAGAATAGTAAAATGAACCCTAGATCACTTATTAGTAACACGTTGCCACGTCTGTGTTCTCTACACATGCACACACCTTTTCTGTTCACCTGTTTAAGAATTAGTTGCAGAAATCATGACATGTCACCCTGAAATACAGCTGCTAAGTACATGGGCATTCTTTTCCACCACAGCAATGTAACAGGCTCACTCAGGAAACTAACATTAATAGAATACTACTTTGTAATACATAACCCACAAAACCTGTGTCCCAAACATTTTTTACAGTAAAAAAACAACAAAAAAACCCAGCAACTAGTCAAGCTCTACACATCAGCCAGGTGTCATCACTTGTCAGCATCTTTAACCTAAACAACTGCCTTAACTCCCTCCCATCCACTTCTTGTTCTTTTATGACAGTAACAGTTTTGAAGAGTTTGGGCCACTTGTTTGGTAGTGTGTCCTTCACCTTGGATTTGCAGGCTCACGATCTGATTCAGAGTGAAGTTTTCAGCAAGTGCATTAGCCCTGTGAGTTTAAAGAACACCTCTTACATATAAGAAACAGTATTTTGCCTTTTCTTACCAACCACTCCTGTGGTGCCATCTCCGATTTCATCATCCTGTGATTTGGACAATTCAACCATCAGTTTGGCAATCTGATGATCGACATCCATCATGCTTAAGATGGTGGCGCCGTCATTGGTCACAGTCACGTCCCCGTCCTTGTCCACCATCATTTTATCAAGCCCTAAGGAGATGGCAATGTCAGAATGGCACTGAGCAAAGGAAGAAAAACTGGCAGCTTGGACCAAGCACTATAAGAAAAGCTGGACCTCTGGACTCAGTTCCCAGAATTTATTATAAACAAAAATTCAACATACATAAAAGAATATATGCATGAAGACATTTTTAGATTGGCTAATATAAAGCAAAACACTGGGAACAATCTAAAGAGCTAAACTGAGAGAAATAGCAAAAAAGAAATCACGGGGCATGACTAAATGCAACACCAATCACAAAAAATGACAACTAGGATTTGAAAAATACTAACAAAATGATGTTAAGATGCAAAAAGAAATCTGACCCCAAATTGTTGACACATTATGATTATAAATGGGTTTATAGCCTGGAATACACCAACAATGTTTGGCAGTATCAGGGGACTAGGATGTTCTGGTTTCATTTCGTCACTTTCTATAAAGAAGTTGTATTGAGTATTTTATGATTTAAAAACATTTGTTAAAACATGCAGAATGTGTTAGCCTCTTACCATTTGGTCCAAGTGATGTTCTCATTGTATTGGCTACAGCCTTGGCCGCCATTACATGAGACTAAATGAAAAAATGAAACAAGCAGAAAAAGCAAATATTCAAGTCATATATAATTTTAATAGTTAAAAGCACACAGATGACAATCATAAAAATCTCTTAAAACAGTTTCTATTCTCTAGAAGCTATTACGGATCTAAATCTGTGTGAGGTAACATTTACAATTATTGGCTTTAGCGGGCAGTTCTCCCTTCAGCCCACAACATGTCTACAAGGCAGGCTTTCCTACCCAAACATTTTGCAGCTGAGTAGGAGTTTGACTTGACGGGCCTTGTAAGACTGCTCTGCAACACTAGCTTCAAGTGAAGAGTCCAGCTGTGACCAGCACTTTGAAGTGCCACTGTGGTTTACTGCAGGAACACACTCTCCTATTAATTGCTCCAGCCAATCAAAAGCCTCAGCTTTTCCTTCCATGCCCTCCACAATTTGAGACCTCATTCCATCCCAGTGAGGATGGTCTATGCTTGTCCCCAGACATGTCCTCTGATCCTTGAAGCAGAGATGCACAGAAAGGCCTCTACCCATCAAAACCTTAACTTCCCAAGCAGTTCAAACACATTCCTTGAAACCTTGCCCAGTCAACACAAAAGACCCAAAGTTCACTAGGTCCTGTGAAAATACTGACACTCTTTAAAATACATTTTGATGTCTGTGTAATGGGATTTTTAAAGGCTAAGAATTACAGGAAGGTAGTTCTTAATTGGGTATAATTTTGTTTCCTGGGAGGTATCTGGAATGCCTGGAGACGTTCCTGATTGTCACAATCAGGGAGGGGGCTGTTACTGCCATGGACTGGGTAGAGGCTGGGGATGCTGCTTAACGTCCCTACACAGGACAGGCCCCCACAACACAAATGATCTGGCCCCAGTTACTAACAGTGCCAAGGCTGAGAACTTGGGCTCTAGACTACTGGCTCTGGAGTCGGAGATGGGCTTGAACCATGGCCCTGTTCTTTTACTAGCTAGGTGACCCTTAGGCAATTACAACTGCTCTGGGGCCAAGCTTCCAATTCTGTAAAGTAGTATCTTTCTCAGAGTGTGAGGTTACATGAAATAAAGCATGTAAAATGACTAACACAATGTAAAGTAACCTGTAGCTTCTCCATTACTGTTCTACTGGTTGTGGGTATTGGATGTTACTCACTGTTGGTCCCTTTGAGTAAAAATGAAACTGAGTATGTAACACAAATAGCTTGAGTACCTACCATAGATTAATCACTCCCTAAGGTACCCCCATTTAATTCTCCTCCACTTGACAGAGCAGCATTTACCCCAGGGAGAAAGGAGGCTCAGAAAGGTCGTGCAGCATGTCCTATGTCAACAAACAGTCCCTGGGAGAACGTACCGTTTAATTTGTTCAGGTAAAACCTTAACACACTAAGTTAACAGGGACACCCCAGACCTGGTAACAGGGTCTATACGCACAACAGCCTTAGATCCTTTCACTCTATAACAAACCCTAAGTCAGTCAGTGTCCCCTCAAAGCTTCCCTCTACTGCATTTTCCGTCATCACCGTGTCCATCCCAAATGCTACTTCTTACTGAGCTGTTCCACTTAAACTGTGATTCTGCCTAAACCCCCCCCTCTCGGCTTCCCTCCTTCGCAGGGATAACATCTTGATTGTGCGGCATTCAAGAGCTTCCATGCAGTTCTAGGAACTACTGTAATTTAAAACGGACTGCTCATCAAAACCAGGTTGCTCTTTTGCCCTACAACGTGCCACGAGTTTTCTGGCCCAAGTCTTCGCCTTTTGCTGTTTCCTCTCCCAAGAATACTAGCTCTCTCCCATTCAAAACATTCACTCCATCTCTGATCAAAAGCCAGTCTCAATCACATATCTTAAAAATACCCTCCAACTTTTGTCAGTATCCCCTCTTATACTGGTCACACACTGCCTTGTATGATGGCTACTTGTGTCCATTTTCCACTCCTGCGAGTATTTTCTTCCTTAAGGGTGTATGTACGTTTTTGTTTTTAGACGCTGCATCCAGTAATATGCCATGCCTAAAAGTACTAAAACCTGAAGTACTTTATAACCGTCTGGGCCTTTAAGAAGTGACAAAAAAGTGAGCCTCATTCTTTCGGGGCTGTTGCAGGTACACTAACAGAAGGTTAAGTAACAGAGTATCTCTCCATTTTACTGATGAGACGACTGCCCGCCTGAGGCAATGAGCGGAGACGCGCGGGTCCACCGCCTGTGAAGCCGCCCCACCCAACTCTGAAGGGCGCTTGCAGCTCGGTCCTAGCCCCCAGACTGGGACTACAAGCTTACACGTCGGCCCTCTCGAGCCCAAAGAGCGGGGTGGAGGACTGGAGATGAGAAGGGGCCCCCAGTCCTTCTCCGGGAGCACATGGCAGAAACGCTCCCGAGTTTGCGCAGGCGCAGAGCCACCGGGTTTGGCCGCCTCCCCTCATCCCACTGCCAGGGTGTCCTGGTCCCGTTACCTTAAGGGCCTCCAGTCCCATAAGACGAGACTTGCGGTCCTGATCCTTGATGATGAGGAAAGGGCGCCCATATTCATCAAAGGCAAGGGTTCCAACAGACGCCATGGTGCCACAGCCGTGGTTAGCCTGCCGGACAACCCCGGAACCGAGAACGCACCTTCCTCTAGTGGGAGGGTACAGAAGCGCGCGCAAGCGCAGTAAGGCCGCATGCGATAAATTTTTCACCTGAGACTAATTTAATGCCAGACAGTACCTTCTGGAATCAGCGGCCTTCGGAAACTTCTATCATGTAGGAAACTGTGGGGAAGTTCGAACACGAACACGGGAACTTTTAGAACCCACAATCTAAGATAGATCTAACACAGTAATTTCTTAAATATAGGGAATTCAGAGTTTCTTGGCAGTGGGTCCCAACCAAGAACTCATTTACTCAGAGCATTATTTTCCCCTCCTATCCACCCCTACTCCGAGAAGATGGTATAATCCACTTCCGGTTAAAAAAAATTTTTTTTGTGTGTGTGTTGGTGGGGGGTCTCTTCCGTCCCCACCTTCACCCGCCGGGTACCCCTTAAGCTGTTAGAAATCTCGCGATGGAGGGAGGAGGAGGTGAGCCAGCAGAGCGGGCCCGGCCCCGGTGGGACGCTGGTGGCGCTGGGTCGGGGTGGCAGTCGGCCTTGCGTGTCTGCGGTCTGGCTGTTCCTGTAGCGTGCGGGAAGGAGTGGGAGCCGCCGGCCGCCGCTCTGGCTCGGAGTCCGGCGTTCGGTGGGCGGTGTTCCGCCCGCCGCTTTCCCGGGGGCCCAGTGGTCAGCGTGTGGGTGGCGGGTGCGTTGGCTGGTACTGGTATCTCCCTGCCGCTAACTGTCCGAGGGCTTTAGGGCAAATAACTCGCCTAGTCCTTAGGCACGATCTTAGATAACTGGAGTCACACTGGGTGGGTGGGAATCACAGCGCCGCCACGTACCGGCTGTGTCTCTGGGTAATCGACTAACGTTTGTGTGTCTGCAAAAATAGCCTAATTACAGTAGCGTCTACCTTACGCAGCTGCTATATACGGATTCAGGGAGAACAATGCAGGCGCTCAGCAAGGTCTAAATGTTTGTTGAAATCCCATTTTGCGCAAATGGTCGAGCAGCCTGCTGAAAGTTGTACAGCTTAGTAAGCACACTGGCGCAGTTAAGAGCTAAGGGCCCCATTCTTAAGCCCTGTGTTGTGCTGTCTCGGAAATACCTTTCCTGGCAACCCTGTCCGAATAGTGCTCGTCTCTTTACATCCATTTCGATGCTTTTTCTTCAGAACGCTAATCACAACCTAGTGTGTTATAGGCTTAGGTTTATTTGTTAGTAGTTTTCCAGGTGCCCTGCTCTTCAAGGGCCCTAGAACACCGATTTACCCTTGTTGCATTATTTCTAGACTTTCTTAGATACTCAGATGTTGAAATAGATGTACAGATTATAACATTTAACTCTGCCTGAAAGTCAAGAAGTGGCTCTGCCACTGAATGGTTGGTGATCATTTAACCTCCCCTGATGCTTGGCCCACTTAAACTTTACCTAGAGTGATGCTCCAAGGACATTGTGAACTTTAGAGTTAGGTCTCAATTTCCTTTAGCTTGACCAGGTCAGTGATTCCTCACTTAAAATGGTGAATTCTGTGATCCATTTGGGTAATCAGATTGTTGTGAAATACAGGAAATGTCTAATGATGTCTTCTGTGCTGTTTGTTTGCTATTAAAGCACAGGGAAAGAATGTTTTTTCCTAATATCAATGGATGCTGTGCATAAAACGGATATAAATAACACTAGACCTGTCCAAGAAAGACTTCTTACTGGACAAAAAAAATACAAAGGGACTTAAATACATGCTTTAATTTTTCAACAGGTATGTGTATGCAAATACACAATGAACAGTCCCTTCAATATGGTGATTCAAATATAAACCGGACTTTACACACACACAGTAGGTCACAATTCCTAACAGGCCTGTTTTTTCCTGGCCTTTTTCTTTTGGCTTGAAATTTGTAAGAACCCTGAGTACCTTTTGTACATCTCGTATACTGCCTCCTCCTTTTAGCTGATCCAGGTTTGTCACTGGAAATTGAGCTTTCCAGCTGTTAATCAGAAGTCAGTAACTAGGCAAGCTTGGAGAGAACAGAAGTTCACCTCTTTGGGTCCTTTACTTTCAAGAACTGACTCCCAAGTGCTTGGCAGAAATAGCCAATGGCCACCACAGCTTTTATCTAAGGGAATGGTTTGATGTTGCAAAGAGCATATGGGACAAAAATCAGTCTTTTGTCATTGATTTATATCATAGTACATAATCTTAAAACATGTTGCCTTAAAAGGATTTGTAGAAACAGTCTTCATTTTAGTCTCGAATCTTTAGGGACTGGTTTTCACTCATAAAGTCAATACATTTTTTATTGAATGGAGGTAACAATGTAGTCATATGTTGGATTTACATAATAAATTATTCAAAAACTCATACACATCTTAGTGAAATTGAAAGACTTGCAGGTGTAAAAAGTTGAGAGAAAATTCAGTCATTTCAAGGGACATGCTCTGCTGGTGGTGTCTTTCTTAAAAACAAATATCGTGACTTTGCTCAAAAAGTTTCAGCCTAGTGCACAAGAAAAAATACACATTTAGCTTAGCCATCAAGGTCTCCCACCTGCCTTCCTGTTCTGTCTCCCACTCTGCTCAGCAAATGCCTTCCCCACCTTCCATGCCTTGTTGAAGACTTCCTTTTTTTTGAGAATGGCCCTGTTCCAACACCCTCACGTCCAGCTCAAATTCTGTCTCTGCCCACACCCTTTGGCTCCGTCACTGGGATCAGTCTTTCCTCCATCTCCCCCCATATTCCCACAACTATTTGTATGTGTTAGCATTTCTCACGACTTGTCTTGTGTCTCTCTCAATCGGAGATGGGCTAGATGGGAGATCCTGAAGACAGGAGCTCTTTAGGTTACCTTTTGCTGGTCGAGTTGAAGTGTGCATGTCTACACAGGTGAAATAGAATTTGTATTGTCTGACTCATGGTTTTCTAATCAACTGTCTACTGGCTTATGCTGACTTTAGAGGCATTGTCCACTAACAGACAAAAGGAATAAATAAGAGTGGTATATCCACACAATGGAATATTGTTTGGCCACAAAAAGGAATAAAGTACTGATATATTGATCTTGAAAACGTTATGCTAAGTGAAAGAAGTAAGTCGCAAAAGACCACAAAATGCAATATATACAATGCTCTATTCCATTCCTGTGGAAGTCCACAATAGGAATGCTGGAGAGACAAAGTAGACTAGTGGTTGCTTAGGGCTAGGTGTTGAAGGGGAGGATGGGCGGAGGGTAGCTAAAGGTTAAGGGGTTTCTTGTAATGAAAATGTTCTAAAATTGACTGTGGTGGTGGTTACACATGTCAATGAATATACCAAAAACCTTTGAACTGTGGGAAAATTGTATGGTATATGAATTACATCTCAATAGGCTGTTCAAAATTCTGGAGCTCCCCTGCTAGTATTGAAAATAATATTGGCAGCTAACAGTCATCACCTACTCTCAGTCCTGTGGTAAGTGCTTTATATGCATTATTATTTAACTGTCCCAATAATGCTGTGAAAATAGTACTATTTCTAAATCTTTCAGGTGAAGAAACTAAGCCTCAGCAAACACTTACCTAATGTTCCACAACTGTTATAGTTCTGAGACTCCTGTGCTGTATCATGCAAATCCTTTGAAACACTATTCTGTACAACTGGAATGCCTGCAGGGTAATTTTACAAGATATGACAGATTGCCTTGACTTAAAAAAAAAAGTCAACTGCATGTCTATTACTGTAGCATATAAGTTCTTCTGTACAATGCTGAAAAGTGTAACAATGTATTTAAACTTGCTTCTATCAAACACCCTCATCTTCCTAAACTTTACTTTGATTTTACTTCCATCACCAGCAGCAGTCATAGATTTTTATTGTTGTTTGTGATTTGGTTTTCCACTGTGAAGCCAGGTTTAAAACTCCCTGTAGAAGAATGTCAGGTGTCAAGAACAGAGCTCCATGATGTTTGAGAGGCTTCTCAGTCCCCTGGAGCGGTGACTCACTGCTGTGGGCCAGCTTTTTGTGTGTCCTGTGTTCAGATTTGTACTTCACCAAGTTATAACATCACTATGTTTCAAGGGGATAGTCGGGGGAATAATGACCCTCCAAACAGGTTCACGTCCTAGTCCCTGGAGCCTGTGACTGTGTTACATCAGAGACTCTGCAGATGGGGCAAAGGTAGGACTTTGAGACAGGGAGGTTATCCTGGCTTGTCTGGGTGGCCCAGTGTAATCACAAGGGTCCCCATGAAGGAGGTGGGCAGGAAAGTCAGGGAAGGAGATGTCACGATGGAGGCCTAGGTTGGAGTGATGCAGGGCCTCTGGCCAAGGAATTCAGGCAGCCTCTAGAAGCTGAAAATGGCAAGCAAACCTGTCCTATACTAGAACCTCCAGGGGAAACGAGGGCTGCCAACCCATTTCAGATACCTGACCTCTGGAGCTCTGTGATGATAAACACATTTTGTTTTAAGACTCTTTGAGGTAATTTCTCACAGGAGCAATAGGAAACTAATCCAGTGGGCCTTTTGAATGGCTTTCTAATTATTGAAACTGAACATTTATGTCTCCCAGTGACAAGAATCCCCCAGGACAAGAGTCCTCCCAGCTGCTTGTCTCTCCTGTTTCCTACAGTTTTTGTGTTTTTGGTCTTACCTCTTCAACTAGACAGTGAACTGCTTCAGGGTGGGCTGTCTTGTTCCCTGTGGGGGTCAGCATGTGGTCAGCAGGGGATAAATAATAGCAAAGCTGCTGCTGTCAGCATGTGCTCTGTGCCCCGGGGGCCAGGCACTGTTCTGAGGGCCTTACTGCTTCCATGCAGTGATCCCAGGGTCCTCGCATTACAGAAGAGGAAACTGAGGTTCAGAGAAGTGAGGGGTCACACTGTTAGCGAGGTGCAGAGCCCAGGGCTTACCCTTAGGGGGGTCCTGCTCTTGCCTACCATGCTGTGTTCATCATTAATCAATTTCAAAATCTATTTCAAGTCAGTTTTGATCCTCAAACTTGGGTTCCTCTTAAGAATGCATTTTATGAGGTAAAACTTAAGAGGAGAGTTAAGGTACCATTCATTTCTCTGTCATCAGTGATTGGAGTTTGCTTTATTCCTCGCTTGTGAGAACACTGAAATGATTAGTGTATTTTTGTTATTTTTTGGATTTTTAAAAATCTCTCTCTATTTCCAACAGCCAATGTTGGCGAGGATGTGGAGAAAGGGGAACCCTCCTACACTGCTGGTGGGAATGTAAACTAATTCAGCCATTGTGGAAAGCAGTATGGAGGTTCCTCAAAATACTCAAAATAGAAATACCATTTGACCCAGGAATTTCACTCCTAGGAATTTACCCTAAGAATGCAGCAGCCTTGTTTGAAAAAGACATATGCACCCCTATGTTTATTGCAGCACTATTTCCAATAGCCAAGAAATGGATGCAACCTAAGTGTCTATCAGTAGATGAATGGATAAAGAAGATGTGGTACATATACACAATGGAATATTATTCAGCCATAAGAAGAAAACAAATCCTACCATTTGTGACAACATGGATGGAGCTAGAGCTAGAGGGTATTATGCTCAGTGAAATAAGCCAGGTGGAGAAAGACAAGTATCAAATGATTTCACTCATCTGTGGAGTATAAGAGCAAAGAAAAAACTGAAGGAACAAAACAGCAGCAGACTCACAGAACCCAAGAATGGACTAACAGTTACCAAAGGGAAAGGGACTGGGGAGGATGGGTGGGAAGGGAGGGATAAGGGGGGAAATGGGCATTATGATTAGCACACGTAATGCAGTGGCGGGGACACGGGAAAGGCAGTATTTATACAGAAGACAAGTAATGATTCTATAGCATCTTACTACGCTGATAGACAGTGACTGTAGTGGGGTATGTTGGGGGGACTTGATAATAGGGGGTCTAGTAACCATAATGTTGTTCAAGTGATTGTACATTAACGACATCAAAATGAAAAAAAAAAAAAGAAAAAAAGTTTGGCAGCCTTGGGAAAATTAAAAAAAAAAAACCTCTATTTCCATACTTACTTAAGATTTTTAGCAAAAGCTGGTTTTTGTCTCCTTTATTAATTTGAATTGTATTTGTGCAGCTGGATTATAGATGCCTGACCAATTTTGATGTGGAATCTATTTGAAATAGGGTAATAATTAGACATTTTTCATGCTTATTTATGAGACTTTGTTCTGAACCATAAAAATACGGAGTTCATGGCTAACATTTGTATTAATGAATATTGAAGTCATAAAATACCAAATAGATATGAATACATTGTTTTCTAAGGATGACTCCTTAAAAGATAAAAAATCAGTATATTGGAAAGAAAAGATTTTAGTTTTCCATTAGTATTGAAACACTTTAATTTTTAGTTGATGGAATTTGAAACTCATTGTGGAATTCTACATTTGTAACTTAGATTGTATTCAGCTAAATTATCCTCCCTTAAAAAAGCATGAGCTTGTCAGTAAGATTTGTAGAAAAAAATACTACTTTGGATTTCAGATTTGGTGCTACATATATATTTTCTGCTTGCTCTCAATCTAGGTGCACCCCCAGAAACACCTGAAGAAGAAAGGCAGCCGGGATATGTTCTGCCTACAAGTCTTGAAGCCAACAATTTGAAGAAAAGCAATTGGGGGTTCTTATTTCCTGGGATCATTGGTGGGACACTGGTGGCTGTATATGCAGTGGCCACACCGTTTATAACACCAGCCCTCAGGAAAATCTGTTTGCCTTTTGTACCTGCGACTACAAAGCAGATTGAAAATGTAGTGACAATGTTGCAATGCAGAAGAGGATCCCTGGTAGACATTGGTAGTGGCGATGGACGTGTTGTGAGTTGTGCTAAGATAGCTTAAGGTTTGGAACCAGAGTTAAAGTCTCTGCTTCACGTTTGCGATGCCTTTGCAAGGACCTGCTAGATCTGGCAGTTTAATAAATCGATAAAGTAGTCATTGATTTTGTATGTGTTTGGCCAAGCTGTCAAACCATCATGAATTAGAATTTATTTTTCTCAGATTTAAATTTTTTTTTAAAGGAGAAAGTACTCTGTAGATTTGCCAGATAAAAGGAACAATTAATGGGTAATTGTGAAATTGTCCACTAAAAACGTGGGCCAACAGTGGTGACGTAACTAGAGGAAACATGTTAAATCTGGAGTTTAACACAAATGTTTACTTTTACATTTATCTACACTTACACATGCATAGTAATTCCTGTGGAGTAATACAGGGTTAAAATGGACAAGCCTAGTGCATTAACTCTTGCTTATCCAAAGATCAGATTTTTAGAGACAACTCACTTTGATCCCAGCGGAAAACCTATAAATAAAGACGCAGGGCCACTGACTGGCCATTGTGTGTCCCAGAGCATGTCCCTCCATGGGCAAGGTGGCACAGTCCTTAGGTCTCCATCCAATGATGAACCAAAAACTGAGTATAGCAGTAGTCAAGGCTAGTGTACTGGAAACATGTTGAGATCAGCAGGCCATGATGCCGTCCACCAGCAGTTCCAACATGATGACCCGGAATAGTCGGGAAGACGTTAAAAAGTGACTTGTTTTGTTTTTAAGAAATCAGGAGGTATATATATTATTCAGGAGGAAGCTTTAAAATCCAGCTTTGAATGCTTTACATATCTGAGTAGTATCTCTGGTTTCTCAGAAAGTGGTTTCCTTCCTAAGGGGCACCATTATAGTAACTAGGGAAATGATGCAGGTGGGGCAGCGCCTTCCAGGGTGCTCCCTTGAAGAGTGGTGGCAAGAAAAAACAGGTAGAGAGACCCCAGGACCAGCCCACTGTCCCTTTCACATTGCGGAGGCTGGTAGCATTCTACAGTTGTCTTTATTCTGACTACTTGCATTTTATTTTTACCTGTTTTCAGTTTTGAGTGAGTGGTCTTTAAATACTAAGGAAGTATGTAATTAATTGCAGATTCTTCACCGACAGGTTGTTTTTACTGAGTGTTACAGTTAGCTCATGAAACATTCTCTGAGCCGGCTTGATTTGACCTCTGCTGTGCTCTGATGGAGAGAGGCGTGGATTTTCAGCCAGACCTACAGGGCATGGCCAGTGCAGAGTCAATGTGCAGTTGTTCAAAGCAAACCTGACTCTCTGTTCTGATGCTCAAGGTGAAGTCTGACAAAAACGTGATAACTGAGCTTAAATCGCCTGGCACTAACTTGTCCACAAAGCCACACAACCTTAGAGATCTACCTTTAAACGGTGTCTGGAATAAAGGAGGTGCCTTTTGATTGGTTGTTTTATGGTAATAGACCATAAATAGTAAGTGTCCCTATCATTGACAAGTTGATGTTTTCCTTCTGTTGAATAGATACCTGCCTCTTTCCACAGGTAATAGCAGCTGCAAAGAAAGGATTCTCAGCATTTGGTTATGAATTAAACCCATGGCTGGTTTGGTACTCCAGATACCGCGCTTGGCGAGAAGGGGTGCAGGACTCTGCCACCTTTTATATTTCAGATTTGTGGAAGGTATGTAAGGCAGAAAATGGTCAAAGGAAACACCAACCCAAACTTTATAATCTAATTCTGTACTTGAGAACTGACAAAGGAAAAGAAAAATAATTAAAATACAAGTGTGTATTTCAGCGTAATGTGAACACCTTTTCAATGGATAGATTTACAAACTGACTAGACTCTAGGGTAGAAGCTTAAAGTTTTTGGCATCATAGGTCATGTGAGTCTCAAGAATATATCTGCTTAATTGAAAAATTCTATTTATTACAAAATGATAAGATTTTTATTCCATTTCATATCTTATAAATTGTAGGTATTCTCTTGCTAATGTCATTCTTGGTAAATAGTAGATCTCTCTGTGCGCATGTGCGGGTATTTACAGAGAGATGAGTGTGAGAGACAAGAAAGAACCCACCAACCATGCTGTCCTCATTCCTTCCGGTCTTCATAAAGCATAAGATACTTCCCAGTGTATTTGTACTGTAAAAAACTACCCTGTAATTTTGCTTCACTCCATAAAATACTTTTTCTTAAATAAGAATTTCACATTGTAATACTGTCATCAGTAGCTTATAAAAATTCACTTGAGTCTTGCTTGCATTGTTTTTTATACGATCTCTCTATAGAGTAAATAAGACTTTTATTGGGCAATAAGAATTTTGACTGGCAAAGTACTCCCCCCCAGTTTTTCAACTAAAGACTATTTCATTGCATTTTCTACTTAGTATTTTGGAGAAGAGGACGGGGAGTAGGATTTTAAGGATGGTTCAGTATGAAAAACAGGTGGTTCTGAATTCCCTCAAGTTCTTACTATGCTGGTTTGACATGTAGTGGAGTAGAGCAGGAAAGTATGGGCAGAGCACAGATGTCCAGGGGCAGGTTGGCTGGGCCACCAGCTAGTCATTGGACTAGCTATTCCTTTCTGATAGATGACCCTGGGGCCGGTCCCTCCTGGAGGGGCTGTGAGGGTGAGATAAAGTGATGTCTGGGGAAGCATTTGGAAAAGTGCCGTCGATTGAGCCAACATGGACAGAGTGTAAACTTGGTGCCCTCTTCTTTGTGCAGTCTTGAAGATGGCTGTTCTTTGTGAGAACCTAGTATGTACCGAAATGGAAAATCGCCTCTCATTTTGAAACAAAAGTAAAGCTTGATGTTTGGCTTTTTAAAATGCATCTATGCCTTGTTTTCTGTCTCCTCTAGGTTACTTTTTCGCAGTACTCAAACGTTGTTATTTTTGGTGTGCCTCAGATGGTGAGTATGCGCTCTCCTGCCCCTGGGTTGTGTGGTTTTAGGTTATATTGAGGGCCTTTCTAGCTCCAACAGACCACCTCTCTCTGCAAGATGACAGCGTCTCAGAGATGCGGAGGAGCATCACATTTCAGCTCAGCATTTAACAAAATACTTCAGGGCCTTGAAAGTTTAACATAAGAGACTCAGTCACTTCCTTTAAACTTTGGCTTCAGAGGAAAATCTCCATTATCTACCTCAGCCCTAAAAATTCCAGTCTGCAAACTGCTTTTATGAACTCCCAGTGGCTGACATAGTTGGAGATTTTCCTGGTCATTCACTTACATCAGAAGTCCCTTGGGAAAGTTAATGGTATGCTTCCTTTGAATTGATCATTCCTCTGATTTGCAGTAAGATGATTTTCAGGCTGGATGAGCATTGACTAGTTTCAGTTGACCTCAGTTGACTGACTTGTATTAACTTTGATTATATACTTTCAAAGGTGAAGATACTACAGCATTGAACTTAAAACGGTCCTAAATTTAGCTTTTGGAAACCTGACCAGGATGGGATGCTTTTATTGTAATTGCTGTTTTATAGACCATAGAAAGAAATCCCTTTTTACTTTTCAAAGTTTGTAATTGTAGCCATAATAATCTTGGTGAAATAGGGTATTTGCTGCAATGACAGTATTCAACTGATATGGTTTTTAATTTACAAAGAGAGATTTACTTTGT
Organism: Smutsia gigantea; assembly: GCA_032199065.1. Lineage (NCBI taxonomy): Eukaryota > Metazoa > Chordata > Mammalia > Pholidota > Manidae > Smutsia > Smutsia gigantea. Next base: position 252,005 of record JAVSCE010019468.1, read on the forward strand.
TGTTTTGTTTTCTTCTTCATACCTTAATTTTTGTGTAAGATATTTCAGTGCTTGACAAATTTTTCTTACTCTTAGGACCTTCAGTGAAATTTCATTTTATTTTTTTAAAGTTGATTAGAAGAGCTTTTGGCACATTTTCTTGCAGGATTCTGTATGTTCATAATTTTCAGTAAGCCTAAAATGGATATGAAGCCAAGGTGTCTCCACTTACAGGAATGAAGAGAGTAGAAAGCATGCTCCCTTGTCCCTTAAACTATTTGGGATTGTAGACTTGCTGTGGAATATGGTGATAATTCACTACTTAGGGTATTTGGGCATTCCTTCAGAATAATTAGCATTTTAAAGCAAATAACTGCAATGTAATTGGAGCAAATAACTTTAATCTGAATTCCATGCTTTATAAAAGCAGAAAGTTGATATGTACTGGGAGTTCATGCTGTCCAGCGGGCCTGATGATGGCCTGAGGTGTGCTGTACCTCTGTACCAGTAGGGGGCAGCAGTGGTCTTTGATGGTCACAGTGCCCCAAAACCCGTAGGAACAAACTCCTGTGCTTCCTACCATGTTGGGAGTATTGCCAGTTTTTGGAGCTCTTCACTCAAGGGAAATAAGAGCACCATTATTTTGATGAATGCTTTTACAGTTATTGTCCATTATTCTGTATGTAGAGAAACTTTAAATAAGGAACTTGCAGTATTTCACTGTTTCCCCAAAAAGGGGAGCAGCTCAAACACAGGAACCATCCATGTTCCTTGGGGTAAGAGGGATTCAGCCAACTCACACTTTTCTAAACAGGTGCACTGACCCCGGGTGCAGAGGGCCCAGTGGCTTCTGTTGGCATGGAAGGCCCAATTTTCCCTTTGGAGGGCTTCCCCTACACGGAGGCAGAGCAGGGTAGGGAGAGTGCTAGCTGGGGAGTCAGGAGGCAGGTCTGCCTCGGCGAGGCCTGTGAGCCCTGGAAAGTCCTTTGATCTCCCTGGGCCTGACCTTGTGGTCTTCCATTAAATGCATTTTTCTTCTCTCAACACACAGTCATCCAGTAATGGCCAGGTGGCTCAACAAACCCAATGTGGCACGTCATGTTTCCTGTGCAGCTGAAGCACCCACAGGTCATGAGAGAGACAGGAGGTGCTTGGGGAACTTCAGAGGTAGAAACCTCTGCTTCTGGTACTGATTGTTCCTGACAGCTCAGTGCACTTGGGGCTTGAAATTAGAGCTGCCCTAACATAGTAATACAGGCATGTATCTAATGTGATATTAATGCAGGATCCCATTTGGATCTGGTAAGTCCATGACTGAGATGGTAAATACCTATAGTTAACACTTAGGCACCAAGAACATCTTTTCAAACTATAGAGAAGATCAACTGTGTCCTTCTTTAAAATGCTTCTGTGACTTTTTCCTGCTTAAAAGTAGCCAGGATAACGCCCAAACCCTCCTCAGGGTCCTGAGGCCTGGCCTAGAGTGGCTCCTGTTTCCCTCAGCCCTCTGTCCTCTGGGCCCCAGGCTTCCTCTGTGTGTGGGGCTGTCTCCTCCGACTTCAGTCCCCAGCTCTGGGCTAGTCATGACCCACTGACCACTCACGAGGCAGATGCCCCTTCTTCTGAGAAGCCATCATTGTTTCCACCTGTCCAGTGCATGCTCCCCTATCCCCAGTGAGCTGTTGCTCATTTGCTTGCCTGATAGTGTCGGCAGGGTAAGCTCATGAGGGCTGGCACGTCATCTGCACCGCCAGGCTGCAGCATGGCAGCACCCACTCAAAACGGGCCCTCAGGGAACATTTGTTAAGTGAGCGAAGAAATGTGCATTAAGCGTGCCTGTTCAGTGCACTTTTCCCAGTGGGCTATTAAATTCCATAACTTCATAGAATGACTAATTTAATATTAGTTACAAGTCCTGTTATGACTTGATGAATGAAAATATTATCGTCGTGTTCTGCTAGAGAAGATTGATCCTTCATTTGTTCATTCAACAGGTGTTTATTCAGATCCCATGAAGCAACTGACTGTGTTCTAGTCACGTGGAATACTTAACAAATAGAAAGGGAAACCATCCCTACCTGGAGGTGCTTTATGCCAGTGGGGAGAGCAGGCAGTGAGTGAGATCCCTGTATGAAATGAAATGTGATGTGTGACACTAGGGTATACGTGCTGTGGGGCAGAGTGAGTGGGTGATGGGGTGGAGACAGTGTTCCTGAAGAGGGGACAGGTGTAGGTAAGGGGGCACCAGTTAGCTGTGTGGGGAGGTGAGGGCGAGTGTTCCAGGCAGAGGAACAGCCACTGCGAAGGCGCTGAGGTGTGTGCCTGTTGTTTGCAAGAGCAGCGAGGAGATGGGAGTGGTCAGAGAGGAATGGGCTGGCGGGAAGGGCACTGTGGCCTCCTTGGGCAGGAAACAGGGCTGGTTTGAGAGGAGCAGGGAGGAAGTGGCTGAGTTGTAAAAGATCCCAGGCTGCTGTGGGAAGAAGCTGGAGATAGGGTATGAGCTCTTACAAGCATTCCAGCCAGAGTGTGATGGGCAGGCTGGAGGAGCTGGTGAGAAGTGGTCAAATTCTGGATGCATCGTGAAGACAGAACCAACAGAATAGTCCCAGATCCAGTGCGGGGTACGGGAGAGAGAGGGGCCAAGGGCAGGCTGAGATCTTTGGCCTGAGCACCTGGAAGCTGGGAAAACTGCAGGTAGAGCAGTTCGGGGAAGATCTGGAATCTGGGGCGTGTGGAATTCGAATGTGTGTGGACATGTCACTTGGTAATTCTGGATGCCGGGGGCCTGGGGCTCAGGAGGATGGTGGGCTGGAGGGCAGGTTTGTTGGCCTGAGCCCTGACCTCTACCGAGTGAGGGGCACCCAGCCAAGGACTCGAGGGGAGGAGCTGGCAGGGAGGGAAGTTGGGGAGGGACACCTAGAAGTCAGAAGGCAGCGTTTCAGGGGTGAGGGAGGGAGCGGTCAGGTGGCTCAAAGCTGCTCATGGGCGTGGCTGATATGTCTTATGCCTTTGAGCTGGTTTCAACTTATGTTTAAAGTTTTGAAAATGTAATTAGAATACGATGAGTCCCTATAACTTTGAAATCTATAATTATATGAATAATTTTGAATTCCATTAGGCAGATATGATACATTACTGCTTGTGTATGATATGAAGACCTGGATTGTTGCATAATTATGTGTAATTTAGTCAGTTAATTTCTTATGATTGAAATAGCTCCTTTCATTTGTAGGTTTATCTTGACTTAGCATATGACCATCATTTGGAAATAAAAGAAACTGTAAAAGAGAAAGAAATAATGGTAAAATGCATAAGTATATCCTTTTTATGAACAAAATTACTATAAGAAGCTGCTGACATTCCAGAAGAACACATATTGTCTCTTTCTTTGCTTATTTAATTTTTCCTTCAAGGAACAAAACTTTTTCTTTTTGTAAAAGTTTCTTTTTCTTTTACTGGCTGTTAAAACAATAGAAATATCCTATCCTTAATATTCTTTGTTACCTTGATTTTGATAGTAATGAAGAATTGGAATTTTGGCTCATTCTAGTCATAGGTCAGGTAGAGGAGTTTTTCCAAGGCACTTTTTTAAAGATACAGGTCAGGAGTAAAATGTCATAGAAGCACATTGATTTCTTTGTCCTGGTTTAACTGATTACTTTTAAAGGGAGTACTTTTTACTCAGATCTTGGTTTTCAAATATCATTTCCCATTTCAGAGGAACCGGGAATGTTTGAGAAATGGTTGATCCCATTGGGGAAGACAAAAAAGCCTGGAATGTTTTGTTGAGGTCTAATACAAGGAAGTGCTTAGTATTTTATGGGGGCAAGTTCAAAGGAGAGGGACGCCAGCTAGAAGGAGGCTCCCAGTGGTCAAACTGGGACAATTTAAATGTTAGAATAAAAAGGACAATAGTGGATTAAACCCACTGAGTGAAATTAGGATCTAGGAGTTCATACTTACAGGTGAGAAGGGAAAGCTCTTCCTTGGGTAGAATGCTGTCAGTCTAAAAAAAGGAATGATGGAATTAGCAAATTGCCACTTTGCAACTGTTTTGGTCAAATTTGACTGAGGCTAGACTCATCAAGAATGCTACATCTAGGGGGGTATAGTTCGATGAGTAACAGGATATTTACATTGTCTCAAGGTATCTCCCCACAAATTACGCATTCACTGTAGAGGAAAAATAGTAACCACACTGTGGAGACACCAGATAATCCCCTTCACTGAGTGGTGACAATCACCCTCAAAGCAGATGGACGCCATGGGCATCTGATGTGGAGCCCTGAGATGTTCACAGCCCTCCTTACAGGGCGCTCCCAAGGAGGCACACACTGAGTCGTCAGGAGCAAGCATCAGAGGGACCCGAGGTGAGGGACATTGGTAAAGTAACTGCCCGCATTGTTAAAGGATGTTATTGTCATGAGAGACAAAAAACGGTCAAGGAAGTGTTCCAGATTACAGGAGACCAAGGAAACATTACAGCCAAAAGCAGTGTGACATCTAGACTGGGGACAAATGTTATAAAGGACATGACTGGGGCATTGACCAAATAGGAATGTGATTGGCATTATTATTAGCAGAATGCAAGGTTAAATTTCCTGAATTTGGTACTGGGGCTGTTTCTCAGGGAACACATGAAGTTTTCATGAATCAAGATGCATGTTATATGTAGTCTCTTCTCAAGTGGCTTAGGAACAGTGTTCATGGAGTCGGGGAGAAGAGGGCACATTGGAAAAAGCCAGTATGACAAACTTAAAAACTGTCCCAGGTGAACCTGGGAAAAGGAATGCAGGAATTTTGTGTTTTATTCTTACAACTTTTCTGTAACTTTGAAATTATTTCGAAATAACAAATTAAAACAAGAAAATGGAAAAAAAACCATGAGGTGGTGAAGATGGTAATATATATATTTTTTTTCTTTTAAAAAATTTTATTTTGCTATTATTAATGTACAATTACATGAGCAACATTATGGTTACTAGACTCCCCCTATTATCAGGTCCCCCCCACCAACCCCATTACAGTCACTGTCCATCAGCCTAGTAAGATGCTGTAGAATCACTACTTGTCTTCTCTGTGTTATACTGCCTTCCCGTATCCCCCCTACATTACGTGTGCTAATTGTAATAGCCCTTTTTTCCCCTTATCCCTCCCTTCCCAGATGGTAATATATTTTTAAGACCTGAAGTAAATTTTTTTAACAGTTGTTAATTGGTTGATGTAATTATAATGTCAGTATTTTTTGCAAAACAACAACACTCTATTCACAAGTAGATTGGTAATGGAAAGGATACAAAAGTGGTAAATAAGAGGATTTTACTTTTCCTAAGTCATGTTGACTATCAAGAAATTATCAGTATGACATAGTTTTTTAAAGAATTATGAAATGTTTGTATTTCAACTTGCTAGAATGAGCATATTTTTTTCATGGTCTAATTATATCATATTTCACTGAATCTCGATGCTATTGATTTTAAGATGCATCATTGCTCCTGAGAAAGAAAAAAATACTGCTAATTATAATTCTAAGATCATGTCAGTTTTAAGATGTATCCTGATTTCTGAGATGTTAACAATGTGGAAAAGTATGTGGTAAGTAGTTGAGATAGGGTAGATTGAGGTGTTTGGGTAGGTAAATAACTTAGAAGTGCTTCTCATTTTAATTACTGCCACATCATGATTTAAGTCAGAAAATTGGGTATCTGTGACACGCATCTGTTAAAAAATGGTATGTTTTATAATTGGTACTAGAAGACATATAACTGTTGTTAATATGACTTCTGTATTTTAATGGATTGTTTTATAATTGTAATTTTGCTCTGAAGTCATCTTTTTTACAATTAGTAATTTTTGCTCAGGTATTTTCAGGCACTCAAATAGAAAAGGACACATGGGAATCATTTCTTCCGACTCACTACTCACTGAAATCATGACTGTCATTATGCACAGATGCCACAGTTGGAGAAGAAACTTGCGCTTGAACTTGAGGAAGATGCTAGAGTCATTGCTTGCCGGTTCCCTTTCCCACACTGGACTCCAGACCAGGTCACAGGAGAGGGGATAGACACCGTGTGGGTGTATGACATGAGCGCTCTTAGAGGACGTGGGAGAGGTCCTGAGGATCCGTGCGTTTCCAGGTGGTCATCCAGTCACAGAATCTCCTGAGGGTGTTTTGAGCGTTGGTGGTCTTTGGTTTTATAGAGAGCTCCAGCTGTGTCTTCACCAAAGAGTGTATTTTTCTTTGATGTGGAATGAGAAATTACCATTACTTTCCTTAACTTTTGGAGAACACAAACAAGAACAGCAGGTAGATTTAAAGTCCTTTTTCATGAGATGTGCTAAAAGATATGCTCACTACTGTTTCATACACTTGGATGTATGAAAGTACAAATAAATGATGGTCTGGTTGATGGGCGGGCAAGATGTCAACAGCTCTTCACATTATTAAAAATAAGATTTAATGCACAGATATTTGCAGCTTTCTATAAGTTCATACTTAAGATCTCTATTTTTTTGTACTTCATAGCAAAATTAATTTTCTAATGGACTTAGACATTCGTATTTTATAACATTTATTGGGACTAATTTGTCCCAGAGCTAGTAAATTACTGCATTTTATTGAATCTAAGATGTATATGTGTGTGTAAATGTGTATGCATACACACATACACTGTAACATTTCTGAAATTGTGTACCTTTCAGTTGATGATATTTTATAACTAATTGGCGATGTACATCATGATCTAGCTGTGTATCAACCACTATTGACAGAATATCAGATTTGATGAAATAATGGTATTCAGAGAAGGTATATGATGTAGTGGAGCAGTTGGCAATAATTTAATGTAAAATAAACAGTCATGAACTTTGGAGTAATGAGCCAGACCTGGGTTCACATATCTGCTTGACTATCGGAGGCCTTGGACAAATGGCTTATTCTCTGGAGTCTTGGTTTCCTGCATATCCCTGTTATGGTGCTCTGGGCGGTGGTGCGCCGGGTGATGGGTGCTGGGTAATGGTGTGCTGGATATGGTGCACTAGATAATGGGGTGCTGTACAGGGGATACTGGGGACCAATTTGTGAAACTCATGGCATGTAGTGTTTGCAAATGGTATTTGCTATTTTAGGTACTAAAGAAAGGCTTCTTCACAGGTTGCAGATTATTTCTGCTAGTCACTTCTTAAATGAAAGCAGCTGTTTATTTAATAGTTCTCATTTGTGAGGAGAGCCTTGACTGATTTGGATAAAGACAAGCTGGGAAAAACCTTTGAATGGGAGTAGACAAGCTTCATGTATCTGAAAAATTGATACTGCTTGGTGGCTCGGATAATCCCTGCTTATCACAGAAAAGAATGGAACTTCCCAGTTATACACCTGTAACCTAAAAAACTGTCGCATCAGAGATGTGATAAAGTGAGACGGTTTGCATCTTTAACTAAACTGATAAAAATATGGTTAATTTGATAATTTTCATTTAAATGAGAAGCAACTGGGAGCTCATTTCTTCATTTCAGCAAATGCTCACTCAGTGTCAACTATGTAATAAGCTTTTCCAATTCAGTGGTGACTATACCTACCAGGCCCTGTGTCTCATGGAATTTAAATTCTAGAAGAGAGAGAACTAAGTAAGTGAACGAATATGAGTGTGTATGAAGTTCCCTGAAAGAGGTAAACAGTGTGATGATGAAGAGAAGCCTTGTGTTGGGGGTGGGGACATGGGATGCTTGTGGGCATTTGTCAGGTTTCTGGCTGCTGCCATAGACACCTTCCTAATAGGCCCTCATGCCTTATGAAGAACCAAGTCTCCCTGATGGTGTCACTTTCCACTCTAGGCAGCCCTATAACTTGGCTGGGCACGCTTGGACAAGGACCCATTGTCGTTCCTTGCGAGGAAGGTGTGGCAGCGTTTTGTGGAGGCTTGGAGGTGTTTGTTAATTTTCTAGACTTGCTTCTGGTGGATTTGTAGAGGCATCAGGCCATCTGCGGTCACACCTAGCTTACTATTTTTGGGGTTTCTCCTTTAGCTTCCCAAGAATTAGATGGTGCTTCATCCTTCAGCCTGAGTTAGATGGAAGAAGTGTTGGGGTTCATGGAGCTAGTGAGGTCTTTAATTCATTTTTATAATTGTCCATTTAAGTAAACTGTACAATAAGAATTTCCTTGCAGAGGTTATTGTGGCTTCTCTGGCTGGCTGGTTTGAATGTTTATTGGTTACTAGGTTGAGGATGTTAATCAAATTTGCACAGGCACCAGGCAGGAAATGAGTATTATGTTTGATGTCAAGAGATGCTTGCACAGATTAAAATCAGGAATAAATGCTAACTTGATAAAATTTAAAGTTAAGGAAACACAGAATGAGAATAGAAATATGGCTTAGGGGTGATGCAGCCTACCAGGAGTTGCTGTGAACAGTCCTGAAGGCCCCACTGAGACTCAGGTCAGTGGCGAGTGCATTGCCGTCCAAGGCAGCTTGCTCCAAAAGCATGGGGACGGCCCCAGGATCGTGACCTTGCATTCCCAGTTGGGCCAGGTGGGCTTCACCAGACCCTTGGCCCTTTCTGGCATTCAGACTCCTTGAGATGCTTAGCTCCATGAAGTGTGCATGAAACCAAGTTGAAAAGATTTAAGAAATGAGACTCTTTCAGATGTACTGCATTTGCCATTGCTGAGAGTTGGTGTACACCATGGCAAGTTACAGCTGAACAGAGTAGAGAAAATGGAAGATTCCTGACATTTAAATCACACAGCTGGATACTCCTTCTGCCAAAGTACTTTTCCTGATGGCCAAAGGTATATATAAATGACCTGTTGTTCCCAAGTCCAGGAATCTTCTTAGCTTATGCTGTAACATGATATTTTGTAGGTTAGCCTTGGGTGAGCACATTCTGGAAAGACCTTGAAGTCCTTGTAGAGCAAGGAGGTCACACTGCAGGAGTCTGTTCAGTTCTTGACAGACAGATAAGAAACATCCCTAGGTTGTGTGATGTGTCTTGTTACCTGTTGGGGCTGCGGTGTGAGCAGCCCTTTATTGAGCCGTTGAGTCACGTGGGCCACAGTGGAGTGTTCCTCACCTGGCCTGGGCAGCAAAGTCTGCAGGCCTCTGACCCAGGCCTCCTGTCCCAGAGCTGGGGATGCCAGCTGGCTAGTCAAGGGAGGTTCGCAGACACTACATGCTCCCGCCCAACCGCTGTCTCCCCTCTTACGTGGTAACAGAACCCCCAGTTTCAGGTGCCAGGGACCCCGTTGTCCATGAATATCAGTGTGACAGTGGGCCCTGCTAGCTGTCTGATCGTATCCCCTGGGCATCAGGGTGGGCTTTGGGCATGTGGTCCAGTTCTTGCCAAGGAGGTTTGAGGGGACGTCTGCTGGGAGCTTTGTGAAAGGTTTTGTTGCTTAAGAAGGAGGTGCTTGAGGAGTGGGCTCCCACTTGTCTTTGTCCAGGCTCTGCAAAGCAGTGGTGCCCTCAGTTAGCAGCCAATTTGCAACCACCCAGGGAAAGGTGAAGATGAAGGCCAAGATGCTGAGGCTGGCGGAGCAGAGACATGCAAAGGCTCAGGGTCTTTGATGACACCACTGAGCTGCTGAACCGACCCGGAGCCTCTGGCTTCAGGACATCTTTTTGTCTTTCTGCTGCTTTTACCTGAGTGTTATTTGCACCCCGCAGCAGCCTGACGGGGACAGGGGCGTGTAAGGCCAAATTGCGAGGGAGCCGGCAGTGCGGGTGGCAGGCTCCTGTGAGCCCGTGCTCCCCGCCTGGAGAGCCCAGAGGAGATGGCACTGTGGTCAAGGTCGGGAGGTGCGCTGGAGCGTTGTGGAGGGATGGAGTGCCCCCAGGTGGGACCCCCACTCTCAGCTTCACGGCTGGCCTGACACATCCCAGGGGGCCTGCTGTTCCTGGGGACATGGCAGGAGTGAGTAACAACAGAGCCTCAGCCGTGTCTCTAGGGGAAGCAGATTCCTCAGGATTAGGAAGGATTTGGGAACGGGAAGGGAAGACGTCCCCTCAGACGGCCCTGCCTCGGGAGCTGTGTTACAGCGTGCCGTGTGTGCCCACAGATCTGTATAAATCCTAGCCCTCCGTGTGATGGGGACGCAGGGGGCGCCACCTACTGGGGGTGGTGAGGTGAGAAGGTGGAGCCCCTGTGAATGCGGTTAGTACCCTGAGGAGGCCCGGGGAGCTCCTGCCCCTCCACCAGGTGAGGCCACGGAGAAGACGCTGGCCATTAGCCAGAGGAGGTTCTCGCGGACCCCGGATCTGCCGGCGCCTCCATCTTGGACTGCCTGCCCCCGGAACTGAGAGAAATCGATGCTTGCTCATTGGTTTCGCCCTCCGCCTGGACTGTGTTCGGCGCGGCCGACTGGGGCAGGCCACACCCAGCACCGGCTGACCTGCCTGGCTCTGGGCGGAGCTTCCGGTGTGCCCGCCAGGAAGGGTGGGAAACGCCCGACAGGACGGTCCCGTGGCGGGCTGTGCAGGCTCCCGAAGGCCCCCTGGGCCCCTCTGGTGACCGTGGGGGTGTGGTTGGCACCGTCCCCACCCGGGGCGGCCTCCCTGGGCGGGTCTTTTCTGGGCCAACCCCTCCTGGCTCACACAGAACATGCCTTTGGCGACGTTTGTCCCTTAACTAACAGGGATGATAGAAAACACTAGAGCTAGAAGGCAAGAGGAAGCCATGTTGATAAGCAGAATTTTGCAGAAATGAACTCTGGATGGTAAAGGGTCTTGTCAACATCCAGGAGGCACAGTTAAAGAGGTTGTGGATATTTACCCCAGATAAGAGAAGGTTTAGAGGAGACACAGCAGTTTTCCAGTATTTGGAGGGTTGCCAGGCAGATGAAAAGAAAGACAGTGAACACAGTCGTGCTCCAGGGTTCCTGTGCCCTGCAACTTAAGCGCCAGCCCTCATCTTTGGGGCAGAGCCACTGTCCTCATTTAGTTCCTTTTTAGCTAAGGGGAGTCGTCATTAACTTGCTCCGTGGCAGCCTGGCATGGGAGCACCCTTCCTATGCTCAGTTGCCTCCCCTGCTGCTCCGTCTGTTCTGGTCGGCTCTGGGGTCAACTCAGGTCACTGGGGGGTGCTAGAGGGACAAGAAGCTTAACCCAGTCTGAAATACAGTCTTAATAAAGTCATTCAAGTTGGAATGCAGTGCCTCTGGACATAGTTCCTTGTCCCTTGAGATGACAGAGCAGAGGCTAGATGGCCACTTGGTGGAGATGTTGTAGAAGGAATCCACCGATGAGCAGGTGCCGAGTCCTGAAATGACCTAAAGTGAGCATGAGTTTTCCAGCCTTACTTAACAGGGCCGCCAGAATCCTTTCAGCGGACCTCTGTGGGTCTGCGAGACATCAACGCCGTCCTCAGCTATAAGGGCGTTCACACAATTCCTGCAGAACATAGTGTGCCCCGAGCATGAGGGGCCACAGCATCTCTTCCCTTGGGTGTTTCAGAACAGGGTAGTGCACGTCCTGGGGGAGCTGGTGAATGCTGCAAGCTAGAGGAGGAACTTGGAATCTACTGAACCCAGAGGGCTGAGTGGGGACAACACAGTTGTGTTCACCAAGTGCCATCAGAACCAGGGGACTGTGTTGAAGCTCCTGGGAGAAATACATCACTAATGGTGCCTCCTCCCCTTCTATGCAACACCCCACCCAGAACCCTGTCAAGAGAGCACCATTAAGAGGACCTGAAGCTCCCTAACTCCTCCAGTTGGTTGGACCAGTGTTGGACATCCGTAGAGATCCTTAGCCAAAGGCAGCCATAGAGATGAGGTGAGCCACGTAGATTACATGTTGAAAATTTAAGCTGGGGACATCTGAGTGGAATCTAAGGTCATGAGGTTGAGGCTAGGGGAACTTGGAGGACTGTGAGAGACAAGAGAACAACAGGTTTCTTTCTGGGTCAAGGGCTCAGGCCAGGGAACAGGCCACAGTCCTGAGGGGGGGGGGTGCTGGGGCCACCCCACCCACCACCCGCAGGCCGAGGGACTGGCCGGCAGGAGCAGAGCCACTGTAGGATTGGCAGAGCTGGCAGTGGCCCTAGGACGTCCTCTAAGGATTTGGTTGAATTCCTTGAAAAGTACCAATTATGAAATAAGTTATGACATGAAAAATATGCTTGTCATGACAGGTGTTAAACAAAGGAACTTATTATCCCCAAAGATGGTACAGGCCATATATTTAAGTAGAAAAATGGTTATTTATATAAATGTAAGGAAATCTCCATCTAGATAAGACAATAAAATTTATGCGTTCAAACGGAAAACATTAGTCACCGGGGGTCCTCTGAGGGAGAAGACTTCTTCAGCATATTCTGTAGTGACACTTCACGGTTATGTCGGAACTGGCACACTTGTGGCCCAATGGACTGATGCAAATTGAACATGAGCCAAAGAATCATACAGCTTTTACTGGTGAGAGAAATTAGCTGCCTTATTTTTTTCTAATTTAATATTATGGTGTGGCCATCATCTGAGAAGGATTGATAAAACAATATAGCTCCACTGATCACTAGGTTTAATTCAAGGACAGAAGGGAGGAATCCAGTAAGTTTTCTTCTCTGTAATATTGGAAGGCTCTCTGTAAATATAGCTTAGCAGTGTTCTGGGGGAATGTGACAGCTAAAGCACAGACAGTTGTCATAAGCTGTTAGGCTAAGCGCCAGGAACAGTTAGTAGTCAGCAAATTTTAAGGCAGGTGAAGCTCCTACTGTTTCTGTGAGCCTCCCTGTTTCCCATGCCTCCCTGTCCCAGGGACTTACGCTGTCCAACTTTATCACAGGGCCTTTCTCGCCATGCCCACTAGTCGTTGATTTAAGTGTCACATTACATATATTGCCATTTTCCAGGGCATTTGCATTTTGTTAAGAAGTGCTTTAATATGAATTTGAATTTCAGTGAGACTGAAAGAGATGCATTTGTGATGGAGAAATGTCAAATTCCTTGCTTCCACCTGGCCCTGACCTCAGCCCAGACTACCCACCTGCCACATCTGACAGCTCAGAAAGGCATCTGTGGTGACCCTGTTTCTTTTGACCGGAAACTGTGAATTATGAATGGAAATACATAGTCTGGAAACTACAATAATAAGGATCGCTCTTATGTACTGTCTACCAAGGTGTAGGTCTTTTATATGATTTTTAATTCCCATATTAACTCTGCAGTGTAGATCTATTTCTCAGTGGGGTGAATGAGGCATCTAGAGAGTAATTCATTTGCTAAGGCCCATGCACTAATTAGCAAGTAGTGGAGACCATATTCAAACCCAGGCCTGCGTGATACTCAAAACCTGTGTGATTTCCCCCATTTCACTACCTGGCAGGGTGTGAGAGAGGTCTCCTGCTCGGGTGTCAGTCCCATCTACCCAGTAGCTTAGATATTAGCAATATGTGAATGACTGAAGCTCTGGGCTCATGCCTCTCCTCTTGAATCAGATTAACTTTTTCTGTAGGTACAGGGTGGTCCTTGAGTTAGAAGCATAAGCCTGAGAGTAGGATAAAGCAGCAGATTTTCCAGAATTTTTCTATGCACTTAGAAATAAGTAGATGAAATAAAATCTTTTAAGCAGAACTGCCTTATTACCACCTGTCTTGCAGGTCTACCTCTCAAGGTAGGTTTGTGTAAACATATCACATGTTGGAAAATAACTTGTGAAAGCACACGTTGTTCTTAGTCTGCATAGGCTGCCACAACAGACCACCACAGAATTTAGTTCTCACAGTTCTGGAGGCTGCAAGTCCAAGGTCAAAGTCTTGGCAGTGCTGGTTTCTCCCAAGGCCCGTGTCTTTGGCCTACAGATGCTGCCTTCCCTTCTCACTCTGCCTTTTCTGTGTTGTGTCTTCCTCTTCTTATAAGGTCACCAGTCTTATTGGATGAGGGCCCCACCCATTTAACTTCATCACCTCCTCAAAGACCCTGTCTTCCAAATGCAGTCACCTTCTGAGGTCCTAGGGTTAGGACTTTGATGAAAGAATTTGGGGAGAACATGATTCAGTCTGTGAGAACATCTTACCAAGTTAATTACAGCCTTGTTTCTGTAAGCAAATAACTGGTCTCAGACCGAATGTGCTGCAGCTGAGACCGTCCAGCGCATTTGGTGTATTTTTGTGGAGCAGACGTGAAAACCCTGTGGCCAGTGACACGTACTGATGGACGTGTGCTTTCCAGACAGGAGCTGCGCTGCCGTACCACGCATTCTGCAGCAGTGCACATTGGCGTTAACCGGCTTTACGGAAAAAAGTAGAGTTAATGGGAGACCACTCAGAGCGGATGCAACCTTGAAACCAGAGCATTAGTGGAAACAGTCATCAGTAACTGGGAAAATACCTCCACAGTCCGGGCAGGCACATCACTGGTGCTGAAGGCTGCCTCACGGGATAAGAATTTTATAAAACAGTGTGGGAATGACACAGTGCAGGTGAGCTCTGGAGGGCTCACCTGTGCCGCTAGCCCAGCACTGCAGGGCTGGGGTGCCATGACCCCTCCCAGAGGTGCAGGCACTCCTTTTATATTTTCTTAAAACTGACAGGGCCCCTCGCTGAGAGCCACCTTCCTTTCTGCTGCATTTCCAATTCCACTCCTAATTCAAGCAGAGCTCCCTTGCAGGAAGAATCGCATGTTAACCCACAGTGTCTGCAGTTACTCTGATGTAATGCCCGTGCACCAGCCATGTGGGGGTAACTGGTGCTGCGGCAACAGGTGCCGGCAGAGCAGACTTGTCAGGTGGAAGGACAAGGGGTGGAGCAGTGTGATGTCTGCTCCCATTTGTGTAACCAAGGGGCAGTACATGCTGGCACATGTGTGTACACACACACACACACACACACACACATATGCAGTCAGGCATATCCTGCCAGAAATAACCTACAAACACAAGAAACTGGTAATAGGTTTTGTCTCTGGTGGTGGGGGGCAGCCTTGGGACCTGATGGGAGGGAAAGACATCTTTTATTATGTATTTTAACTTACTTTTTGCTTACTTTTAAAACCATACGTATGACTGTTCAAGGAAAAAATAATTTCTTAAAGTTCACACATACAGATAGATTAGTTTTGATTTGCATATGGGGAGCCACTTTTTAAAGCACACACAGGACAACTGCTCAGCAATAATGTGGGGCTGACATGTGCTGAGCTGTTGGGACCATGTCTATTGGTAAATAGGCCTCTGGAAAATCAGAGTGCCAGGGTATTTGGGGGCAAATCTGTCAGCATTCAGAGCTAAGCTTTTGTAAAGATGGAGAACTGAATTTAATGGCTTGTGTTGGTTAAATACTGTTTGTGATTTTTTTTAACCTCCGAGTCTTTCTCCCCTTTTCTCCGATATAAGTCTGTATCCTAAAGTGCAAACAGAGAAATATGATTTGTGAGGTCAGCAGCTTAAAGAACCCCAAAGTTAAACGGGCCAGCAGACAGGAGGCAATGGGCTGGGTCACATCCCCCCAATGCTGGCCTCCGCCCTCAGTCTCCTTTCCTGCCTTCTCAGAGTTTCGCGCTAACGTTTAGAACTGGGTATGTCCAGAATCAGATTTTGATAGCGAATTAAAAAGCAAAACACTCTCTTGTTTGCTTTCTGTATTGTTGAAAAAAGATGGATTAGGTAGACTAGCAAGTGACATACATGGACAGTGCTGGATGGGACCCTTGGGTCATTGACTGTAAATAACCATCAGCTCCGTCTGAAACATTTCCTTTATGGTTAGGGAGACCCTGTGTGAATGCTTCCAGGGCTCGCAGTTCACTCCCAACTCTTAAGGCAGCCCATTTTACCTTGGGGGGCCCTTGTCAGAAACACCTTATGTATACCTGGCTGAAATGTGGCTCCCTAGCCCTTCCCTCCTGCTGGCCATAATTTTACCCCCAGCACAGAGAACAGATGACCTCCTTCCTCGCTCTTGAACTTGTCTTCAAGTAAGACTGACACATGGCACTCTCAACTCACATGGAATTTTACTTATGCTTCTGATAAGTCATCTGTCCCGTATCACATTCTTATATAAACCACAGCAGTGGAGTTACTTTTTTTTTGGACCTAGCTGGGTTTTGTGTTTTTGAAGCAGGTGA
This sequence comes from Smutsia gigantea, assembly GCA_032199065.1. Taxonomy (NCBI): domain Eukaryota; kingdom Metazoa; phylum Chordata; class Mammalia; order Pholidota; family Manidae; genus Smutsia; species Smutsia gigantea. The sequence goes on from JAVSCE010019468.1 coordinate 268,047, forward strand.
GGAATTTTAAATACATTCCTTTCTAAGTTCCATCACGTTAGATTTCCCCACTGCTATGGGTTTTAAGGGATTTTTGAATCCCAGCTTTATCATCTGTCTGATCATGTGGCTGTCCCCGTACACTTCATGGCACACACAACTTTCATAACCATGCTATCGGTGTCCTCAGCTGTGCTGTCTGAGAGAACCAGCCACATTCTGACTGAGAGAGCACCCTGAGAACTGCCCACAGTATAGATCTGGTTCGATCCACTGGCTAGCTCTCTGAGGAGACTGTTGTCCATTTTGTTTATGCTCTGCTCAGTGATGCTCTCTTACAGTTCATGTTTGTCTGGGCTATAAGGACATGCAGATGAGTGTGTAGCCAGAATGTCACTTCCATGTGGTCTTCATTTCTCTGTTCCCAATTTGGAGGACAGTGCCTACATGTCTTAGGTAGTCTATAAGTATTTTGTGGATAAATGTGTGAATAAAGAACATCAGGGGGAGGTGGTCACCGGTGTTCCTGAAGTCCCACTACACTGTGTTTCCCTTTAATTTCACATCTAGTGGTGTTGGTACCCTAGTTAAAAAGGAAAACTAGTCACCCTGCTCTGATTCATCCCTAGTAATCTGTATTGTTTCCTCTAATCTCTACTTATTTTTTTCAGTCATTATTTTTCATTACCTGCTTTCCCACATTTTTATTAAAAACAAAACCAGCTTTACTGAGGCCTAATTGACATGGAAGGAAATCCTGGATATACTTAATGTGTACAATTTGATGAGTTTGAATATAGGCATGTACCCATGAAGCCATCACCAAAATCAGAGTAATACAGGCGTACCTCAGAGATATTGTGGGTTCGATTCCAGATCACTGCAGTAAGGTGAGTATTTCAGTCAACTGAGTGAAATGAATTTGGTTTTCCAGTGCATATACAAGTTATGTTTACACTCTACTATAGTCTGTTAAGTGTGCAATAGCCTTATGTCTAAAAAAAAACAATGTACATACCTTAATTAAAAAAAGCCTTTATTGCTAAAAAATGCTAGCCCTCACCCAAGGCTTTCAGTGAGTTGTAATCTTTTTGCTGGTGGAGGGTCTTGCCTTGATATTGATGGCAGCTGACTGATCAGGGCGATGGTTGCTGAAGGCTGGGATGGCTGCGACAATTTTTAAAAATAAAACAAAAATGAAATTTGCCACATCATTTAACTCTTCCTTTTGTGAATGATTTCTCTGGAGCGTGGGATGTTGATAGCATTTTACCCACCGTAGAACTTCATCCAAAATTGGAGTCACTCCCCCTATCAAACCCTACCACTGCTTTGTCAACTGAGTTTATGGAATATTCTAAGTCCTTTGCTGTCATTTCAGCAATCTTGCAGCATCTTCATCAGTAGATGCTGTCATGAGAAACCATTTCCTCTGCTCATCCCTAAGAAGCAATTCCTCATCTGTTAAGTTTTATCATGACATGGCAGCAATTCGATTACATCTTGGGCTTCCCTTATAATTCTGATTTTCCTCCTATTTCTACCACATCTACAATTATTTTCGCCACTGAAGTCTTGAACCCCTCAATGTCACCCAGGGGGGTTGGAATCAACTTCTTCCACACTCCTGTTCCTGTGGATATTTTGACCTCTCCCCATGAATCAGAAATGTTCTTAATGGCATCTAGAATGGTGAATTCTTCCGAGAAGGTTTTCAGTTTACTTTGCCCAGGTCCGTTAGAGGAATCACTGTCTATGGCAGCTATAGCCTTATAACATGTATTTCTGCAACAGAGAGACTTGAAATTGAGAATTACTCCTTGATCCATGAGCTGCAGAATGGATGTTGTGTTAACAGTCTTGAGAACAATATTCATCTCACTGTATACCTCAGTCAGAGCTCTTGGGTCACCAGGGGCATTATCAATGAGCCATCATATTTTGAAAGGAATCCTTTTTCTGAACAGGTCTCAACAGTGGGTTTAAAATATTCGGTATATCATGTTATAAACAGATGTGCTGTCATCCAGGCTTTGTTGTTCCTTTTATGGAGCACAAGCAGAGTAGATTTAGAATGATTCTTAAGGACCCTAGGAATTTTGGAACAGTAAACGAGCATTGGCTTCAAGTTAAAGTCACCAGCTGCACTAGCCCCTAACGAGACAGTGAGCCTGTCCTTTGAAGCTTTGAAGCTAGGCATTGACTTCTCCTCTGTAGCTATGAAAGTCCGAGAAAGCATCTTCTTCCAATAGAAGACTGCTTCACCTGTGCTGAAAATCTGTTGTTTAGAGTAACCACCTTCATTAATTATCTTAGCTCCGTCTTCTGGATAACTGCAGCTACGACCATCAGCACCTGCTGCTTCACCTGCACTTTTATGCCATAGGGACAGCTTTTTTCCTTAAACCTCATGAACTAACCTTTGCTAGCTTCTTTCTTCTGCAGCGTCCTCACCTCTCTTAGCTTTCATAGAACTGAGGAGAGTTAGGGTTTTGCTCTGGTTTAGGCTTGCCTTAAGGCAATGCTGAGGCTGGTTTGATCTCCTCTTCAGACCCCTCAACTTTCTCCACATCAGCAGTAAGGCTGTTTCACTTTCTCATCATTTACATGTTCACTGGGGCAGCACCTTGAATTTCCTTTGAGAACTTTTCCTTTGCATTCACAACTTGGCTATTTGGTGCAAGAGACGTATCTCAGCTTTTGACACACCTTCTTTGCTAAGCTTAATCATGTCTAGCCTTTGATAATTTAAAGTGAGACACATGCAACTCTTCCTTTCACTTGAACACTAGAGGCCATTGTAGGGTTATTAATTGGCCTGATTTCAATATTGTGTCTCAGGGAATAGAGAGGCTGAGGAGAGGGAGAGAGATGGGGGGACAACAGGTCTGTGAAGCATTCAGAGCACCCATAATGTTTATTAAGTTCTCTGTCTTACCTGGGCACAGTTTGTGGCACCCCAAAACAATTACAACAGTAACATCAAAGATCACTGATAACAGGTCACCATAAAAATATAATAATAAGGAAAAGTTTGAAATATTGGCAGAATTACCATCATGTGACACAAAGACAGGAAGTGAGCAAATGCTGCTGGGAAAATGGTGCAGATAGACTTGTTCAACACAGAGTTGCTACAAACCTTTAATTTGTAAAAAATGGGTTATCTGTGAAGTGCCATAAAGCAAAGTGCAATAAAGTGAGGTGTGCCTGCAAACATATCCATTCATCCCATCCAAAGCTTCCTCCTCCTCTTTCTTTTTTTGATTGGTGTTTTGGTGGTAAGAACACTTGACACAAGACCTACCCTCTTAACAAATTTCGAAGTCAACTTAGGCGCTGTATTGCACAGCAGATCTGTAGAACATACTCATTCTGCATACTGAAGCTTTATACGCACTGAAGAGCAACCCCCCATTTCCCTCTTCCCCCAGCTCTTGATAATCACATTCTATCTCTTGCTTCTTTGGGTTTGACATTTTAGATTCCTCATGTAGGGGGAATCGTGCAGTGTCTGTCCTCCGGTGACCAGCCTGTCTCACTCAGCATGGTGTCCTCCAGCTCATCCGTGTTGTCACACACGGCCAGAGTCTCTGTTTCCTTTCTGCAGGCCCGACTCTTTTCTGAGATGAATGCTGAGCTCTCATTAGTCTGTAGTTTCTAGGATTGTCCTTCCTTCCCTTTTCAAGACCTACACTAACATTTGCACACCTGTATAGCTCTCTGGCACTTCTATACTTTCTCTAACATCCCCTGGAGTAATTTGGCTGTCTCATTCACACGACATCAGTTTTCTGGACAGTATTTTATTCTAACATGGATTTATTTAGAGCCGTTAACTGACATGACTGTCACTCCGTAGATTAAAAAAGCCTGAGTTGGAATACGTTTTGTTATCTGTTCTGTTTTATAAAACTTCCTTTTGCTTTTTATGACTATGAGATAACTACCACTGTTAGTTTCTTCATGAGTAAATGACTCTAAATTTGGAATTTCTAATGAAAAATATTCTCTTGGCATATACACTGAGAGAACATTTCTTTCTACTAAAGTCTTTTCATTTGTAATATGTCAGTTAAATCTAAATATTTTGGGGGTGGTGGGTGCCCAAAATATAAAAGTGTATTTCACATTTATCTCATGTTTCTGCTCTTATTTACAATTTATTTTGTATTTAATAGTTTTTTTTCCCACCCATCAGTTTCATCTGAGCCGGATCCAGTCTTCCTTCCTCCGGACACTCGCCTTCACCATTTTTCTGTCCTGTCCTTGCATCTCCGGTGTGGGTCCTGGCATGTGCCGTGTGCCCTTTCTGTCCTTGGTGGGGTCTTAGGCCTTTTCCTTTCACATTTTAATTTTTCTGAGTGCACTTTTGGGTTGCAATATTCACGCCCTAATGAAGCCTCTTGTTGTTTTGTTCACATTTAACTAGGCGTCATTCTGGGTTTTTAAATGTTTTATTTCGTAGCCTATCTGCTGATGTAGCATCACTTTTGTTTCCAGTAAATGAAAGGAAAACATTTCCACCCACTTAGTAGTTAGGCAAAGGGAAGGAAAAAAGCGTGAGTGCTCAGCAATTCTCTGAAATGAGATAAGTACGTGATGGATTTATATTTTATTCTGCTTCACGGTTTGGTTCACATGTCTCTGTTTTGTATCTTCAATAGTTTGGTGATTATTTTTTCAGGTTTTTGCTTGATGCCTTTTTAGATACAAATTTTGATCCTATATAAAGAGTGTTTCCATAAAAACAGAAGGTTCTGATTTTTTTTTCAGACATAAAGAATTACTTTACTACAGAGCACAATGAATTATGTTTAGACTGATATGAACAAACAAATATTTCAAATTATCCACATGACTGTTGGTCAAATCCTGCAAACTGCTAGCAAACATGAAAATAATTCAGACTGATTATGATGAATTCTCTCCCAGAAGCAAATGAACTGTTGCTGGAATTAAAGCAAGAAAGAGGATTTTACTGCTCCATTTGTATGTGGAGGGAAATGATGAAGGACAGTGGATTGCTATTTACAATTTTTTTCTCCACAGCAGGAGAAAGTTTTGAAGTTTCAAAGTGGGTTTGATATATTTTTCTTTCAGTTTTCAATCCTTTGTTCTGTAAAACCAACATTCTGGCCGAAGAAAGTAGAAATACCTTCCAAGTGAAGGCTGATAATGATAACATATATTAGAATTATGTAGAAGTGTTTTAGCCTAATGTTTTAAGGTGTTAATGGTAGCATATGAAAGCTATATGCTTAAAAAAAAGGAAGTATAGTTTACATACAGAAAAATACACTCTTTTTAAGTTTTTGGTCCTGGAAGTTTTGACAAAGCCATGCAGTCTTGTAATTACCAGCCAATCAAGATACAGAACTAATCCCACTCCCACTAAATCCCTCTTCCGCTTTGTGGTCAGCTCCTCTCCTCACTTCTATGCTCTGGCAACCACTGATCTGCTTCCTGTCCCTAAGTTTTTGCCTTTTCGAGACTGTCAAATGGAATCATGCAGAATGTAACCATTGAGTCTGGCTTCTTTCACTTAGTGTAATGCATTTGAGATTCATCCCTGTTGTGACATATTTATTACTTACTTTTCATTGCAGGGTAGGGCTCCACCATATGGATGTACTAAGAAGAAAAACACAATGAAACAGAACTAATACTTTAAAACTATATTCCAAGAAAACTTTCTGGAAATGAGAATAAACTGAAATCTGAATATCAAAATGGCCCAGACTGTGCCTGGGACAATGAACTGGAATGAATCAACTCCAGGCAAATTACATAAAAATAGTTCTAAATGTGCAAGAATCCCAGGAACGTTCTACTTAGGAACCTTTCCTTGACTTTTACAGAACAGCTCCACTGGCTGCAGAATGCTTGGCTTGTACTGTCTTTCCTGGCACTTCTTTAACTGAGGTCTGAGGTCTGAGGTGCTACTGAAGGAAAAGCTTCATCATACCAGCGAAAAACTCGGGAAATTTTGGCCAAAGAGCTGATGCTGGCAATTTGATATATTTCATTGTAGACCTCAGAAACAAAAACCAACATGAAAATTTGGGTAGAAAAAAAATACATAAAATACATAAAAGTCATGTTCTGACAAAGTCGAAACATTATTAGCAAATAGGAAAGAAAAGAAGAGGAAGGGGGAATAGTGCAAGATCACAGGTTGTTGTATATAACAGGTAAGAGTTGGAGGATACAATTTAAAACTGAAAAACAAGATAGTAAAAGGTAAGAGAAAAGGAGAGTAAAGACACTATGCAAGGTATATATCTACATATATCTGCAGATAGATAACCACTAGAACGAATATACCATTGTTTGTCAATGTCAGAGCCAAAGTGGTGTCATCAGAGCTCTAAGCCTTTATTCATGCAAAATTTTCCAGTTGTAAAAGTTCGCTTTGATTCTACACTGGATGACATGATAGTGAGAAGAGAGGCATGCACTAACTCTAAGCATTTTGTCTTGATCTCCTTTGTCTTAAGAAATATCTCCTTTTGACAGTTTGAAATCCTTATGAATATTAAGTCTTGTAGGAGCTGCTATCTTTTTTTTTATTGTGGTAGTTTCAGGAGAGCACTTTCAGTTTTTCTTTATCCTCTCTGAGTTGGTTCTGTGTTGGAATTCCAGTGCAGAGCTCCTTGGATCAGTTTCAATACTGTTATGTTCACATTCAACCTGTTTGGAAAATCTTTGAATTAGGGTAGGAATTTTTAGTTCCTAAGTGATAAGGGCCACATGGTTTAATTTGTTTATTATGCTTGTCTTCTCTTTCATTTGGCCTACTCTTAAAAAAATGTTTGTAATGTCAGGTGACATTGTGCCAGGCCTTTCATTCCTCACTTAGTAAAAATATGAAATGGACATATTAGTATCTGATCTCTCCCTCCTTTTTCATGGACTAGGAAAGAATCCCAAGAAGCAGACTTCTCATAAGAAAGGTGTTAGAACCATTATTATTATCATGTATTTTAATTAGGAAATGTATTATGACAGTAACTGATAGATTTGATAATTATAATCCAAATCCAATATAATCAGTGCGCTCTAAAACCTATCATGTGTCCACAGTGTCAGTGCCAGAATGTTGTTAAACATGGTAGAAATTTTATCCTCCAGTGTTTTAAGTCTTCAGGTGCCTCTCTAATGTTTTCTGTTGCCATTTCATCAGCAATAACTGATTGATCTTTAGATTTGTAGGTCAATTTATAGCATCTGAGGTTATGAGATAATTAAGTCATATTTTTATAATTATCTTTTAAGATTGATCCTTGTTTTAATGAATCTTAGATTATAGTTATTTCCTTGGCGTGGCTGCCATTGTTTTTCCAGTATTAAGCAAACACGTACACACACGGTATTTTGAAAAGTACTATGGTGAAATTTTTGATGAATCAGTGAATACAGATGCAAGGTTCAGAGACTAAAGAATAGACCTCAATAGTTGAAAATACTAGTCTTAAATATGGCTGATACTATTTAAATGTCACTGATAAAATATTTTGTAAAATGGTAAAACTTGTTGAGGAAAGGGTGAGAGTGGAATATAGTCACTGAGTGGATGTGATTTACCTTCTACTGAAAAATAGTTGTTGCAGAATATTTTATTATAATTATTTTGATAAAAAGGAAGACAACGATTTTTGATCATTTTATTAGCCATTCTATAAAGCCATTAGAAATGTAGCTCTGATGTGAGATGTTTTTACATCAATACGATATGATATAGAAGAGTAATGATAAAAATTATTCCTGTATTTAAAGAAAATAGATGTGACAAAGCAAAATATGAATTTTAGTGTTTTTGTTTGAATCTTAATTGCTATAACTTTATGTAATTTTTTGTACATAATCAGATGTAGATATCCAGTTGTCCCAGCACTATTTGTTCATTATTCTTTCCCTACTGAATTGTCATGGAATCCTTGTCATAACTCAATTGACTATAAATGAATGGTTTCATTTTGGGACTCTCAATTCTACTTTACTGATCTGTAAGCCTGTTCTTATGCCAGTACCACACAGCTTTGGTTGCTGTAGTTTTTTTTTTATTAAGGTATCATTGATATACACTCTTATGAAGGATTCACATGAAAACAATGTGGTTACTTCATTCACCCATAATATCGAGTCCCCCCCATACCCCACTGCAGTCACTGTCCATCAGTGTAGTAAGATGCCACAGAGTCTCTGCTTGTCTTCTCTGTGCTACACTGTCTTCCCCATGATCCCCCCTACACCATGTGTACTAATCATAATACCCCTCAATCCCTTTCTCCATCCCTCCCCACCTGCTCTCCCCCACCCCTCCCCTTTGGTAACTACTAGTTCCTTCTTGGAGTGTGAGTCTTCTGCTGTTTTGTTCCTTCAGTTTTGCTTTGTCGTTATACTCCACAAATGAGGGAAATCATTTGTCACTTGTCTTTCTCTGCCTGGCTTATTTCACTGAGCATAATACCCTCTAGCTCCATTCATGTTGTTGCAAATGGTAGGACTTGTTTCTTTCTTATGGCTGAATAGTATTCCATTTTGTATATGTACCACCTCTTCCTTATGAAATCATCTACTAATGAACACTTAGGTTACTTCCATATCTTGGCTATTGTAAATAGTGCTGCGATAAACATAGGGGTGCATATGTCTTTTTGAATCTGAGAATTTGTATTCTTTGGGCAAATTCCTAGGAGTGGAGTTCATAGGTCAAATGGTATTCCTATTTTTAGTTTTTTGAGGAACCTCCATATTGCATTCCACAATGGTTGAACTAGTTTACATTCCCACCAGCAGTGTAGGAGGATTCCCTGATTGGTGTAGTTTTGTAGTAAGTTCTAAAATCTAGAAGTGTGAGTCCTCCAACTTTCTTCTATTTCAGGACTGTTTTGGCTAATCAGGGTCCCTTGAATTTCCACATACTTGTAGGATCAGCATGTCAGTTTTTTCAAAAACAAAAGTCAGCTGGGATTTTGATACTGCATTGAATCTGAAGGCTAGTTTGTGGAATATTGCCATCTTACCAATATTAAGTTCCCCATGGAAATGGGATGCTGTTCCACGTATTTATATCTTTAAATTCTTTCAACAAAACTTTATAGTTTTCTGCATTCAAATATTGTACTTCTTTTAAGTGTATTTCTAAGTATTTTATTCTTTTCTATGCTATTATAAATGGAATTGTTTTCTTAATTTTCTTTTCAGATTGTTCGTTGCTAGTACATAGAAATGCAAATGATTCTTGTGTATTGATCTTGTACTCTGCAACCTTTCTGAACATGTTTATTAACTCTAACAGTGTGTTTGTGAGTTCCTTAGGATTTTCTCTGAAGATCATGTCCTATAATATGGATACTTTTATTTCTTTTTCTTGTCTAGTTGCCTTGGCTAAAACCTCCAGTACAATGTTGAATAAAAGTGGTAACAGTGGACATCCTTATCTTGTTCCTGATCTTAAGGGGGAAAGCTTTCAGTCTTTCAATGTTATTTGTGGTTTTTTTTGTAGATACCCTTTATAAGGCTGAGAAAGTTTCTTTCTATTCCTAGTTTATTGAGTGTTATTATGATGAAAGGGTGTTAGATTTTGTCAAATGCTTTTTCTATATCCATTGAGATGATCATATGGTCTTTGCTTTTAATTCTGTTAGTATGGTGTATTGCACTGATTGATTTTCATATATTGAATCAACTTGGCATTCTTGAGATAAGTCCCATTTGGTTTTAGTGAATAATTTTTTTTTATGTTACTGAATTTTGCTAGTGTTTCATTGAGGATTTTGGTGCTTACAGTCATAAGAGATATTGGTTTGTAATTTTCTTTTCTCATGATATCCTTTTCTGGTTTTGGCAGCAGGACAATACTCATAGAATTAGTTGAGAAAATGTTCCCTTCTCTTCTGTTTCTTGGTGAAGGATTGATGTTTATTCTTCTTTAAACATTTGGAAGGATTTACCAGCAACACCATCTGGCTACCCGATACTTAAAAAGAAAATAAAATCTGTATATTTAGTTTTACATGTATCAAGGACAACTGTATTAACAGTTTGTGTCATAGTTTGGTTATCACTTTAACAATTTGCTTACCTAAATATCTCTAGAAATAATTCCTCTTCTCAAATGAATTGTTAAAAAATAAGGTCCATCAATAATTGACTAGTTGCAAAATTTACAGCTTAGTCAGACCAAGGAGTTATGTTTGATGGACTCAGTTCTCTTTTAACTGATTAAAACCATTAACTGAACAACCCATTTATTCAGTAGACATTCATTGCACATCTATTATGTGTTAGATTTAGAGGAGAAATTTTGACATGGAGATAGTGTTCTAATTTGCTACTGCTGGAGATACTTCAGTTGTAATGTTCATAATCAGTTGTACACTGATAAAAGTGGAAGTCTCTGATCACACAAAATGATCATTCATTTGAAAATGAATTTTTTAATTGCCCAGCTCTTAATCTTGTTATTGGGCATTAATCATTATTCCTTTTTTGAAAACCTGGGCACTAATTTTTACCTGATAGTCTATTTTTTTTTTTTGCCAAAATCTAAGATAAAAGATTATTTAGAATTTCGGTTCTTTCTGAGCCTGTTTCTGACATTTTGTTCTTTTGATATTTATTAACTAACTATGGTTTAACAAAAGTGATTTGATCTCAGGACTTTAGTTAATAGACATTTATTTTTAAAAGAATTGCTACCACCATGCATCAAAGAAGATAAATATGAAAACAGTATCCAAAGAAAATTTGCTGATTGCTGACTTGATAATCTTACTGCACCTTATTGTCTCTCTTTTCAACAAAGCCTGCTATAGAGAGTTCTCTGAGTGAATGGAAGTGTGGCCTTTCATATACTTTAAAGAAGTCAACCGATCTCTAAAAGTTTAGTTTTAATGACCCTAAGTTCAGAGAATTCCAAAATATTCCTCAGTCTGAAGTATATTCTAAGAGGTGGTAAGAAAGGAGATTGTGCTACCGCTAAGCAAATGAAAGCCTCAGAGTGAAAAATTTGTATAGAGATGGATGGTCAATCACTCTTCAAGGTCTAATTCTTCCTATTGAATTTTCCCCTTTTGGCCCGGTGACACATTCAGTGAAGAATCATGATTTGATGTAATTAATTCCCTGAGTACGAGTACTGAAAAAAGAGAGGTTATTAAAACTCAAAAGACTTCTGAGGTCTAGTAAAACCATCAAGAAGGAACTAATATGATAATAAAATGAAAAGCAATTCAAAACTTATCAGCCTAATAAAGAATATTGCCAAATATCTTACTGTAATAAAAATCTTTGAAAATGAAACAAAGGGAAAAAAAACCTACCAGCTCAGATGAACAATCTGTTATGATAGGTTTGGCCCTCATTAAATCAGTCATGATGTCTTGAAGAGGATATCTAATTACTGAGTGATTTGCAACCAAATTCATGGGAGAGTTGTAGGGGGAATTGTAAGCATCTTGACACCAGCGCCACGCATACACATAGTCTAGCCACAAACCTTGTCCCTCCTTTGGTATTCACCTGTGTTTTCTTTTCTATTTATTTATTTATTTATTATTTTTTATTAAGGTATTATTGATATACACTCTCATGAAGGATTCACATGAAAAAAACAATGTGGTTAGTACATATACCCATATTATCAAGTCCCCACCCATACCCCAATGCAGTCACTGTCCTTTAGTGTAGTAAGATGCCACAGATTCACTATTTGCCTTCTCTGTGCTACACACTTTTCCCTGTGATCCCCCACACCATGTGTACTAAACATAATACCCCTCAATCCCTTTCTCCCACCCTCCCCACCTGCCCTCCCACACCCCATCCCTTTGGTAACCACAAGTTCCTTCTTGGAGTCTCTGAGTCTGCTGCTATTTTGTTCCTTCAGTTTTGCTTCGTTTTTATACTCCACAAATGAGGGAAATAATTTGTCACTTGTCTTTCTCCGCCTGGCTTATTTCACTGAGCATAATATGCTCCAGCTCCATCCATGTTGTTGCAAATGGTAGGATTTGTTTCTTTCTTATGGCTGAATAGTATTCCATTGTGTATATGTACCACCTCTTCTTTATCCATTCATCTACTGATGGACACTTAGGTTGCTTCCATATCTTGGCTATTGTAAAAAGTTTTGCAATAAACAAAGGGGTGCATATGTCCTTTTGAATCTGAGAAGTTGTACTCTTTGGGTAAATTCCAAGGAGTGGGATTCCCAGGTCAAATCGTATTCCTATTTTTAGTTTTTTGAGGAACCTCCATACTGCTTTCCACAATGGTTGAACTAGTTTACATTCCCACCAGCAGTGTACGAGGGTTCCCCTTTCTCCGCATCTTCGCCAGCATTTGTTGTTCTTAGTCTTTTGGATGCTGGCCATCCTTACTGGTGTGAGGGGATATCTCATTGTGGTTTTAATATGCATTTCCCTGATGATTAGTGATGTGGAGCATCTTTTCATGTGTCTGTTGGCCATCTGAATTTCTTCTTTGGAGAACTGTCTCTTGATATCCTCTGCCCATTTTTTTAATTGGGCTATTTGCTTTTTGGGTGTTGAGGCATGTAAGTTCTTTATATATTTTGGATGTTAACCTCTTGTCAGATATGTCATTTACAAATACATTCTCCCATACTGTAGGATGTCTTTTTGTTCTGTTGATGGTGTCCTTTGCTGTACAGAAACTTTTCAGTTTAATGTAGTCCCATGAGTTCATTTTTGCTTTTGTTTCCCTTGCTCGAGGAGATGCATTCAGGAAGAAGTTGCTCATGTTTATTTTCAGGAGATTTTTGCCTATGTTGTCTTCTAAGAGTTTTATGGTTTCATGACTTATATTCAGGTCCTTGATCCATTTCGAGTTTACTTTTGTGTGTGGGGTTAAACAATAATCCAGTTTCATTCTCTTGCATGTAGCTGTCCAGTTTTGCCAACACCAGCTGTTGAAGAGGCTGTCATTTTCCCATTGTATCTCCATGGCTCCTTTATCATATATTAATTGACCATATATGGTTGGGTTTATATCAGTGCTCTCTAGTCTGTTCCATTAGTCTATGGGTCTGTTCTTGTGCCAGTACCAAATTGTCTTGATTACTGTGGCTTTGTAGTAGAGCTTGAAGTTGGGGCACATAATCCCCCAGCTTTATTCTTCCTTCTCAGGATTGCTTTGGCTATTCGGGGTCTTTTGTGGTTCCATATGAATTTTAGAATGATTTTCTCTAGTTCATTGAAGAATGCTGTTGGTATTTTGATAGGAATTGCATTGAATCTGTAGATTGCATTAGGCAGGATGGCCATTTTGACAATATTAATTCTTCCTGTCCATGAGCATGGGATGTGTTTCCATTTATTGGTATCTTCTTTAATTTCTCTTTGAGTATCTTGTAGTTTTCAGAGTATAGGCCTTTCACTTCCTTGGTTAAGTTTATTCCTAGGTATTTTATTCTTTTTGATGCAACTTTGAATGGAATTGTTTTCCTGATTTCTCTCTGCTAGTTCATTGTTAGTGTACAGGAATGCCACAGATTTCTGCGTATTAATTTTGTATCCTGCAACTTTGCTGAATTCAGATATTAGATCTAGTAGTTTTGGAGTGGATTCTTTAGGGTTTTTTATGTACAGTATCATGTCATCTGCAAACAGGGGCAGTTTAACTTCTTCCTTGCCAGTCTGGATGACTTTTATTTCTTTGTGTTGTCTGATTGCTGTGGCTAGGACTTCCAGTACTATGTTGAATAAAAGTGAGGAGAGCGGGCATTCTTGTCTTGTTCCCAATCTTAAAGGAAAAGCTTTCAGCTTCTTGCTGTTAAGTAATGTTGGCTGTGGATTTGTCATATATGGCGTTTATTATGTTGAGGTACTTGCCCTCTATACCCATTTTGTTAAGAGTTTTTATCATGAATGGATGTTGAATTTTGTCAAATGCTTTTTCAGTGTCTATGGAGATGATCATGTGGTTTTTGTCCTTTTTGTTGATGTGGATGATGTTGATGGATTTTTGAATGTTGAACCATCCTTGCATCCCTGGAATAAATTCTACTTAATCATGATGGATGATCCTTTTGATGTATTTTTGAATTCGGTTTGCTAATATGTTGTTGAGTATTTTTGCATCTATGTTCATCAGGGATACTGGTCTGTAAGTTTCTTTTTTTGTGGTGTCTTTGCCCGGTTTTGGTATTAGAGTGTTGCTGGCCTCATAGAATGAGTTTGGAAGTATTCCCTCTTCTTCTACTCTTTGGAAAACTTTAAAAAGGATGGGTATTAGGTCTTCACTAAATGTTTGATGAAATTCAACAGTGAAGCCATCAGGTCCAGACGTTTTGTTCTTGGTAGGTTTTTGATTACCAATTCAATTTCGTTGCTGGTAATTGGTCTATTCAGATTTTCTCTTTCTTTCTGGGTCAGCCTTGGAAGGTTGTATTTTTCTAGAAAGTTGTCCATTTCTTCTAGGTTATCCAGTTTGTTACCATATAATTTTTCATAGCATTCTCTCATAATTCTTTGTATTTCTGTGGTGTCCATAGTGATTTTTCCTTTCTCATTTCTGATTTTGTTTATGTGAGTAGACTCTCTTTTTTTCTTGATAAGTCTGGCTAGGGGTTTATCTATTTTGTTTGTTTTCTTGAAAAACCAGCTCCTGCTTCATTGATTTTCTCTATTGTTTTATTCTTCTCAATTTTGTTTATTTCTGCTCTAATCTTTATTATGTCCCTCCTTCTACTGACTTTAGGCCTTATTTGTTCTTCTTTTTGTAGTTTCATTTATTGTGAGTTTAGACTCTTCATGTGGGATTTTTCTTCTTTCCTGAGGTATGCCTGTACTGCAGTACAGTTTCCTCTTAACATGGCCTTTGCTGTGTCCCACAGATTTTGCAGTATTGAATTATTGTTGTCATTTGTCTCCATATATTGCTTGATCTTTCTTTTTATTTGGTTGTTGATCCATTGGTTATTTAGGAGCATGTTGTGAAGCCTCCATGTGTTTGTGGGCTTTTTCATTTTCTTTGCATAATTTATTTCTAGTTTCATACCTTTGTGGTCTGAGAAACTGGTTGGTACAATTTCAATCTTTTTGAATTTGCTGAGGCTCTTTTTGTGGCCTAGTATATGATCTATTTTTGAAAATGTTCCTTGTACACTTGAGAAGAATGTGTATTCTGTTGCTTTTGGGTGTAGAGTTCTGTAGATGTCTGTTAGGTCCATCTGTTTTAATGTGTTGTTCAGTGCTTCTGTCTCCTTACTTATTTTCTGTTTGGTTGATCTGTCCTTCAGAGTGAGAACAGAATTGCATTCTATTTCTCCTTTTAATTCTGTTAGTATTTGTTTCACCTATGTAGGTGCTCCTGTGTTGGGTGCATAGATGTTTATAATAGTTATATCTTCTTGTTGGATTGACCCTTTTATCATTATGTATTGTCCTTCTTTGTCTCTTATAACTTTCTTTGTTTTGAAGTCTATTTTGTCTGATACAAGTGCTGCAACTCCTGCTTTTTTCTCCCTATTAGTGGCATGAAATATCTTTTTCCATCCCTTCGCTTTTAGTCTGTGTATGTCTTTGGGTTTAAAGTGAGTCTCTTGTAGGCAGCATATAGATGGGTCTTGCTTTTTTATCCATTCAGTGACTATAAGTCTTTTGAATGGTGCATTCAGTCTATTTACATTTAGGGTGATTATCCATAGGTATGTACTTATTGGCATTGCAGGCTTTAGATTAGTGGTTACCAAAGGTTCAAGGTTAACTTCCTTACTATCTAAGAGTCTAACTTAACTCAATATGCTATTTTAAACACAATCTAAATGTCCTTTTTTTTATTCCTCCTTTTTCTTCCTCTTCCATTCTTTATATATTAGGTATCATATTCTGTACTCTTTGTCTATCCCTTGATTGACTTTGGAGATAGTTATTTTAATTTTTGCATTTGCTTAGTAATTAGCTGTTTTACTTTCTTTACTGTGGTTTTATTGCCTCTGGTGACAGCTATTAAACCTTAGCAGTCCCTCCAAAATACACTGTAGAGATGGTTTGTGGGAGGTAAATTCTCTCAGCTTTTGCTTATCTGGAAATTGTTTAATCCCTTCTTTAAATTTAAATGATAATCTTGCCAGATAAAGTAATCTTGGTTCAAGGCCCTTCTTCTTCATTGCATTAAATACATCATGCCACTTTCTTCTGGCCTGTAAGGTTTCTGTTGAGAAGTCTTATGATAGCCTGATGGGCTTTCCTTTGTATGTGATCTTATTTCTCTCTCTGGCTGCTTTTCATAGTCTGTCATTATCCTTGATCTTTGCCATTTTAATTACTATATGTCTTGATGTTGTCTTCCTTGGGTCCCTTGTGTTGTGAACCTCTATGGCCTGAGAGACTATCTCCTCCCCCAGATTGGGGAAGTTTTCAGCAATTACCTCCTCAAAGACACTTTCTATCCCCTTTTCTCTCTCTTCTTCTTCTGGTACCCTTATAATGTGAATATTGTTCTGTTTGAATTGGTCACACAGTTCTCTCAATATTCTTTCATTCTTAGAGATCCTTTTTTCTCTCTGTGTCTCGGCTTCTTTGTATTCCTCTTTTCTATTTTCTATTTCATTTATTTTCTCCTCCACTGTATCCAATCTGCTTTTAATACCCTCTATTGTGTTTTTCAATGATTGGATCTCTGACCGGAATTCATTCCTGAGTTCTTGAATATCTTTCTGTACCTCCATGAGCATATTAATGATTTTTATTTTGAAGTCCCTTTCAGGAAGAGTCATAAGGTTGATGTCATTTAAATCTTTCTCAGGTGTGGTATTAATAATTTTACTTTGAACCAGGTTCCTTTGGCTTTTCATATTTGTATATGGTGCCCTCTAGTACTCAGGAGCTTTACTCCCTGGAGCTTCTCAGCCCCTAAAGCAATGTTGGGGGTTGCAGGGGTGTGGTATTGGTGCCTGGGAGGAGGAAAGAGCTGGTTCCTGCTACCTGGCTGCTATGCGTGTCTCCACTGCCTGAACCAGTGGGCCGAGCACACAGGTATAAACCTCTATGCTTTGTGTTTGTAGTTGCTGTAGACAGATCTTTCCTCTGGCTGGCCTAACACCAGGGTAGGGTTTGCCGGTTTGTGAGTCAGGTGGGGCTTGCCAGGAGAAAGGTTCAGTAGGCTGTGTATCCTGGAGGGGGTACCTGGAGTTGTGTAGCCAGCCAGGAAGCTGGTGCACCTGAAGATCATCTAAGGAGGAAGATTTCTTTTTGCTCCTTAAATATAAGAGTCTGTGTGGCAAAGCTCCCTACCTGCTGGGCAGAGTGCACCCGGACAATTTTGTCTACCTTCCTCTCTCCTGAGCAGTAAGCTCTGTGCAATCCTTGCCCCTTTAGCAGCTGTCTTGCTAAGGGCTTCCTTGTTAGGAAGTCTCTCACACTGCCCACCTTTCTTTTGTCCCAGAGCAGCCAAATATGAATCCCTGCTTTCCACAAGTGTCTGGAAACTCAGTCTCTCCACGAATTCTGCCTGTCTTAGCTTTCCAACTCCGTAATCACAAGAGTATCATGCAAGCACCATGAAATGTAGGTTTGTGCTCCCAGAGCAGATCTCTGGAGTTAGGTATTCAGCAGTCCCAGGCCTCCACTCCCTCCCGGCTCCGTTTCTCTTCCTCCTGCCGGTGAGCTGGGGTGGGGGAAGGGCTTGGGTCCCACTGGGCCACAGCTTTGGTATGTTACCCTGTTCTGTGAGGTCTGTTCTTTTCTCCAGGTGTATGCAGTCTGGCGTAGTCCTCTTTCCTGTTGCTCTTTCAGGATTAGTTGTATTAATTATATTTTTGAATTATATGTGGTTTTAGGAGGAAGCCTGTGTCTTACCTCTCACACCTCCATCTTTAATCCCCACCTGTGTTTTCTGTGATACCCTTGGAAGCAATTCTTTTCTCTGCAAGGCAGTGAGTCGCTCAACATTGCCTTGAAGTAACACCATTCTGCCAGGAAGCACAAAGTATTTCATCTATATGAAGGGAGCTTGATGTCAAGAAATGCTTTGTGGCAGATGGCAATATGTACAGGGCTCCCACCCTCCATTTTTATGGTCCTGAAGGGAGGGGGGATTGAGTCCAACCTTGGACTCTAATTTTTTACCACAGAAAAAAGGCTTCTTTCCCCTGAGTGGACTTGTGGCCACCCTATTTTGCTTCTACACAGGATTACACTTCACAGCCATCAGGAATCATGAGATGAGCCATTGAAAAAAAGTCAAGTAATCCACAGCACAGAAATGCCAGGTGTTCTTTCCTGCTCCACGCGGCTGCTCTCACCTGCCCATTCCTTGTCAGCTTCTCATCAGCACTCTTCCATTCCTGTTTCCTTTCCTCCTTGCTCATCTCCTTTTTTTAGGACTCTCCCCCTCCCAGTACCCTCAGTGTGCCTCTGGGTGCACAACAAAGTCTTAGAATCTCATTGCTTTGGATCCCTCCTGCCACAAAAGCCATGCTTATAAAAAGTGCACTCTTGCATAATCATCTCCAGGAAATACAGAATTGGAATATACTTTACAGAGACTTAATCCAACTCCCCCATGAGATGAGAGGTAATTGAGGAAGTGATATGACCAGGCCACACAAAAAGTGACTGGACTGGAATGGGAACAGTAGTGTCCTTAGACCTGACAGGTTAGTTCACGAGGCTGGGAACAGCAGCGCAGGTGCTGTCAAGTTTCTGAAACGTTTTGCAGAAGTATTTAAAGCCATGCAGTGAATCAGTGCAGTACATCTTGGAGCACCAATTCAACTAGAACTGTTCCTGGAAAAATATTGAGTTCCGTGTTGGCTAAGCTAGTGTCTCTCAGCATCCCCTTCTTCCTCCAGTGCGGCGTTGGGGCTGAGACCGCAAACACACTTCTGCTTTGCCAGCTGCTCCTTTTTAGGTTCTGCCAGGAGGGGGCGCTGGAGGGTGGCCGCAAGGCTGTAAGAGGAAGTGACCTGCTTCTTCCTATTCCTGTTGTTTCTGCTGATCACCCGGTGACTGACTGCCCGGTGACAATCTTAACCTTGTGCACCAATGGTTGCTTTCAGTCTGCAGTTTTTTCCACATGCCCAGAACAGGTGTCATTGTTCTTTTTGGAAACATGACTCTGGCTGCTCACGTCCCCTCCTCAGATATCTCTGTCCCCTACAGGCCCCTTCTCTTGGTTCTACGGTTTAATAATCCCAACCTCTTAACTCCGTTCCCCAGCTTGAGCGTGTTAGGAGCTTTCTGCATTACGACCTCTGTGTACCTCAGTGCCCTTGTTTGCGTTTTTCAGATCACCAATGCTTGGTTATCAACTTTTTATAGTAAATTCCCTGTTAAAATAATGGGTGTGGTTTCTGTTTCCTGACTAGACCCTGACTGATAGAAGTACTACAATGAGTATATATTGTTATAAATAAAATAATCATAAATATCTATAAAGTAGAACACAAAATTTGCATACAATTAAAAGATAAAGCAGAAACATGTCAAAGAAATTTCACACCTCTTCAGAATTCCCTCAGCATTCCTTTCTGGACACCTTGATTGTCTTCTGTTAGGGGTACCTTTGTGGGGAAGTTTGAGAAGCATAAGCTTAATGAACTATTCCTGAAGGCATATTAATGCCAGGATGGGGGGTGGGGTATGGGTGTGGGTGGGACACTTCCAGACACTAATGCCTTCATTTAAAGAGAGAGAGATGGCAGTTTCACTGGAAGGTTGACTTTTCACAGCTTTCTACAAATTTTACCTGTGAGCAAGTCAGATAGTTTCTTCAGATATTAAAAGCCTGTGGCTTTAAATGATACTATTCAAGTAACAGAGCAGTTTTCTTGAATTCTATAAAGTTCTAATAGAGAGTTCTAGCTCAAGCTGAGCTGCCTACCCATATGGGCTGGGTGGTTCTTGCATGAGTCTGAGCTTTAACCAGCCCTTAGAGATGGCATAAGTCACAACTTCTTACTCTAGCCAGAATTAAATTAGCAGCTGTGGTTTGTTCTGTTCACTGATCAGTGAAGCTTCTGTCTCACATTGGAATATCTGTGCATATGCTTGGCAGGCTGATGGGGTGTTGTTTGCAGCTCCCAGAGAAGACATAACCACAGAGCATTATCCTTCTTGTGTAAGCTGCCAGTGTTCTTCTCAAAGTAAACAAGGCAGAAGAACAGGAAGAGAGGAAACTCATCATAGAGAGTCTATGAAACATTAAACTATTCATAATGCCGTTTAGTATCAGAAGATAAATCTGTCTTGCATTTCTAAAATCATAAACACCTGATGGCTAGATATAAACAGCACAGAGCCTCCTTGTACTTCAAAGAGAAAACTAGAGTGTGGAAGTTACACTGAAGCAAAGAAGTTGCAAGCAGTAGCTGGGTAAGCTATGTGGAATAGGTTGGAATCAATGAGGCTGCATAAGTGAGTTTGGGCCAGGCCCATGGAGGCTGTGAAATCTAGGTGTAGCTTTCTTCTATTGTTAAATGAGTAAAATTATATTAATATGCATGACAAGACAAATCTTTATGGGAAAGGAACTCCTACAGGGCAACCTGGGTATTGCATAGAAGAAAGAGGACCACCCCCATATCTTTTGCTGGTTAATGGTCAGAAGTAGAGAGCAGAGAGAATCTGCGATGGGAGAATTTTCTGTAGGAAACAACGAGTCTCTTCATACTAGCTGCAGAGGCCTCCCTAAGTGACAGGAGTACAGAATGAGAAATGGCGTACTGCAGTTGGTTCCGTAGCATGGAGATAACATCTTCTCTAGCTACAGGCAATTCTTTGGATTCCATGGCTCATATCCTCTAAAATAGCCAAGCAGAGTTAATTCACCTGAGAAATAAAAACTTAGGCACAACACAGAAAAAATTCACTATCTGAACAGAAATCTAAATATGTTTTTATAAACAAAAGCCATTTTTTTCTCAAAGTATATTTCAAGTATGCTAGTTCCATGAGGTACCCCTGAGAAGCTCTACAGTGAAGAACTCTCTTTAGCTTTTTACCCATCTTTTTTAGTTTTATTAAAACACAGAATTCTTTTTTTTTACATAGCATTTCTTAAAATCCAGTAGAATTTGCTTTTTGTAGATCGGTCTGGGGAATGGCCTAAGGTATTCTCATGTATATGGAGACACAGATGAATACTGGTGTCTTATAGGGTGTAGTCTTTTGCAAAGTTCAGTGGACTTCTTCTCAGGTATCTCGATGTCAAAAAAAGAGAGTAGTAGCTATAAGGACTGGTTGCCATTGTTTGGTATTCTATTCTCTAGGTGCATGGTAGGATTGGACTTCCTCAACCCCTTGAAGTTAGGCATGGCCATGTGATTTGACTTGGTCAATAAAATGTGGGCAGAAGTCTTTAAGATCTAGTGCACCAATTACTTCATTCACTACCTCCTGTCTTAATAATTCTAGATGGTGGAGTTTTTGTTAGACCATATATATCCCTTATGCTGTTGGAGCAGAGTCTGCTCTTTGCCTCCCACCAGCTGATGCATAATGGACATGTAACATGAGAAAGAAATAATTACTTTTTCTAGCCATGGAAATTGTGGTTTTTTAAAAAAATTAAAGTATAGTTGATATATGGGGATGTTTCTTACCATAGCATAATGTAGGCTATTCTGACTGATATGCAAATTGCTACCAAGAGTGGGGTGCTAACATAGCAAGAAAATAATAATTTGTCATTGGTTTGAATGACAAGTTGTGGACAGTGAAGAAATTGTTATAAAGTCTGGAAAGATGACAATCCATGTTATGAAGTGGCAAAAAATTTGGTTAAACTGTTGCCCACAGTAACTTGGAAGGCAGATTAATGCCTAATGAATCTGTAGCTCTGGAGAGTCAGGAAAACAGAATGTTAGCAATGTGGGTTGGTTTCTCTTAGCTGCATTTGACAAAGTATTATATAAGACAAAGTCAGAAAATAATTAGTTGGATTCTAACAGGAGTTAATGGAAAAGTTGAGGCTTTGCAATGTCGGAAATGCTGATTTTAGATTGCAAATAGCAGAAGGTGAAACTGAGGAGGGTCTTTGGTAATAAAAAAACCATGGTAGATCTGAGTCTGTCAGCAAAGGCCATGACCTCTTTGCCAACTGTTAAAAAACTATCCAACTGATTATATTTCCTTAGCTATCACACCATTATTAAACCTCTGCAAGGAATAAGGTGAACCAGAAAAAAGACCCAAATAAGGTATGTCTTGAAGATAACTATGGGTGTGACTGCTGGCAGATGGGGTTTTCTGGAATCAGATAGGTAAGAAGATGATTAAGTTGCAAGGGGTGTACTTCTGGAAGAATCACCAGGTTGAACTAAAAGAGACTGTAACTATTAAAGGCTTAAAATGACCCTTGGGTCCCAAACATTTATGGCAAGAAGTGGGCTGAGAAAGTTGTGTAGCCCTCAAGTAGATCCTGTTCCCTGATACTTACTTCAGAAGTGTCAAAGAGCACAATGTAAAAGGAACCAGGGCCATGGAGGACTATGGGTAATGAGGCTTCTCACAGACAGCGTATTTAGGGGTACCTGGAATAGCCTCATGGCATTCGTCCAGGGGGTTTCTGAATTGCTAGAGGCCAGTGTTTGCTGTATATCTCCCATTTCCCCCCTTTCCAAACAAGAATGTTTGTTGAGGTTGTCTGTTCCCTGTTTAATCTTTGTAAGTTGGGTGTGTGAGGGGTTGAAAGGTCATCTTTGTGTTTCATAAATAACAAGTGGAGCCACATCCCAGCTCAGTTTAGTCACTGTGTCTCACTTCCTGTTATGGGCTGAATTGTGCCCCCCAAAATCAAATGTTGAGGCCTTAACCGTCAGTGAGACTAAACTTGGACATGTGGCTTTAAAGAGGTGATTAAGGTTAGGTGAGGTCCTAAGGGTGGGGCTAATTCAGTAGGATAGACCTCAGGAGAGGCCATCCTGCAGACACCTTGATCTTGGACTTCCAGCCTCCAGAACTGTGTGAAATACACTGCTGTTGGTTGAGCACCCACCCCCGCTCAGTCTGTGATGTTTTGTTTTGCCAGCCCTAGCTGAGTAATACCCCTCTGATGTAGAGTCTGCCATGCCTTACCTGCAGCATTGATCCATGCCTGGATGGGACTTTTCAGTTGTCTCTCCAGTGGGTTGGAATAAGTGAACTTTGTTTAAGGGAAGAAAACTGAATTATCTGGTGATTAGGGAGGTGGGTCGGTGATTATCTTTTCAGATTAGGATTGTACTTCCATGACCCCTTAAAGATAGGCATGGCCATGTGGCTCACTTGGCCAGTGAAATGTGAGCAGAAGGGACAGGTGCTTCATCTAGGCAGAACCCCTAAAGAACTACTACATACAATTTGGCATCTCTTCATTGCTCTGCCACAGAATCTGTGATGTTCCAGATGGTAGAGTGTCTGTCAATCTGTGTCCCTGAATGCATATGACATGGAACAGAGTCCCAGCCAATCTACCATAGTCATGAGCATGGGTAAGAAATAGCATTTACAGCCATAGAGATTTTTGGTACTGTTTATTATTGTGGCATAACTTAGTCTATCTTGACTGGTCTAATCAATAATAAAGGTAGGAGATAACTAATGATAATATTATTGTGATTATGATAAGGGTAGGATAAACAATAAGGGTAGGAAATTTTGATTGTGTAATAAGATTAATTCACTATACTGGAGTTTGTCCTTCATTAGCTAAAGAGGTAGAGCTGACATCAGAGGGTGCCCATCAATCACTAAGCTGTCTTTTGTATTCAGAAGTGGTACTACTGAATCACTGTAGGAAGAACACGTTTTAAGCTAATTTGTCAGCAGTGGTAATGGATTCTCTTAAAAGCTGCTCACTTTTCTCCACTCAACTGCCTGTGGTACGGCAGGGTTATGTGTAATCATTGATCAGAGCAAGCTGGGGCCTCAAATCCATGTCAGTTCCTTTCACTCTGAGCTGCAGCAGACGGGCATCAACAGTCCACAGCAAGAAGGCGGAGTCATCAATGAATTTTCAGATCATGTTCAGCTTGAAATGTGAACCACAAACCAGAAACAAGGAATGGCAACCCTTAAATTGCAAATGTTGGTAAAAGCAGGTATAGTGATCTGAAGAATACCTGGTGTACCTTTTTGAAGGAGATTTACAAGGAACCTTTAGCATATACAATTCCAGTGACTCACTGGATATAGTCTGGTACGTTGCTATAATAGGGATTGAGACTAGTTTAAGGCATTGTGTAGAAGAGAATGCACTGTCTGTTACGTGGCTGGATGTTTCTTCTTTAACAGTATTTCATAGAGAGGATCTCAAGGGTGTTTGTGTGTGTGTGTTTGAAAGAGAGAGAGAGTCTAAATCAAAGCTCTGGCCCTTTCTGCTGGATGCTATTTTCTGCCACGTCTGTGTAAGCAGTCATTTTGTGCAGTGTGGCCTTTCCTCCCCTGCCCACAACCATTGCCCAAGCAGGCTCTTGCCCCACACTGGGCCCTTTTCTATGATTTCTGACCTATGACCTAGAGAGTTGAGCCAGTCTCTCTCTAGTGGAAGTTGTAAGGATACAGTTTGGAGTTGCTGGCAGAGTGGCCTTGCCGATCTGGAAGTCCACGGTGAAAGATGTAAGCACGAGCATGTGTGTAGAGGGAATAGATGGAGGCAGAGAAGCCTGGCAGTGTTCAAGGGCCTGGCTTCATGTGGTCCTGTCCCTGGGTGTCACAAGACAACCCAGAATCCTTGTATATTTGTCTCCTGGGGCTGCTGTAGCAAAGTGCCACAAACTAGGTGGCTTAGAACAACAGAGATTTAGTCTCTCATGTTCTGGATGCTAGAAGTCCAAGATCAAGGAGTTGGCAGATTGGTTCCTTCTGAGAGCTGAGGGAGCCTTGTTCCAAGCATCTCCCTTGCTGCTGGTGATGGTTGGCAAATCTTGGCATTCCTTGACTCTGAGATTTGTGTTATTACCTGGTGTCCTCCCTGTGTCTCTTCACATTGTCTTATCTCTGCATGTGTTTTTTCTCTGTGTTTCATCTCTGTTTACCAGGACACCAGTCATACTGGATTAGGGTTCACCCAAATGACATCATCTGAGCTTCAGCACAGCTGCAAAGACCTTATTTCCCAAATACGGTCATATTCACAGGTGCTGGGATTAGGATTTGCACATATCTTTTGGGGGGACATAATTCCTAACACCTTGTCTCCTTCCTTAAGGTCATTGGAAATGATTTCTGCATCTCGCAGTTTCACTTGGATAAGCAGGGAAACACAGAGGTAGAACCTGAGGGCCTGCAGGCCGAGTGAGCTTGTGGGAAGACACACTGATGAGTTACAGAAGGGTTAACCAGTGCTGAGAAGCAGTATTTGGGATATTGATTGGGATCTGAGTTAGTAGGATGGCTCAGTAATAGTGGGAAGACTGGAGTAGAGCTGTCGGGTCTTGACTTTGGAAGGGAGAGAAACTCAGCTCAAAACTGCCTATGTAAAAAAAAAACCAAGGTGGAATAACATACATGTAACCGGGAAGACAGGTGATATTATATATAAAGCAGAATAAAACATAATCATTGGTCATTATATGAAAGTATCAGGAAATGCCAAGAAATTTCATGTTATCACTGTCTTGAAATTAATGATGGCAGTAGTAACATTATGGCAGTTAAAATATCAGCTATCTTTCATGAATCATGTTAGGTATTATTAAAGGCCTGGGATCGTAGGAGTAACTTGAAGCTGGAATTTTTAGGGCTCGTGCTGTTGAACCCAGTTTCAGAAGTATGACTGGAATTCAGGTAGCCACCCTTTGGTGGGGGCATCCACTCAGACGTCCAGTTTCTAGGAGAGGGTGTGAATGGTAGCAGAACTTAGAGAACATGGATTTTATTCTTGAGTAGTCAAGGTGCCCCTTTTGGTTTATGCTTCAGCTCCATATGACAAGTGCATGGATTCGAACTTTAAGTAGTCTTATATTAGACTAAGACAAGGAAGCATTTACAGTTCAGTCCAGTTTCTTGGGGTTTAAGGAGAGAGAGTCAGATAGTGTAAATGGATGTAGGAAATGAATTTCCAAAAAGATGAATAGGTGTTATCTCAAAGTACTGTAACGAGAAGGTTAAATTCCCTATCTCCAATTTGTCTTAAATTTCAGGAAGAAATAAAAAACAGAAAGAGAAGAAAAGGGAAGAAAGCATGGTGTCCTGTTTGTTGATTCCTCACTGGCATTTCATAATTATTATGTATTAGCTTATCCTTTTGTTAACTAATTAGTAGTTTCATTTTTGAAATATATGCACATGATAGAATATTCAAGAGGAAAATGGGGAGGTGGGGTAATGTAGCTCATCTCCCACTCTGGAATCCCTAAGTTTTCCTCAAAGGCACTCATGGTCACTGGTTTCTTATGTGTATGCCTGGTAATAGTCTTTGTATCTTTGTAATTATACAAATGGTGGCATACAATGTAAGTTAATTTGGATTTTTTGTTTTCTCCTTGAAGATCAGTCCAGATATATGAAGCACTGTGCTTTTTAAATGAGAATGGCACTCTATCATATGGATGTATAAAATTTTAAGCATCCACCATGGATATACTTGAGGTTGTTTACCACCTTTTGCTATTAGAAACAATGAATTGTTTTTGTGTATACATGGCTTCCTATACTTGTGAGTATACCTGTGGGATAAATTTCCCAAAGATAAATGTGTCAGACGGGGGTCAGTCAGGAACACAGAAGCCAGTCTATGTGGTTCTGGGTTTAAGGTTTTAGTCCAGGGAGTGAGGGCGCACACATCTTTGGCAGGTCTGGGGCAGCGGAGGTCAGGGGACACGCGAATGGCCGTCTCAGCCATGGTGGTGGTGCAGAGCCGACAGCAGACGAGCCCCTGCAGGCCATGTGTGCAGAAGGCCAGGTTGCTGCTGCCCAATTGCTGCTCAGAGAGGCTGTGCCAATTTATGTCTCCAGCCAAGAGTATTTGTTTTACACCCTTGCAAATATGATGGATTATACAAAATATTAACTTGGCTAAATTGATAATGGAAAATCATATTCTATTATAGTTTTAATATGTATTTTTTAAGTGATGAGATTGAGTATTTTTCATCCTCTAAAAGCCGTATTTTTTTCTGGTGACCTATCCATTCATGCCATTGCCCATTTTTATATTATGTTGCTGTGCTTTTTCTTATTGATTTATAGGAGCAGGAGTACTTTGTCACAGTGCTACAAACATACCAGCACTGATTTTTGGCCATGCAGAAAATTTTAATGTTCTTTATTTAGATTAAAAAAAAATCTTTTATTTATAACTTTTGAGTTTTGTGTTATGCATTAATAGGCCTTCCCTACCTTGAGAACATACAGGAATTTGTCCATGCTTTCTTCAACAACATTTATGGATTTTTAAAACTTCAAGTCCTTGACTCATTTGTAATTTATTTTGGTGTGACAAACGTGGTCAGTATCCAACTTAGTATTTTCCTCATGAATTAAAGGAAAGCAGGGAGTTCTATATTAACCTGTATTCTTTCTAATGTTTTCTAGAAGCTGTGAGTTCCAGACATCCCACCTCCAGGCTCTAGCAGCCCTGGTCAGGTCGGGCGGACAGAGGACTGGGAAAGACTTAGGCTGGGCGATGCTGGAGGCTGGAGTGAGCCTGGCATGTGCCCCACGGGGAGCAAGCCCAGCCTGCCAGGACAGGCTGACGATGAGGAGCAGAGGGGCGATGCAGTCGGTTCGGGAGGAGGGAGTCACCCGGGGACAGCCCCTCAGTGTCGGCCCAAGGGGATAAGGAACAGGTTTTGAGCAGAGAACTGCAGTCATGTGTTTTGGTGAGTTTGGTGTAGAGGGCCGGGGAGGGCAGATGACAAAGTAGAGGAGTCTTGAGTGGAGGCCACTGTCACAACCTCAGGCTGAGCGGGGCCCAGGGCTCTTCCTCAGGGCTGGGTGCGTGGTTGGCATAGGCACTACCTATAGATGAGGAGCGCATGTCAAGCCAGGATTCAGTAGCTTCCCTGGAGCCAGAATGGAGCATCCCCCCGGGGGCCTGGAGACCCAGTATTCCACTTGCTCCTGAGTTGGCCCCTCAGAACTTCACATCAGCCCAAATGCCACTGTGGGACCCACGGCTGAGGGATAAGACTTAGTATTTGCTGAGGGGTTCATGATGTGCCAGGTCACTGGTGTATTTTACATGTATTGTCTCACTTAGTTCTCACCTGCTGTCATCCCCATTTTACAGATTAGCAAACCGAGGTTTATAGGAATTGACTAGCGCACTCAAGGTCCCAGAGACAGAAGACAGTAGGGTTGGGTTTGAGAAGTCTGTCTGACTCCAGGACTGGAGCTCTTAACCCCTCCCAAGTTACACCTCTGTGCTCAGGGTCAACGAAAATGTTTCTCTGCTGTTGGTTATGAGCGAAGGACAAAGATTTGTGTGTATTTGTAAATTGTTCACTTATAGTTAAAAATGTTTCTAGACATTGGAATCTATAAAAATGTAATTCTGGATTGTTGATGTACGTTCTCCTCTTAGCAGGTAGCTGCCTACATAGGAAGATTTTAGGAACCTCTTTGAGGGAAACACCCAACGCCTTCCAAAATCTCTCTCCCAGCTTCTCACAGAGGCCTGGCATCCTTTATAGGGAGATAAAGACTTTCATTAGAGGGAAGGTTTAAAACTAAAGGCTGGGCTACTGTTTGTTCCTTTCTGCCCTTCATGTCCTCTGGAAAGCACATGAAGCAGATATTTGATTATTTTTTCTGAAATACAGGAAGAAAAAGGGTAACTTCTTTTAGAAATGTTTATCCTTCCCATTCACTTGCTGTTTTTGTGTAATTATTTGATAAGAAACCCAAACTCATAGGATTGACTGTCTTAATGGAAACGGAGGGGACTAACAGTCTCTAGCACTTTGTCAGCAGACGGTTATTCTCCCTTCCCGGAGCAGGGCTTTCTGTGGTCTGGAAGGCAGGGCTGCTGGCTGCATGGGCATGCTGCCTGGACCCCACGCTTAGAAGGGCCTTGTGCTTGGTTTCCTGTTCTGCTGTCACTATCTTAAAATTCTTAATCGTTTCTGAACAAGGAAAGTTGCATTTTTATGTTGCTCCAGGTCCTGCAAATTATGCAGTTTTTCCTGCCTAAAATAATGTGTCAAGGAATACTTACAGAACCATAGAATAGAATACTTTATTGACCTCTAGTTACATGCCTGCCTCTTAAGAGGCAGTGATGAAATATGGGATGCTCAGGTGCAAGGACCAAATTTGGATAAGGTTTTGTAGAGGTTGCCATTCTCCATCCTTCTACAGGAACCTCTCTAACCTTTTTGCTTTCTTCCTGGCTAAAACCATCCATAGCCCATAATTAAAGCAGCAGAGCTGTTATTGAGAGAAATGAAGGAGCCAAGCTTGCAACTAAGACCTTTGCCCCAAATTTGCAAGTATTTATTCTCTGAGATTCTGTGAGCCTTTCCGTGAGGCTCATAGCTTCTGGTAATACATGGCACTTGGCCGTTAACATTGGAAAAGTCCCCAGGTTGATCCTGTTCTCCTGACAGCCTTGCACTAAAGGTAACACTTCGGTGAGTGGATTTTGAACTTGGATCATATTAAGTCATTTGTTGAAGTCCAGGAGATAAAATATGAAATAAACTGTCACTTGTTAAAGTAGAAATGCCTCAACTGCCACTTTCCCTTCCTTCCTTCCTTCCCTCCCTCCCTCCCTCCCTCCCTCCTTCCTTCCCTCCCTCCCTCCCTCCCTCCTTCCCTCCTTCCTTCCTTCCTTCCCTCCCTCCCTCCCTCCCTCCTTCCTTCCCTCCCTCCCTCCCTCCCTCCTTCCCTCCTTCCTTCCTTCCCTCCCTCCCTCCCTCTCTCCCTCCCTCCCTCCTTCCTCCCTCCCTCCCTCCCTCTTGCCTCCCTCTTGGGTCCTATAGAGCACAGTGTAAAAACTCCTGGCTTAGATCCATGTACATTCCTCCCAGTCCATCAAAATCTTAGCTTGCTTAAATCTGAAGGATTCCAGCTCAGAGCAGTTACAAAAATCACGCGTGTGAAAAATTCTGTGTGATAAAAGGTATTGCAGCATATTAGAGCAGTTCAAAGGCACTGTTGAGTTGAACAAAGGAAATTGAGAGCTGACGCCAGAGCAGGCTGGCTGTGTCCTTGGATACTTGAGCTTAGGTACCCACCCATCATAGATCCCTCAGTTCCTCTGGACCCACCTTCCCAAGCTTGCCACCGAGTCGCATCATTCCGATCTTGCCACAGTGCAAGGGCAGTGGGCAGGCTGACCACAGTAACGGCCCCTGGATGGCGCTGCCCCTGTGACTTTACAGTCTCCCTTCATCCTGGAGCTGGGCTTGGCCATGTGACTTGTTTTGACCACTGGGATATAGAAAATGTGACGTCAGGGAGGCTTGAAAGTGTGTTGCTTGCCATTAAATTTCTCCAGAGAAACAGAACCAGCAGGACATACACAGGTGTGTAAGAGAATATTTGTTACAAGAACTGGCTCACATGGTCACGGCTCCTGAGAAGTCCTACAGCTGCCATGTGCGAGCTGGATCCCCGGGAAAGCCGGTGCGATTCAGTCTGAGGCAGGGGCCCGCGGTGGGGGTGTGCAGCTGGGCATGGTGGTGGAAGTCCCGAACGGAGTCTGGAAGCCCAAGAGCCAAGAGTGCCCCTGTCTGTGGGCAGGAGGAACCGCAGGTTCGAGCATCCAGGCTCTCAGCCCACAGGACTGGTGAGGAAGATCTTTCCCTAATTACTGATTCAAATGCTCATGTCTTCTGGAGACACCCTCACGGACACACACAGAAATGATGTTTGCCAGCTTCCCGAGCATCCCTTAGCCCAGTCAACACATAAAATTAACCACCACCGTCTACAGTGAACAAGGACAGTGCCTTCCCCACCCCCCTCAGCAAACACTTTCCACTCTTTCTGCTGTTTTCTCATGTATTTCCCTCCATAATTCTAAATATAATGCTTATAGTGGTATTTCTTGACTTGCAGATTTAGATCTCAGTTTTATGGCTGTTGAATTTATATGAAGAGAAATCACAATTTAGCCTTATCACCATATTACCTAATCCTCGCACAGGTGTATTTCTCTTCCTCACTTCTCCCCCTAAAAGGCTGAACATTTATAAAGTGTGTGTGTGTGTGTGTGTGTGTGTGTGTAGTTCCCCTTTCCCACATTTATGGATGGAGAGGTTTACACATTCCATGTTTGCATTTCTTCAACTATGTAAATCTTGTCTACAGATAAGTCAAATTATATTATAGTGTTTATATTTCCTTTCCAGGCATTTTATGGTTCCTTCCGTTGGGAATTGTTTTCTTCTTCTCCCCTTTCTGTCTTTCTTCATCTCTCTGACGTTACCTTTCCACACTCTCAACCAGATCTTTTTTCGAACTTTTATTCAGACTTTTCACAAGTCATGCCTCTCAGAAAATGCCTCAGTTGTTCGTTTTGGTAAGCTACTGAGATTTTGTATCTGTTTTTGCCAGCTTTATTAAGCTGTAATTGATATAAAACATTGTGTAAGTTGATACAGTGTGATGATTTGATATGCTTATATGTTGAGAAATAATTACCACAATAGGGTTAATGAACACCTCCATCACCACACATAATTACCATTTTCTTTGTGTTGAGAACTCTGAAGATTTATTCTCTTATCAACTCTTAATTGTATAATATCAACTATAGTTAACAATACAGTATTGTTAACTATAATCATCACGCTCAACATTAGATTCCCAGAACTTAGCATCTTATAACTGAAAGTTGTATCCTTTGACCAGCATCTCTCCATTTCCCCCACCCCAGGCCCTGGTAACCCCCATTCTACTCTATTTCTGTAAGTTGGCTTTTTTAGATTCCATATGTAAGCGAAATCACACAGTATTTGTCTTTCTCTGTGTAACATTTCATTTAGCATAATGCCCTCAATGTCCAACCATCCATCCATCATTCCATATTGTAATTGGCAGGATTTTCTTCTTTCTTATGCCTGAGTAATATTCTATTCTGTATGTTTACATATATGTGTATATATATGTAAAATACATTGTATATTATATTGACTAATACAGCAAGCAAAACACGTTAAAGCCTCTGCTAACCATATCTCTGTCTGTCTCTCTGTCTATCTATCTCATCTTCTTTATTCATTCATCTGTAGATGGATGCTTAGCTTGTTTCCATGTATGGGCTATTGTGAATAATCCTGCAATGAACATGGGAATGTAGATTTTTCTTCAAGACACTGATTTAATTTCCTTTGAATTACCCAAAGTACCCAGAAGTGGGACTGCTGGATTGTATGGTATTTCTATCTTTAATTTTTCAAGGAACCTCCATAACTGTTTTGCATAGTGGCTGCACCAATTTACATTGCCACCAACAGTGCACAAGGGTTCCCATTTCCTCCACATTCTTGATAACATTTATCTCTTGTCTTTTTGGTTAGTCATCCTAACTGCCAACCTAACAGGTTTAGGTTCTTTCCAATGCGAAGTTAGGAAACTGTGTGAGATGATACCTCATTGTGGTTTTGATTTGCATTTCCCTGATATTAATTAATGATGTTGATCATCTTTTCATATGCCTGCTGCCCATTTGCACGTCTTCTTTGGAAAAATATCTATTCAAGTCCTCTTCCCATTTTTTAATCTTTTTGATTGAGCTGTATGAATTCCTATGTATTTTGGATATTAACGCCTTACCAGATAGATAATTTGCAAATACTTTCCCTCATTCCATAGGCTGCATTTTCATTTTACTTATTGCTTCCTTTGCTGTGCAGAAGCTTTTTCATTTCATTTCAGGTTTGACTGAGTTTTGCTTTTGTTGTCTGTGTTCTTGCTGTCATATCCAAAAATAGTTGCCAAGACCAACGTCAAGGAGTTATTTTCTGTATGTTTTCTTCTATGAGTTTTGCAGTTTCAGTTTTTAGGATTAAATCTTTAATTAATTTTTAGTTAATTTTTGTGAGTGATGTAAGGGGTCCAGTTTCAGTCTTCTGCATGGGGATTATGCAGTTTTCTTAACGTCATTTATTGAAGAATCTATTCTTTCCCCATTGAGTATTCTTGGCTCCCTTGTCAAATATTAGTTGCTTGGATATGTGTGGGTTTATTTCTGGGTTCATGATTCTGTTCCATTGGCTCATATATATACATACATACATATACATATATATATATATATATGTATATGTATGTATGTATATATGTTTATTTAGGCCAGTACCATCTTTGATTACTGTAGCTTGGTAATAAAGTTTGAAATCAGGAAGTATGATGCCTCTGGCTTTGTTCTTTCAATACCATCACATTGGGGGTTAGGATTTCAGCGTATAGATTTGGGGGGACACAAATATTCAGTTTGTAATACACCATGAGTCCTAGTCAGATGTAAACATGTAAGAGCACTGCCGCTAGCTCACCTCCCACACTCGTCAGCAAGAGCTTTCCTGCTCTTCTGGCCACTCCTTCCTTCCAGCTTTAACTGGGAGGGTCAGAAGCTGTATTTAGGAAGCAGGAGTAGAGTATAAGCTGGGGAAGAGATAAGAAGCTATGCCTTCTCCTCTCCTAACTACAGGTTTTTTTCTTGAAGCAGCTGACCTGCGGGAAGTAGAGAAACTCAACTTGGAATCAAGTTTTGAATTTGGATGCTTACATGGGAACGGATGTTTAAAATGTGGAGTTGTTCTTTTGTGATTTAAATCTTTAAAATTAAAAAAATCTAACCATGACCAGAACATTTATAGGACTGAATTTTTATCCAGGAGAAGAGAAACTTATCCACTATAGGTTTTAAAGCAAAAATGAGATGTTAATTAGTTTCAGTGGCTTTATGATTATATCCCAGAATTTGGATAGTTCATCAAAAAGTTTCCATTTACCTGAAAATTTATTATTTTGCCCTTATTTAACTTGAGGGGATACAATTCTAGGCTACTATTTTTTTCATCACTTCAATGATATTATTCTGTAGTCTTCTGACATCTAATGTTGTTGAAGAGAAGTCTGTGTCACTATAATTATTTGTGTTTCTGAATGTCTTACAAAGGAGGCACTGACAGCATTTGTTCTGGGCTACCTTTTTAAGGATGGTTATGGAGCAAATAGCCTTGGAAAATCATGATGATGTCTCCTGTGGGGCAAGTGGTAGGTTTGCTTGGCACCTTGGAAGTTATAGAGAGCATGTCCCCATCACAGTCTTCAGCTCTCAATGCATTGAGTTTTTTTTTTTTTCCTGTTAGTGGTGGGAGATGTTTTAAGACCAGTGTCATCTTTTTTTGCTTGGAACATAGGGAGGACCCTTTAGACAGAAAATTTACTACATTTAAGTAAATCGTCAGTCTATGAACTTTTCTTGAGTATTTGATCACTTTTACATGGCCATATAAATAATCCTGAAGTTGCAGGTATTGTCATAGCTATTTGCTGTTGTTAATTCCCATTTGACAATATTGGTCTTAATTTTGCATTGTGTATATTTTTCTCCTCAACAATTGTTTTAGAGTATTTACCCTACTCTAATTTTTTTTAACTTAACTCATCTAGCCTTCCCTTGTACACTCTCTTGGGACTATCAGAGCAGAGGCATTGCTATTTCTAAATTTTGTAGTGACACCAGCCCCATTTAATGCCCCACACACTTCCCTTTCCCCTTCCTCACACTAGATATGTTACATTTCTCATTTTGTGACTTTTCACTTCTTCAAACTGCCCTTATTGCTGAAAGTTCCACATTGTAATTTGAAAAACAGAACACTAAAATATCCATTTCTGAATGATCTGCCAACTACCGGGCTGTAATTGTATTCAAAATTGATAGTTTGGCTAAAACTTCAACTATTTCATTCAATTTGAGAGGTAGCTTTGTAGCTGATTATTCCTGCTTATGGCTTTACCTAGAGCTTTTATTTCACAGTTATATTTTGTACCATGTTAGATATTTTTCCATCTACTTGCACAAAGCTAGATAAAAATGTTAACAAAGACATAAAAGTCACATGTTAAACCAAGAGTAGTATTAGAATCACAAATGATATACTGCATCATCTTTTATTTTTTTCTGAGATTTATTGCTATGGAGAATATTCAGCCCAAGAATATGATGGCAAATACAGGTATACCAAGTTTCAAACACCTAAAATTATGAAGCTGAAACTTCTTTCCTATGTGACTGAAAATGAAAAGGACAATATGTTCAGATAAAATGACCTGTGGTAGAAAAATAAATACTAACCATGCAGATGGAACGTGACTTGCTTGTTACGTGTGTTGGAGTGCATGTTCTCCAACGGAGAGCTGCTTCATGGATTCAGGCCCTCTTCAGTGATTTTCCACAGTACACTTTAACCCAAGGGAAAGTAGGAAACTGTGTAGGGTGGCAGAGAATTACTGCAGCTGTGCCCTTTCCCCATAACTGAAGCGCAGGGTTTCTGAACCTGGGGTCCTTGTCCTTGGAGTCCCCAGGGGTTCTCAGGAAGGCTTCATGTACAGGGGCATAGGCTGTGTGTGTATTAGTGGGTCCACACATTTTGTCACTTCTCAAAGGGGTCCAGGCTCTTCCAAGTGCCAAGAATGCCATGTGACAAGGTCTCTTTTTGACTATTACATAAGGGCTGATGTGTAGGAAGCACTTATGATGTTCAAGGACTTGCTAAAAAATCTTTATAGATAACTTCAAGGGACACCAAGTAGGGAGATAGTAAAATGATCAGTCAAATGATCATCCATGGACTTATCACTTAAACAATCATCAGCATTTTGCTAATTGTAGCCGTTAAAATGCATGGTCTGATGTAACTGTAGCCAATGTAATTGTCATAGCTACCTTGAGAGGTGTGTACTGTTGATATACTTGTTCACAGATGAGGAAACTGAGGCTTGGAGAGGCTCAGTCACTGCTGATGGTCGCACAGTGAGTGAGTATTGTGGTTTGAGCCTGTGCCAGCTCTGGGGCTACTACCAAGCATGCCACTAAGCATCTCCTTTCTTGAGTGGTTCCCAGTTCTGGAGAACCTTTGGTCCATCACTCTGCATTCCAACTCCCGAGTTGGGTGCCTGCCTGCCCTGCATGTGCTTTTATCTTGGAAGATGCTGCCATTTACAGAGCACCTACTCCGCTTTACTCGTGGCTTTATTCTATTAAAAAGTTTATTCTACCTGCTTTTATTCTAATAAAGACTTTTTGAGAGAAGTATTTTTATTTCCATTTTGCAGGTCAGGAAACCTCAGAATTGCTGTTAGGCAACTTGAGCAAAATTACATCTAACAAGTGGTAGAGTTGGTACTAGAATTCAGACATTCAATATCCTCATCTCTCTAATGTAGACTGGGCTCTGGGCTCAGTTAAATGTGGTGTGACATTTTAAAAGAAAAAATGTGTAGTGTATATTTTCTAGAAGAGAGTTGATAGTTGCAGTCAGTGAGCAGTGACTAAAACTGAGCAGTAACTGGAAATAGCAGCTGTTTCAGCAAAGAGGAGGGTGTGAGCCTTCATAAGCGAGCACCCTGCCTGCCCACTGGGCAGTGTGGTGTCTCCTTAAGTTGATCAATCAGATTCTCAATGTCCAGAGCAGGCTCTTGAACCAAGCTTGTCCCTTGGGCATCACAGGGCATGCTCCCGTGGCTTGTGCACAATTTTAATAGGGAAACAAACCACCCTTAAATGTATAGTAATAATTAACTTGCATTTCAATATATTGTAAGCCCATATTACTGCTGAAACATTAAGACACAATGCTGGCTTGGCTAAGTGGTTGGTTAGAAAAGTCACATACACTTATATAAGCATAGAGCGCTCATAGATACACGTTCCACCTATTGAGATTTTGTCCCCTTTTCTTCCTCACTCACTTTTTATCTACTTTTTAAAATTCATAATGATCATGGATTATTTCCTATCATCAGGAAAAAGCGCACAAAAATGTAACACACAGATAGGAAGGTGAGATTTCACTTTTTACCCCCGAGGCTTGCCTAGGGTTGGCTTTCTGTCCAAGTCTCTGGGGAGTGTCTCAACAAAGGCACCTGTTCCCCCTCCTTGCCCCTTTCCCATCATTACTGGCACTGCTTCATTGCTTGCGTGACTCGGGGTATGCCCAGACAGTTAACCCTTGTTGTGACAATCTTCTCTATGGAGCATGGTGGAGAAGCCTTCCCCACTCTGGACCCTAGGGCAGCATTTCACTTGTGCAATCGTTTGAGAACTCAGACAGCTTTCTGGACCTTGCAGCCATCTCCTGCCCATCCGAGGGGCAGGGTGGGACTCAGCAGAGACCTACCCAGGGAAGATGATGATGGTAGAGGAAACCGGAAGCACCAAATTGTCCTCTTGGACTTGCCTCTGGGAAAACATCAAAGCAATCAGGGGGAAGCCAAATTTGTCTTCCTTTTGGGGAGAGAGCAGTTTGTGGAATTAAGTAGCCCCGTTTGCACTCCCACGAGGGAGAAAGTGTTGGATGTAACTTCTTGAAGTTTAGGGACACTTCTGAGAACTCAGGAAGAAATGCTGTCCTCAGAGCAGGAGATTTCCGAAGACAGGGTCCATGCATGGTGTCCCAGACCAACAAGGAGGTGCCTGGGGGACTCACCTGTCCCCACCCTCTGTGCTGAAGGAGTTGGAATAGGCAAGTCACTTAACCACTCTGTACCTCAGTTTCCTCCTGTGGAACATGCGGAGAAGTGGGGCAGTGATGATGTGATGACGTACACATTAATGCACATTAATAGCAGCACTTAACAGATATTAGCTATTGCTTTTATCGCAAATGGTGGGAGGTCACTGGGGCCTGTGGGGGGAGACTAGTCCAGGAAGAGGACATGTTGGTGTCATGATAACTCTTTTTCCAGCGGCCAGCAAACCCCCGAGGGCCGGCGTGGCCCCTCCCCCAGCCTCACGGTATGAATCAAGTGCGCCCAAGCCTCTGAGCTGCCGCCTGGGAGAAGTTCTCTGTGTGCAGGGTGTTGACTGTGGCTTTTAGGCACACCTGCTTGAGAAACTGGGAGGCCATGGGGGCCTCTCGACTCCTTTGTCCCCTTTAGCTCGTGCATGACCTTGGTGCACACTGCTCCGCTGCAGGTTTGGTGAAGACCCGCCCTTACTCCTGCCAAAGTTCGCATCCGGGGCAGATGGTTCGGTGGGGACTCGCTTTTGGCATAGTTGACAGGGCTGGAAAGAATGACTTCAAGTTTAATTGGGAGGGAGGGAAATAAAGGCAGGGGCCTTGAGTACCGGGGTGGCCTGACTGGTGCCCGGGCATTTGGTGGCTCTGAGCCGCCCTGTGGGGATCCTTTGTGGAGGTGTTAGGCCCGTGGTGCTGGGTGGTCTGCCGAGCTGGAAGAGCCACCTGGTCCCCCGGCCTGCCATCCCCAGGTCAGCCCTGGAGGCAGGCGTGGCTGATCTTGGAGGACATTCTAGAGATAAAACTGGTGGGACATCTGGGCACTAGCTCCGCGGGGTCCGAGCCTCCTGCTTGGGACTTGCAGTCAGGCCCTCTCCATGTACTCCCTGTGTCAGCGCCAGCAGGGTATCCCAGCCGTGCTGACAGTGGGAGGGGGTCCAGGAGAGGGGTGGCTTTTCTGCAGGCTGACCACGAGGCCCCGCTCTGCATGGGATCCCCTGCTTAGCTTTCCTCAGCTGCCACTGATAACTGGTGAGGACCAGGGGACCCCACTGCTTCTGAGCCACCTGGGAGAGCCCAGGCTTGCAGGGGCTGGCCCCTCCCTCCATCGTGCTTTATTGCTGTTGCCTCTTGGAGCTGCTCATGGTCTGGTTGTCCTGTGGTTCACAAAATAGCTTCGGAGTTAGGGGGGGTCCCTCTCCAGGTGAAGTAGGAGTGGATGGGAGCCTTAGAAAAT
Organism: Smutsia gigantea; assembly: GCA_032199065.1. Lineage (NCBI taxonomy): Eukaryota > Metazoa > Chordata > Mammalia > Pholidota > Manidae > Smutsia > Smutsia gigantea. Next base: position 306,860 of record JAVSCE010019468.1, read on the forward strand.
AAGCCTGAGGCAGGTTGGAGAGGGGAGAGGTAAGATCGCCCTGCTAGCAGGGCATGGCAGGCTCATCCTCCACCCCAGGATTACAGCTAGATCTGTCAGAAGTGAGGCTGCACCCTTGGAGGGAGGGTACCTCCTGGACAGCGGCTGGGAGTGGTGGTAGCCAGTCCCTTGTCCGTGCCCTGTGAGTAGGGGCAGAGTGGCTGCATAGGGTGGGTGGGGCAGCTCTGCGTTCATTGCATGTGTCCGGATGCCTGTGCTCCTACTTGCTCCTTGTGAGGACACTGGGTGCTGGCATTCTTGCTGTGGTGTAATGGCCAGTGGAGGTGTCCCACGGTGCTGGACAGAGTCTGAGAGTCCTGAGAGTCTACAGATGGAGTCTACAGCTCTGTCTGCTGAAGGTGCATGTGTGTGTCAACCCAGGAGACAGTGGGCAGTGGCCACGTTCCTCCCTGAGTGGCTGCAAATCTCAGGACTCAATCTAAGAGGAGAGAAGATGGGTGGCAGGAGCCTGGGAAGCCCTCAGTGCACAGCATGGAAAAGACCACTCACAAGGCTGCCTGGGAAGGTAAATGGCGGAAGCCCACCTCTGCCCCTACCCCTGGGGTGGCTCCCATCCAAAATGCCAAGAGCCAAGCTCCAAGAGGGATGGTTGATGTAAACCTGGTTATGGCCAATTTGGGTGGAGAAAGTCAAGTGTGCTGAAGAGTTGGTGAGAAGTGTTGGCCAAGGTGTTCTCCAGAATGAAGAGGGAGATGTGGAGCCAGTGTAGACTGCGCCACTGTTTTTTGTTGTTCTGGTAACCTTCCCTGTGCGGCTTTGGGTGGGACCTTGCTGGCCAGGTCCTGAGAGAAAGTGGACTCTGGGCAGACTTGGCTGCTCTAGCCTCCCTTCGGGGTGTTTCAGCACCTGCTGTTCAGTTACTGGGCCCCCTGGGTGCACTGGGCTTGATGTGGACTTCCTGGAGGAGGTGGGGGGTTACAGAACATGGGAGGTGCTCCTTGAGCAGCACAGGAAAAGCTGTTGGCTTTGCCCTGCTGCTTTTCTTTGGGGGGAAAGACTAAGCGGGAGGAGGCTGGAGGCCTGACCCGGTGAAGTGGGGCTCGGAGGCTGTGAACGGAGCCGGGCAGGGCAGCGCTGGCCAGGAGCGATGCGGTCAGGAAGGTCCTCCGGCACCATGGACTGTGCGTTGCTCGTCACACCGTACCATAAACGGGGGCTCACTGCAACAGGCATTATTGTCTTAAGCATTCTGAAGGCTGAAAGTCTGCAATCAAGGTGTCTAAACCAGGGCTGTGCCCCCTGGAGGCCCTGGGCAAGGCTCCCCACCTCTTCTGGATGGCAGAGAGAACACAGATCATGAAGTAGAGTTCCCATGGTAGATTTATTGTCATGGGTGTAACTAGTGATTTCCTGCAGCCATTTCCACAGAAGACAGATGGTTTTGGGACTGAGGGGCCAGTCCAGCCAAACTGGACTCAAGCCCCTGCTCCTGGTGCATGTTGCTGATCCCAGGACATCATCATCTCGGAATAGCAGAGCCTCCAGGGGTGGCTGATGGTCCCAAGAACATACTTTTGAAAGTGGGTTCTGCTGAGAAAAACCAGACTAGGAAAACTCAAAGAACTGTCTTGCAGGAAAGACCACATATCTGCCATTTCATCAGTGAAGTTCACATAGTCATTGGGCTCAGAGTAGAAATATTGGTGGATTTGTGTAATTTTCCTGTTCAAATTAGCATTTACACTATAACTGATACCCCATGCTAAATTAGTTTTGGGTTATTATTTGTTTTATAATGCCCTGCCGTGTTCTAGTAACACTTGTTTGGGTCACTGGGGGCAACTATACATGTGGGGCATGAGAATTGTCCATCTATATCCTCACAAAGGTTGGATTGTCTGGGCCATGGCCAGGCCTGCAGCAGCTCAGTGACTCGTAGGACATGGGACATGGCCCACATAACCCTTGTGTTCTCCTTACAAGGTCATGCTTAGACCCTTGTCTGCTGTTACGGCCCTCAAGCCTCCCAATATAAAATGATGAATTCCAGGCTTCAAGCTTCTCTGACCTGGATTGTTCACTCCGCAAAGGCTTCACTGACTCTTAAACTTGGGCCTCTTTGAGCAGATAGCAAAGCCATGCCGGGTGGTTCTGTCCTTGTATGTGCAACCTTATCTTGGGAAGATCTTTTTCACGGTTTGCTGTCTCACTGGTATACTGAAGTGGGCAGAATTCATGCGTCAATTCTAGCTAGTCTTAATACCCTGGCTAGACTTCGTGGTCTGGCCTAGCTCCCCAAACCATGCCCAAATTAATCTTCATGGCTACGGGATGGAATAATTGTTGTGACTGGAGTCAGGCAGGCATGAACCTTGCTGGTTCGGGCTGGGGCGGGGCAGGCGGAATCAGTCTCAGAATGAGTGGTAAAGGGAGGTTTGTAAAGACTCGTGGAATTTTGTACCTGGAATAAAGGGAAATAATGCTGAAGGAAGAAATAGCAGAATTCTACTTCCTAGTTTGACATTTTCTAGACAGTATGTATTCTCCAGATGGCTGGACCACATACTTGTAGACTTCAGTGTTTTCATTTCTTTATGACCCTTTTTCTTCATATTGGGGAGTATAAATTTTGGTTTTCCTCCAACCGGGAGCAATTTCAGATAGCTCTGCTTCCCAGGTATTGATGTTGCATTTGGGCTCTTCAGTTAGTAACAGGGCCATGCTTGGTTGTAGTCACTGAGGATCCCAAGATGGGTAAGTCTGTATTGGTTAGGGTAACACTAGCTGCCGTGACAAAGACCTCAAACCAGAGATGCTTACTTGTCACTGACTTGTCACAGTTCTGAGGGGTGCCCTTTAGGTTGGTGGGTGGTTTGGTCCATGTGGTCATTCAGGGACTTTGGCTGACAGTGGCTCTGCAGTTTTCAAAATGTGGCTTTCAAGCCCAGCCTAATCCTTGGCACCCCAGCCAGCAGGAAGTGGGGAGACTGTGGGAGGACACATGGACGATTTAGGGGCCAGGCCTGGGAGTGGCACTCATCACTTGTGCTCACATTATTTCTTCTGGAAAGTTCCTGTCTGCCCTCTCAGTGCGTGCTCAGTTTAATGGGGAAGAGTAGCATGAGAACCAAAGGCAATGGAGGAATAGGTCTTAGGCAATCTTTTTTTCAACCTCCTATAATTTACAATAATTATAAATTCCAAATTGCCCCAACACTCAGAACTGCTCAAAGGAGAAGAACTCTAAGAAGGAAACTCAGTGCCTCCTGTTGCATGAGACAAAACCATATTTGAAAATTTTAATGTCCCTCTTACATCTGTTTCTAGTAAGCTATTACTTATTAGTGGTACTGTTTAATTTTATTTCCCTCATTGCAGCTCCTGGTCATTCTTAGTCTCTATTTCTTGGGAAAAAATAATAAATCCAAACCTTTATAGAAGATTTATACTACTCCAGGTTCATATTTTCAAATTATTTCCCAATTTTACAGATGTGGACATCGAGGCTCAGAGACGTAGGAAGCTTCATAAAGATCACGCACCGTTCGGCATAGGGCCACGGGCTTGGTAGCACCACGCTAGTTGCCAAGCAAGTGAACCTCTAACTCCCAAGGCTTAACACATAGGCATTTGTTTCTCACTAGAGTGACAGCCCAAGTTAGGGGTTCCTCATCGATGGGTGACTTTTATCCCCTGGCACCCTCTGTCTCGTGGTCCTGTTGCTCCCTAGGACCGCGCAGGTGCTCGGCATTCAGTGGCATCCACCCAAGCTCATTTCCATTCTTCCAGAAGCATCTCTTCCTGTGCATGTGCCACAGGTGTGCTCCCATGTGGTGACTGTTATCTTTTCACTTTGCCTTGGTGCCCCACACCATTAACTGCATTTTAAAAATAACGTTTGCAAAACTTAAAGTGAAGGGTTTTTTTAGTCTCTTAGGTTTTTACTTCAAAATATAAAGGAAAAGCAAGGCATTGTTCAGATTCTCAAATTAGGCCTTTTATTTTCCCTTAGCTTTTTCTCAGCGCAACTGCATTTCCTGACAATGTGTGTTCTTTCACACCGCTCCCCTCTCATTTCTCACCTTGAGGGTTCGCTTCTGTAGGTGTTTTGACAGATGCCTGGCTCAAACAGGCTCCCATGGAGAATAGATATGTCTTGCCTCTGCCGTGTTACTGCTCAGGCTATTAACAGTTCTTTAAACGGATTCACCGAGACTCAGCTCTCAAGTCACTACTGGCCTTTTAGAGTTTGTTTGCCACAGGAGGTGATGTTTCTAGCACTTTCTAAAGCTCTCTGAACCTGTTCTGCAGTTAGCTGCTTCTTGTGAAAATCCTAGGTTGGTTAGGAAGAAGAAAATCTTACCAAGTTCTAGAATTAAGATTTTGAAAAGAAATGCCTACTGTTTATTGTTATCCAGTCTCTCCTAGTGAGCCACTTTGGGCCCAAGATGAGGTGCCTGAGATTTAATAGCCATGAAGGGTGAGTGAGTAAGAGGATTAAAGGTGGGAGGCAGCACATAGCCAGCGATTTTCTGCAAAGTAGCTCTACCTCAGAACCACGGCATCATCATACTTCTCCAGGTACCTCCTCTCTGAGACCAGCATTGCCAGTCACTTGCTCCCAAGCAATGGGGCATTTTTCCTGGACGTTCATGGACTTGGCTGCTAATGGGAAGGCTGCTTGTCAAGCTTCCTGCAGCAGTGCAGGGATGCTGGGACAAACACTGGCCCTTGCAGGTGAAACTCACCACCCTTCCCGGCTCCATCAAATGCAAAAGTCAGTGGTGGCCAGAGCTACGCCTTTCTTAACACCGAGGATTGGACTGGGGCTGAGCTCTGGGTTTGGCTGCACCCCTCTGTCCTGGCTGAGTCTCTGAGAGTGCCCTAAGACTAAGGAGAGGCTGGCTGTTCCTACCTGGCGAGAACTTGGCCAGGAAACTTGCCTTGCAGGGGCTTCGGTGTAGACTAGGTCTAATGGGAAGGCTTATCTGCCTGGGGATTTCAAAAGTCCAACCTCTGAGTCTCTGAGATGTGAACAAAAGATATTTGGTGACATCAGTGTGAATGGGAAACAATGGTTAGCCTCTCAGCTTTATGTTTCAAGTTGTTCCATAGATTGCATTTACATCATGATAATTACTGGATCACTTATATTCTAAGATCTTACTGATTGTAGAACACGATTAATTGATAGAAGTATTATTTTGTGCACGTGAGACGAAATAATACTCTTTAAAATGTGCAATTTGCCTTCAGAACACATTCCAAATTTTGGAAATGATAAAATGTGATGAAATGGTAAAATATTTTAGCTCAGGGAAATAAATATGTTAGCAAAGATTTTCTGCTCTAGACTGGAGCAACATGAACTCCTTTGGTAGCTGGGGAGGCATTTGTTTTTCAGGTTCGTTATCCCTTTTCCGGCAGTGGTTTTGGGACTGCAATAACAGGACCAGGCAGAAGCCAATGGTTCTAGCACCGAGGCTCCCGCAGGGCGATTTGTGGCTGTAATTTCTTGCTGTTGTCTGTTTCACCACCCACCTAGCTAGCACTGAAACCCGCTGTGAGCCAGCGGACCTCTAGGGAGTGAATCTGCAGTAAGATGAATTCCTCTGTCCCTGCCTACATTTGAATGCTGTTGTGAGGACTGAATAGAATACAGATCACCCTCAGATTGAATTCTGTGTACCTGATCTGCTAAGGAGAAAATTGCATATTAAATAACGGTTCTGAGACTAGGCTTTATCTAGACACAAAACTTGCTTATAGCTTTTAATGTTCTTGGTCATTCAGGCATATGAAACCCTTTTGTCCCAGTCATTTCAGGATCTTGGGCATTTTATTCTGGAGGAAGTTTTCACTGCCTACTGCCAACTCCTACCCCTGTGGTACCCGCAGTCTTCTAGAAGATACGGTATTTACCTCTGTTACTGAGGTTGGCACACTGAATTGGACCCACTGGGTGCAGCGGCTGGTCTCATCTCTGTAGTTGTTTAACATAAGTAGCAGCACACATCCAGTGCACAGTAAATGTATGTTGGTGCAGGCGTGCCAGGAGAATTGGATTTGAAACTCGAAGGGTCTTATTAATGTGTCTTTGGCCCTGGAAGGGAGTGCACAGGCCCCTCTTCTCACGTGGAGCATGTGGCCGAGATGCTAACTAGTGACTGATCGGTGTTCTGTGTATTCTTTTCTCCTTGATGTGACTCATCAGGCCCTTTGCCTCCGTTTCCTTTAATCACTCTGTGCTGTGGGCTGGAGGAACCCGGGAGGCTGGCCGTGCCATTACAGCCGAGGAAGTTCTCACCATGTTGCTCGGCACCATTTGGCAAAGCAGGAAGGGAGAGGCCAGTTGCAAAGTGAGAATGCATGGGTGTTAGTGTTCCGTCCAGGATCTGTGCCAGCTGTTGGCAGAATGGATGGCCTGAGGCCTGGGGCAGTTTGAGATCAGGAAGACCAAAGATGACTCTCTCACGGGCCCACGGCTCATCGGCTTTCGCTATCAGTGCTTCACTCCTTTGAGGCTGGAGCCTTTTATTTTCAAGAGTCCTAAGTAAAATAAGACTCCATGACAGGGACATGTGAGGGGCAGGGGATAAAATGAGTGTCAAGGAAATTAAAACACAAAATCTAAATTTGTCGTGAGATGGCTTTGCCAAGAGGAACTTTCACTTGCCTTCCGAGACGTATGGAAATCTCTGGGCGAGAGCCTCGGGGCTGTGGTCTTTCTTCATAGTCTCACCAGCAGTCAAATCAACATATAGCTTGAGACATTTACTGGGAAACAGCCTCTTTCTTCTTTCTCTGTAGCAATGCTCTGCTTCTCCCAAGGCTGATGCCCCGGGGCCAGCTTTGCCCAGCTTGGCTTCCATGGTTCTTTGTTCCACGTGGAATTAGGTATTTTTCAGTGTAATTTTTCCCCCTGCAATAATCAGTGATCTCTTTCTATTAAGTAGGAAAACAGAACAGTTGCTTTGGCATGGAGCATGTAAACTTCGTATATAGTAAATATTAATGAGCAATACTTCCATGACCAAGGGGAAGAGTGGACTTCCTGGTGGACATGTCTCAGAGACAGAGCAGAATAAATCTGGATCCTTCGAAGCCACAGTTGGGGTTCTGGGACTTATACCTGCTGCAAACTTGTTGGCCTTATAAGCAATGTAATACCAACACAGTGGTTTCTGAAAATGTCTAAAGTTTATGTTGTCCTGTGGAGTGTTAAAAAGGTAGAGCATTATGGAGTGAGGATGGGGAGTGTCCTAGAGCTGATGGAGAAGCATGCCTGGCTGGCCTGTTTGTCCCAGGACCCCAATCTTGGGGTGGACCTAGTGTAGCCCCTTTTGCATTGACCCCAGGCTCATCTAGAAGCTCTCCCCTCCTTGCCCTGGGTGTATTATATTCTCTGTGCTCTAACATGGAAACCCATCCCAGGAACTGACCTGGGATGCATTCTGTAGCTGATGTTGCCTTGACAACCTTCAGTATGTATCCCCCAAAGAAATCTTTCTTTAATGTGTCAGGGACCAAAAATACATATAAAAGAAAATCATTGCAGTATTTCACTTGAGATCGTGCAGATAACAACAAGGTCCTTTATTTATTTATTTGTTTTTTGGAGTATTTATGGCTATTCAATTAAGCAGCCACCAAACAACAGTGAACCCACCACTATTTTTGAATGCGCTATCTTGGTGTTTGTAGCTCGCCATGTGTTTGAAGTATGACATAATCCTTATGGAACACATTCAATTTGTTGCTTCCCAACTTCAACAGAAGCAGTTAAGTCTGTCTGCTTTTAGACAAATTGTTAATGAAAAGGTAGCTGAACAATCATTTTCTTGTAATATGCAATTCTGTCTCCTTAAATACAGGAGCCTGACAGAGCCATTCAGCATTTAGTACTTTCTCTATACAACTGAACTCTCTCTGACCCTCTGAAACTCACAATTGGAGCAAAAAGAGAGAAAGAGTGGGGAAGTCAGCTAAAAATAAATACTCACCTGTAATACACAGCAACCCGAAAATTGAATGGAAGGTATATTTTACTTTATTGTTTTCAGATAATGTATGAATAATCTCTTTCTGCAGCCAAATCCATTTTTATTGATTTTAAAGTATTTCATGATGCAATGTTGGTGCAATGTTTCGAAAATGGTGGGACTATCTGAAAGATTCAGAATTTAGAGTCTTGAACTTTCCTCTCTTTTAGCAATGAGTCATGCTGCTGATTATGGCCCAGACGCACAGCGGCGCCCGTCTTCCTGGAGAGTGACAAAGGAGAAAATAGAAAGATTGGCCATCCATCCAAGCAAGCTTGGGCTTTAACTTTTAATTAAAAAAAAAATTTAATTCTCCAAGTATTTCCTGAATAGAGCTGAGCAAAGACAGTCTTACATCCTGTAACTCTGGGGGGCAAATGTGTTCCCAGCCCAGGGCAAATAAACCTTTGAAGCTGATCAGTCAAAGGGAAAAATAAAGGGGAGAAACCCATTTATTGCTTACAAGCAGTTGTTCTACTCCCACTTGCCTGGGTCTCTTCCAGTACTGCCTGGGAAGAAACCAAAAAAAACAAAACAACCCTCCAGTCCTATTCCACACTCACCTCTTTCCCCACCCCTTGTAAGCACCTATTGGTATGGAGAGGGACTAAGGCCAGGTGAGAGATTCTGGAAATATTGCAATTTTACCCACACATCCCATTTTAAAATACAAATGTAATCATCTTACAGTTCTTTAGGACACAGTGTCGAATAGTAATGGCTGGTATTTTAGAATGTTTACTCTGTGCACCCCATGCCCAGGCCATCTGTGCACCTCACCAGCGGATGCTGGCTGGGCTGTGATGATCGACCCCATTCGATAGATGTAGGAATGTGGGTCGGAGGTTAATTAAGTTGCCCAAGATCACACAGCAGTTGTGGGGTAGAGCCAATTTTTGCTTTCAAGAGGGCAAACTTTGGATTTGAGAGGCTTATTAAATTGCTGAAGATCACTTCATTGGAAAAACTCATTGACTCAGACTCATTCAGGGACGTGGGGAGGAGCTTTCTGAATGACAGAATGTTTAATAAGAAATGCAATCTTACTCCCTCCAGAGGATGTGCATAGAGTAAATACAATGATGGTTTTAAAACTAGGCAAACAGTCTTGAAGATCTCATTTTACCAAAAAGGAAAATGTCTGGTTTTTAAAATAATAATGTTTTTTTTTTAAGGTCTTGCTTTCATGATTCTAATACATGTTTTTTCATAGTACAAATGCCGGCTATTTATGTGTTGACTAAGTACACACCTGCAGTGGAGCCTTGCATGTGCTTGGGAAGGCAGCATCTTGGAGAGGGTAGACTCCCGGCTCAGGGCTGGGTTCAGAGGCTTGTACCATCGCTTGATAACTGTTTGGCCTTGGGCAAATTTCTTTATTTACCATCTGTAAAATGGGTCTGGTGATGGAACCAACTTTTTAGAGTTGAAGACTAGATGCAGAAGATGAGGATTCTGTGGACAAATAGGTCTTCAGACCCTAGAGCAATGCCTGGAGCTGAGAGTGCTTGGCTGATGTAAACTGTCATCCCCAGTGCCCAGAAATGAAGACTCCGGGCTTACGAAGTAAGCGGAGGCCTGGGGGGGTAAGAGCTGCCATCTGCAGAGATCAGTCAGGAGGGGACAATATGAAAGGGGATAGCACGGCAGATGCCCCCCCATGCCTAATCAGGCATGCCCAGGTGGAGGGCAGGATGGGGGTGACGTTGAGGCTGAGGGTGCACCAGACCACCAGCCTGTCCCCACTCACGAGGAGACCATGTAGCTCATGGGGGACAGGCTCCCTGTCACCAGGTAACCTCCTCATAAGTTTCCACCCTAGTTTACTTGCAGACAGAGAGGCAAAGGCCACATTGGACAGGAGGGTTAGGCCACTTGATGTATTTCTCATGGTGAATTGGTAAGCCTGGGTCCCATTCTACACATCACCGTATGTTGCCATGGGTTGCATCCTCTGACATGCCGCACAGATCAAGCTTCGGGGCTGCCCAGCCAGAGGCCAGGCCTAGACCCTGGAGAATCCACTGCAGTGAATGCCCCGGGGTGTCCATGGGCCAGGCTGGCCTTCCCTTAGGGTGCAGTGCTCTTCCTTCAGTTACTGTGAGAATCACTGATGGCACCTGCTTCTCTGGCCTTCCTGCTGAGTTCTCGACTCCTGTTCCCACTGACACGGCTGCAGTGGAGTGCCTGGCTCTCCCACTGTGCCCAACAGGGCAGATCTCAGATCCTCTCCTCTCTGGTGACCTTGCTTTCATCCCCCTGGGGAAGACCCAATTCCATCAAGGCCCATGACCCCTGGCGCTTTCTCCTGGGTCCGGCCCTTTGCCTGTACTTTGCCCACTGGTTTACCTGTAGGCATCCAGGTTAAGGTCTTTAACCTGGTCTCTCCCTTGGGGGCCTCAGCCTTGGCTTCCGTTGGTAAGACCGCTGCTCTGTGCTATGTTCTCCCTATCCGTTCCCTGGGACCCATGCAAATTCCACACCTGCAGCCTCAATGTGGACTATGGACCTCTCCAGATGGATGTTCCAAAGTCATGTTTAAAGACAAAATTATTCTGACTCCCCAGTTCTTCTTCTTTGTCCTTCCTGAATTTTATAAAGTGGCACCAGCCTTTGCCTCTTTGCTGAAGGTAGGAAACTTGTGGTCATTTGTTCCTCTCTTTTTCCTCACACACATTTGGACCTCAAGCCCTGGACAAATCCTTTTTTTAAATATCACCCAAGCCAGCTACTGATGTCTAGCCTTCCAGCCACTGCGTTCATTTGGAACTTGGGGTCTGTGCCTAAGTACAGTGACAACCTTTTAGCTGTCTCCTTGCCTCTGGTCTCTCTTTCCCAGCTCTTGTCTTTGTTTCTATGCAGAACAACAAATACAGCTTCTTTGGTAGCCCTGTTTCCTGTAGGGTGAGCTCCCAGTCTCATATTAAAGGGTGTTCGCCATCTGGCCTTAACTTTCCAGCCCCTCCCCTGTCTTACTGTTCAGCCGCACCATCTGCCACCATGCCTCTCTTTCCTGAAAAAGTTGTGAATTTGTGTGTTTGTTTTGTTTTTAAATGCACCTCTGTGTTTTACCCTTGTTGGGGGATGCCGTTTCTCACCCCCATCCCACTGTTTACGGTGGAACTCATGTTTGTGAAGGCTTGGCTCACATGGGCAGAGGTAGATGTAACTCTCTGTGTGTTCATGGCACCTGGGATGTGCCAGTGTTCATGCTGCATCGCACTTGGTTGTCTTCCAGCCAAAAGCAGATTCTGTGCTGCTAGAGGGTAGGGCCTGCACGGTGCTGTATTTATTGTGCTCAGTGCTGTGCGTGGCCCCAGCCGTTGTTTATAAACATGTGAGTGAGGAGGGAGGGAAGAAGGAACAGTGTCAAGGCTTGGGGTGTGGAATAGGTGGCAGTATACCATGGATGAGGACATTAAGAAATTTAAAGAACAACCAAAATCAATGAGCTGTAACAGCCCAGAACTTCGTGACTGACTTTATGTGCCATAGAACTTTGCCCTGTTGCCAACAATTTTTGGAAAAGCCACAGTCCTGATTCTTAAGCACAGTGCTGTAATTCAGCTCTCCATAAAGTGGTCTTTAAATTGTGTTTTGAGGCTGGGAAGTGCACATCAGTGACATGCTTAACTATATAGCTGCAGCAAAAAAGGAATCTAGACCTATCTGTATGCAAATACGATGCTTCAAGTTCATTATTGTTATTAGGAAATGGAAATACAGCTAGAGCAGAAATAACAGTATATTTCCCTTTGCCTATGTTGTGTTTTTGTCAATGGGGCTTCTGAAAGACTATGCATTTACTAACCCATTAGAATGAGCAATTTTATATCCTAATGTAAAATTAAAGGAATTTAAGGATCTGCCTAGGAGATACACTTGTTTAATCCTATATTAATGTCTCTATTGGTTATGTTGCCTAGGTTAGTGGTAGATTATTAGAAAAGAAAATGTCCCAGCCACGTGTATACTTTCTAAATCTCACTTTATTTTCTGACAAGGTATAGAGCTGATTTTCTTTTCTCCCATCCAAAATATAAGATGGAGGGACAACACAACTCTTTTTGAAAATGCAAAGCATACGGTCAGTTCTTTACTTTCTAAACATAAAGACCTCATTCCTATCGTCTCATTCTCCCCTTCCTTTCTGATATATTCTCCTGGTTCCTCAGCTCTCAGGTTTGAGCATTAATTGCTTTCCTTTATCCCATCAAGCAGTATTCACTGGGGTCCTTGCCAGGGCCTCACCTAGGTTGTGCGGGATCCCAGGCAAATGTTTTCTTCTTGGGGCCCCTATCTGTATCAGCAATTTGATTGAAAAATGTGTCATGAAATGTGTGGGCCAATAAGAGGTATTGACTTGTCAGTGACAATGTAGAATAATGGGTAGAAAAGAGATCATACGCACTTGTTTATTCTGCAGTCAGTGCCTGTGAAGGCTCTTGCTTTTCTCCAGCACCATCTCTTCCTGTTCAGGTCTAAGAACCACCTCTTCATAGTCTGTATTGCCAAATGCACCATGATTTGATGGTTTCCATTTCCCACCTGTTGTCACTCATAACATCATGGCTCTTGGGAACCTGTTAGTACTGAAACAGTACAGCTTGTCCTGTGCAGCGCATTTACCGAAGCCTGGCTGTGCCATTGCTCATGACGCCACACCATCCATAGTGCCAGCGGGGAGAGAGTGCTTCCGGGGCCTCTCCAAGGTGGGTACTGTTCCTTGTCGAGATGACCACAGATGCTGTCTCACCCAGGGCATGCAGTAACACTTGCACGATGATTTGTTTCTGGTCAGGTTAAATGCACTCCTTCGATCGCGTAAAGTTATGCCATGGTGAAGGAACAGAACACGGTGGCCAAGGCACTCAGAGTGTGGGCTCCTGCCGTCCAGGGCTCATGACAGCGCCCGCTCATCCTGGTCGACAAGTGGTGCTGGTATTTATATGCAGGACACAGTGGGGATGGTGCGGTATGGACACAGCCCCTAAACTCAAACAGTTCACATTCTGGGCTTGTCAGCAGACACAAACCCTTAGTTTCTGCTTTCTTTAGGACTCTATTGGTCTTGCTCCTGAGACGCGGTCAGGGTTCATGCACGTCCTCTGAAGGTGGCCCTGCTCCGGCGGGCACCTAGAGGGTGGTGCAGTGGGCAGGCACGCCACCTCACACATTCTCCCAGAGCAGAGCCTTCCAGACCACAGGGCCTATAAAGAAGACATGCTTACCTGTGCTTCTGTTTCACTCCCCATATCTTTTTTTTTAATTAGCAATAACCTTTATTATCATCTAACCCAGCCATAATTAATTTTCCCCAATTGTCTAAAAATGTCTTTTAAAGTTGGTTTGTTTGAATCAGGATCAACATATTGCATTTAGTGTTTTTGTTTGTTTGTTTTTATGTTTTTATTTTATTTATTTAATTTTTTTACTTAAAAAAATTAAGGTATCATTGATATACAATCTTATGAAGGTTTCACATGAGCAACATTGTGGTTACTACATTCACCGGTATTATCAAGTTCCCCCCCCACCCCACTGTAGTCACTGGTCATCAGTGTGGTAAGATGCTATAGAGTCACTACCTGTCTTCTCCGGGCTATACTGTCTTCCCCGTAACCTACCTATATTGTGAGTGCTAATTATAATGCCCCGCAATCCCCTTCTCCCTCCCTCCCCATCCATCCTCCTCCACCCCTCCCCTTTGGTAACCTCTAGTCCCTTTTTGGAATCTGTGAGTCTGCTGCTGTTTTGTTCCTTCAGTTTTGCTTCATTGTTATACTCCACAAATGAGGGAAATTATTTGGTACTTGTCTTTCTCCATCTGGCTTATTTCACTGAACATAATACCCTCTAGCTCCATCCATGTTGTTGCAAATGGTAGGATTTGTTTTTTTCTTATGGCTGAATAGTATTCCATTGTGTATATATACCACCTCTTCCTTATCCATTCATCTACTGATGGACACTCATCCATATGTTGGCTATTGTAAATAGTGCTGCAGTAAACATAGGGGTGCATATGTCTTTCTGAATCTGTGATCTTGTTTTCTTCAGGTATACTCCTAGCAGTGGAATTCCTGGGTCAGGTGGTATTTCTATTTTTCGTTTTTTGAGGAACCTCCATATTGCTTTCCACAATGGTTGAACTAGTTTACATTCCCACCAGCAGTGTAGGAGGGTTCCCCTTTCTCCGCATCCTCACCAGGATTTGTTTCTTGTCTTTTGGATGGTGGCCATCCTAACTGGTGTGAGGTGATATCTAATTGTGGTTTTAATTTGCATTTCCCTGATGGTTAGTGATGTGGAGCATCTTTTCATGTGCCTGTTGGCCATCTGAATTTCTTCTTTGGAGAAGTGTCTGTTCAGCTACTCTGCCCACTTTTTAATAGGATTATTTGCTTTTTGAGTGTTGAGGTGTGTGTCACTCCCCACATCTTTTTTCTACTAGCAGTTAAACACCAGGGGCTGATACCAGAGCCATTTGGCCCATCCAGGTCACCTCACACTCTCAGATCCCACTCTGCTGAATGGCTGGCTTCTGCTGCTCCTCTGCTCATATCATCAACACTCAGAGCTGCTCTATACAGTTGTACAGGTTGTGCATTGCACAAAATGGTGCCTATTCCCAGGGGGTGCTATTCACCTCACGGATGTTGCAGATGTGTGTATTTTTCTATAGTTTTCCAGCAGATGACAGTAAACTGTCTTGTTCTAACAGAGATTGGTGTGATTGTTTTGAAGATGGAAGTCTTAAAGAAGGGTTGCCTTGTAATAATTTGCAGAAAAGTGCCATGTGGGCCTGTGGATTACTCCTGCCCACTATCTCTGCTCAGTAACCTGAGGAGGTACCTTCCCTTTCCCTAGTTAATTTGGGGACAGTATTGGCCCTGACCTCATAAAGATAAGGATGAGATTAAAATGAGAACACTGCCTGACACAGTAACTGCTTGGTGTCATGGGTGACCCCCAAAAAGATATGTCCATGTTGTAACCCCAGTAACCTGTGAATGTGACCTTATTTGGAAAAAGCGTCATTGCCAATGTAAGTAAGTTAAAGATCTCAAGATGAGATCATACTGGAATATCGGGATGGGCCCTAAATCCAAGGACAAGTGCCCTTGTAAGAGACAGAAGAGGGAAAAATAAACACATAGAGTTGAAGATCAGGAGAGGATGAGGCAGAGATCAGAGTGATGTAGCCAGGAGCCACATGAAGGTCGAGGAGGCGAGAAGGAGCTTTCCCTGGGGCTCTGGGAGGACTTGCAGTCCGGGACACCTTGATTTCAGATGCTCAGCCTCCAGAACTGTGAGAGAATAAACTTCTGTTGTTTTAAGTCACTCGGTTTTCTGTGATTAGTTACGGCAGCCCTAGGAGATTAACATACTCAGTGAATATTATCCTGTTGTACTGTTGATGTAATTCTCTCACTTGATGGAGAAGGAGGTGGGCCTCCACAGCTCCCAGGAGAGCAGGGGTGTGGAGGTGGGTGGACAGTGTCCCGGAACAGCCTAGGACATCTTTCTGTAAAGAGCAGATAGGACATGCTTGTCTCAGCTGTTCAGTGCTGTTCTTAGAGCGGGAAAGCAACCCCAGCCAATACCTAAACGACAGGACGGAGGACTTGGCTGGCCTGGGCACTCGTGTGCTCACCTTGGTCCCAGACAGCATGACTCCCAGGGTGGTTCGTGGACCAGTGTCAGACTACGTGTTACTTTCTGCAGTGAGATAGTATAGAATGGACGGTGTTTACACTTTCGTGGCCATTTGATAGAATAATTTTATGGTCCACATGGTGATTCTGAGGCCAGTAATAAAAAAATTAGGTGTATATTTTGTATGTCTTTCTTTCCTTTTCCCTTTTCTTGGAATTTATTACTTCTTATTATGTATTAATTTTATGTGAGTATCTGTGTGTGGCAGATTAAACACCTGTCTTTTCCCGCAGATAGTTTGAGAAGCTTTTGGTTCGTGCAGGATGCTGTCCTACATAAGAAGGTATTGCTTACCATCAGGGAGCCTTGAAAAGCGAGTGGGTCTGGGGGACCCCGGAGGTGGGAAGGCCATTCTCAGCAGTGCCTCTGGCCTGGGGGCATGAGGTGGTCAGGTTTGGACTGGACACAGAGGCCTCATTCACAGACTCTGGCCAAGGAAATGGTCGTGTCTTGTCAAGGGGGTGTATTGTTTGAATCCACCATGCAGAGCAGGGCAGAAGGCTGGCAGTGGGCAGACCCAGGTGCCTTGAACATGAGATGGGGACTGGCTGTACATGGGGGCATCTTGGGCTTCCGCCCCCACTGCAATCACCTGTCCCAGCCCTTTTCCACCCTGTGTGAGGCTCTGATGAGACTCGTGCTGCCTTGTACTGTGACTGTCCTCCCCAGGCCCCTTCACCCCCAGCGGCTCCTGAGGGCAGGGACAATGCATGCCTCACCGTCCTTGAGGCTGGGGCCCCTGCATGCTGCCTGGCTCTCAGCAGGCACTCAGTAAGTGTTTACAGAAGAGCGACTTGAGCAATCAGGCAAGAAAAAGAAAAGGCATCCAAATTGGAAAGGAAGAAGTGAAACTGTCACTATTTTCAGATGACATGATATTATATACAGAAAACCCTAAAGACCACCAAAAAAGTGTTAGGGCTAATAAACGAGTTCAGTAAAGTTGCAGGGTACAAAGTTAATGTACAAGCATTTTAGAAAGAACGACTGGACCAACAGATCATCTCCGTTGAAATAATGTGTCCTCTGCTTGTGTTTTGGCTTTCAGGCCCTGTGAGGGTGGCCGGAAGGAGCGCCTACAGCGCCCAGACCTGGGGGTGTGGCAGAGCTGGGCAGGCCTGCTACCCAGCACAGGGAGGACATGTTTGATGTCTTAGGTTTGGGTTGCCTTCCTTTCATCATCTTTGGTTTTACAGCCCGGGTTGGGGCCTGCAGAGAAAGGAGACAGGGACCAGGGGCCAGCTGAAGAGGGAGGGCAGGAGGGCAACGAGTGGCTTTCAAGGGGGGGCCAGGTGGCTGGGGGAAGCTATGGTGTGTGGCCATCTGGAGAAATCGGGATGGAGCCTTAGTTTCACTTAAGTGTAATTTGCTCATAGTCTGCTGATGAATGCATGCACCTGAGGCAAAGCCAGTGTCCAGAGAGAAAAGGGTCTGAGCAGCGCTGAACTTTTTAAGAGTTACAAAGCCTGGAGGGAGGAAGCCAGCCAGTCCTCTTGGCTCTGGGGGCAGGTGGGTGGCTGCTTCAGCCCTTGGTGGTTCCCAGTGTTGAATCAGTCCACGTAGCTGTCCAGCTGCTCTCTCTTCCTGCCTCTCTTCCCATGGTAGTCCTCCCAACGTGTCCCCAAGGGTTCTCTTCTCCTCTAGTCCCATCTGAGAAACAGCAGTGCAGGCCTCATGGAGAGGCTGGATGAGGGCCATCCGGAAGGCGGCCCCCACCAGGAGACTGAGGGCTAGGACTGAGTCCCAGGGGCCGCACCCCAGGACTGCAGGACAGCCATGAGTTTATGACTTCCAATAAAACCAGGGTGGGATTTCAGGCGGAGGACAGGGGAGCTGGATGGAGATCCCACCAGGCCTGGCCGACAGATCACTGTGGAACATTCAGGGCAAGACAGAACATGAAGTGGGACAAGTCCACCCTTCTGTGGATGCCCTTTTTGGTGTTTCTGTTATCTACCTCGGAGTCTTAGGGCAACTGTGGCTCGTGTATCAAATAAACTTCTCACTTTGGTGGCTGGACCCAGTGGAAGTTGCTTTCTTGTAAAGTCCAGTGAGGGTGTTCCTGTCTGGTGGGCAAGGCCCACATGGTGATTCAGGGACACAGGCTCCTTCCTATGTGGAGTCCAGGCCCAGGGCTGCCTCTGCGTCCAGATGGGGAGGCAAAACGGATGCAGATGGGCCTCTGACCTCCCATGCAATTCGTGAGAACTAAGCCCCCTGCCCTCAGCTTCCCTCAAGCTCTGGAGAAGAGCCCTCTGGAGGCGGGATCCGCCACACCTGGGGTCACTGTCCCACTGTGACTGCACACAGTGGGGCAGCCAGTGGGATAGGGGATTCCTTGGAAGGAGAACTGGGTTCTCTTAGGAAGATGGGAATGATGCTTAGCTTGTCCAAATGACAGATGTCCACCACAGGGGCCCAGGACAGTGAGTCCCTATGGAAGGAGGTAGATGGTAAAGTCCTGGAGTCAGGGTGGAGGGATGGCTTTCCCTGCAAGGCCTGAGGAGACTTAGGACAGCAGGAGACCTAGGTCCTGACTTCCTGGGTGGGGGAGGAGGGGGTGGACATGTAGAAAGAACAGAAGACACCAGAGAGAGCCTTGTCTCACATAGAAGCCTGGAGATTGTACTAGAAGAACCTACGGGGAATGCACCAGAGGGCTTTAGCTCCTGGAGCCTGTTGAAGACAGAGGCAGCTAGACGCCCTAACCCAGCTCCTATTATGTCCCCTACTGAGAGTTTTCGGGGTCAGATGGGCAGTCCATGGCAAGAAGC
The DNA here is from genome assembly GCA_032199065.1 of Smutsia gigantea. Classification (NCBI taxonomy): domain Eukaryota; kingdom Metazoa; phylum Chordata; class Mammalia; order Pholidota; family Manidae; genus Smutsia; species Smutsia gigantea. Next base: position 325,395 of record JAVSCE010019468.1, read on the forward strand.
ACCTGTTCTGTTCCCCAGTGCAGATGACACAGGTGGGCTTGCCCCGGTCTCTCAGCTGGGATACTGGTTCTGAGAAGGGTCCTGCCCAGGCCGTTCCGGTTGTTGGCGTGACATGTGGGGACCAGGGCCTTGCTCCCTTTGTGCCCTCCCAGGCCGTCTTCCCTGCAGCCCTTCCTCATCCCCCCAGATGGGTGCACCCAGGCTCTGGGGTAGGGACTGCTCCTACCCACAACCTCCTGCAGCTGATTTGTCTTCCCAAAACGTGGGTTTTCCTCCCAGCAGGTCTGAATTAGTGAAGCGCAGTTACCTGTTTACAGACGTGGAAACTGGTTCATAGTGTGATTTAGACCCCAGACCTAAGGATATGTTCTGGGAAAGTGAGGAGCGGGGGATGTCTTTCTGTCTGGTGTACAGCTTCCCTGGCTGAGCTCCCCTTGGCCTTGCTGAGATTTTATAACCAGCACTCATTCTGAGTCAGGCAGGGCCTCCTTTGGAGCCATAGGACCGAGGAAGCCAGCCCCGCTTTCTGTGTGTGCTGGATCTTCTGCTTGCCTGGATTCAACACTCATGAGCAAGGCTCCAGGAAATAAATAGTTCAGTTCTCACCGAAACTGCTCATGCTGGAATTTGTGCCTTTAAAAGAAACATGAATAATGACTGGGACAGAGCATTCTTTTATTTGAACCCAGATGATTTTAACACAGATAGTAGAAGTGTGAGGAAGCCCCAGCTAAGTGTATTCTCTGGGTTATAAATTCCTTTTCTCTAATGCCTCTGCCGTATCTGGAGATTCTCTTGGCTATGCTCTCTTCTTTCATTTCTGTCTCCTTTATTCACTGTGTTCCTTCTTTTGCCAGATTTTACTAGCTCATCAGGTGCAGCTGAGATGAGCCAAGAGCACTTGCTCTGGTGGTGAAGAAATGCTGTTTCCTTCCTCATCCTGCTCTCTCTGAGCACACTGGGCCCTTTATGCCACTCTGTCCTCTTCATACTCAACTCCACCACAGCTTGGTTAAGAAAAAAAGTTAGTGGATGACAAAACAATTTCGAAGACAGTGTTTGTGGGCTTTCATTTGCTGCCCTTAAAATCTGAGAGCCTTTCACACCTTCACAGCTCGCTCTCCACGTGCATTCTCTGGCCGTATCTACAGGATACCTTGAAACTTGTAATTATTATTTTTCAACAGAAGAACAGTGTGACCAGATTCATTTTAAAACAGTGAGTTCCCTTGAAATATCTTACTGGGCAAGAGGTTTCATTGCTGTGCTGGAAATAATGTAGGTTCTGGCAAAATGGAAATGTACCCGGTTACTCACATAGCTCCCAGAATCCATGCTTGAAATAAACTTAACATGTTCATTGTGGGGAGAGTTACAGCATTCATCATGTAACTAACCCTACTTTGGCAACTGTCATTGAACTTGCAAACCCTGGAGGCTGTAGTTTCAGCTGTGCGGAGGGGTAAGTAGAAGTCAGAGTCGGGGAAAACAGGGTCAAGAGGCAGCTAGGGAAAGGGGGCGAAGAGCAAGAATGTTGTAAGGGCAGAGATAAGCACAGACTGATCAATTATGATGATATAAAAATGAAGTAAAATATTGCATCCAAAAGAATAAAATACCTAGGAATAAACCTAACGAAGGAATTGAAAGACCTGTACTCTGAAAACTACAAGACACTCCTAAGAGAAATTAAAGAGGACACTAACAAATGGAAATGCATCCCATGCTCTTGGCTAGGAAGAATAAATATTGTCAAAATGGCTATACTACCTAAAGCAATCTACAGATTCAATGCAATCCCTATCAAACTACCAACAGCTTTCTTCAATGAACTGGAACAAATAATTCCAAAATTCATATGGCACCACAAAAGACCCCGAATAGCCAAAGCAATCCTGAGAAGGAGGAATAAAACAGGGGGAATTACGCTCCCTGACTTCAAGCTCTACTACAAAGCCACAGTAATCAAGACAATTTGGTATTGGCACAAAACAGACCCACAGACCAGTGGAATAGAATAGAAAATCCAAACATCAACCCAAACACATACAGTCAATTAATATTTGATAAGGGAGCCTTGGATATACATTGGGGAGATGACGGCCTCTTCAGCAGCTGGTGTTGAAAAAACTGGACAGCTACATGTAAGAGAATGAAACTGGACCACTGTCTAACCCCATACACAAAGGTAAACTCAAGGTGGATCAAAAACCTGAATGTAAGTCATGAAACCATAAAACTCTTAGAAAAAAATATAGGCAAAAATCTCTTGGACATAAACATGAGCGACTTCTTCATGAACATATCTTCCCAGGCAAGGGAAACAAAAGCAAAAATGAACAAGTGGGACTATATGAAGTTGAAAAGCTTCTGTACAGCAAAGGACACCATCAGTAGAACAAAAAGACATCCTACAGTATGGGAGAATATATTCATAAATGACGTATCCGATAAGGGGTTGACATCCAAAATATATAAAGAACTCACACACCTCAACAAACAAAAAGCAAATAGTCCAGTTAAGAAATGGGCAGAGGACATGAATAGACACTTCTCCAAAGAAGAAATTCAGATGGCCAACAGGCACATGAAAAGATGTTCCACATCACTAATCATCAGAGAAATGCAGATTAAAACCACAATGAGATATCACCTCACACCAGGGAGGATGTCCAACATCCAAAACACAAACAACAAATGTTGGTGAGGATGTGGAGAAAAGGGAACCCTCCTACACTGCTGGTGGGAATGCAAATTAGTTCAACCATTGTGGAAAGCAGTATGGAGGTTCCTCAAAAAACTCAAAATAGAAATACCATTTGACCCAGGAATTCCACTCCTAGGAATTTACCCTAAGAAATGCAGCAGCCCAGTTTGAAAAAGACAGATGCACCCCTATGTTTATCGCAGCACTATTTACAATAGCCAAGAAATGGAAGCAACCTAAGTGTCCATCAGTAGATGAATGGATAAAGAAGATGTGGTACATATACACAATGGAATATATTCAGCCATAAGAAGAAAACAAATCCTACCATTTGCAACAACATGGATGGAGCTAGAGGGTATTATGCTCAGTGAAATAAGCCAAGCCGAAAAAGACAAGTACCAAATGATTTCACTCATATGTGGAGTATAAGAACTGAGAAAAAAACTGAAGGAACAAAACAGCAGCAGACTCACAGCACCCAAGAATGGACTAATAGTTACCAAAGGGAAAGGGACTGGGGAGGATGGGTGGGAGGGAGGGACAATGGGGAAAACAGGGCATTACGATTAGCAGATGTAATGTTAGGGGGGCACGGGAGGGCTGTACAACCCAGAGAGGACAAGTAGTGACTCTATAGCATCTCACTACGCTGATGGACAGTGGCTGTAATGGGGTTGGTGGGGGGGACCTGACGAAGGGGGTAGTGTAATCACCATAATATTGCTCATTTAATTGTAGATTAATGATATCAAAATAAACTTAAAAAAACTATTAAAAAAATGAAGTAAAATGAGGGTGAAACAAAATGACTCAAGTTTTAAAATTAATTTAAAAAGCTAAATGTAATGGTATTCCTACAGATAAATTAGAACTCAAGATGGAAAGTATTCAGAAAGACAGAGACAGACATTGCATATTAATAAAAGTGAAAATTCAGCTAGGAGATATGATAGTTTTAGCATTGTATACGCCTCATACCTCATCTTTAACATATTTACAGAAAAGTTCCTTTGAATTATAAGGAGAAATTGACAATCCCAGAACTGGAGAGATTTTAACTCATCCATCTTGTAGTGAGCTGAATGGTAGTCCTAAAGATACATTCATGTCCTAATCTCTGAACCTCTGAGTATGACCTCATTTGGAAAGAGTCTTGGCAAAGGCAGTTAAGTTAGGAATCTTGAGATGAGATCATCCTGCACTATTCAGGCAGGCCCTAAGTGCCATCACACGCGTACTTTTAAGAGGGAAGCAGAGGGAGATCAGACACATGGAGGAGAAGGCAGTATGAAGATGGAGGGAGAGAGGGAGTGACGCGGTCTTAAGCCAAGGATTGTGGGCAGCCGTTGAAAGGGAGGCGAGGTGCGGAACGGAATCTGTCCCTGGGTCTCAACGGGGAGTGTGGACCTGCTGGCACCTTGATTTTGGACTTCTGGCTCCAGAACTGGGAGAGAATAAGTTTCTGTTGTTTTAAGCCACTCAGTTTGTGGTAATTTGTCATGGCAGCCACAGGAAATGAATACAATTCTCAAAAACATATGAATCAGGTAAAAGAATAATAAGACTATCCAAAATTTGAAGAATATAATTAACTCTATATCCAACTAAGTATACTTATTCTTTTAAAATATTTAAGAAAATTTAAAAAATTAACCATGTCCTAAGCTAATGAGAAAAACTTGCAATTTCCCAAGGTTGAAATCATTCAGTCATTATTCTTTGGGGGCAATGCAACAAAAATAGTAACCACCAACAGAAGGATGGGCAGAATATTCCCCAAACACATTGGGAGATTAAAATATGCCTTCTAGAGAATTCTTATTTTAAAAAGAAAATCAAAATGGAAGCTACAGAAAATGACTGTAAAGTTTCTACATATAAAGTTGTGAGATAAAACCGAAGTGGTACTCAGGGGAATTTAGAGCCAAAAGTGCATTTATTAGAAAACAAGAAAGATAGAAAAGAAATTAGCTAAACTTTCAACTAAGAAACTATATAAAAAAGGAAAACAAAACAAATCCAAAGAAAGTAGAAGGAAGGAAATAAGATTAAAACAGAAGTTAATTAAATAGAACTCCAGAAAATCCAGTAAAGTTAATCAACTAAACCCAAAGCAAGTTCTTTGAAATGATTTAAAAAATTGACAAGCTTTTGGCAGGTAAATAAATAAAGAAGTAAGCAAGCGTAAATAAATATAGAGGAAACAAGAAAGGACCATAACTATGGATACATCTGAGCCTTAAATATTATAAAAGAGTTGAATATCTTTATACTAATACATTAAGAAAAAAATCGCTGATATTGAAAACTTCCTAAGATAGTATAAATAATCAAGATTGACCCAAGAACAGTAAGAAAACTTTAATAGAGAAACAACCATAAAATAAATGGAAATGATTGACAAAGATCAATAAGCAAGAGACACCAAATCCATATAGTTTAATAGATGCATTCTACAGAGTATTCAAGGAACAAATAAACTAGATCTGGTGAAACTCTCCATAGTGAAGAAAAAGATGGAAAGCTAACCAACCCATTTTATGAAGTCAGTAAAAACCTTTTATTACCAAACCACAAAAGGAAAGAATAAGAAACAAACCAAAGGTTCATTATATTTAAGAATGCACATGCAAAAACCATAAAGAAAATATTGACCAACTGAATCCTCTATGATTTATTAATAGAATAATACATCTTGAGCCAGTAGGATTAGTTCAGTAAAGAATATTTATCTGTGTGGCTAACTGCCTGAAGTTAAATGAAGAAAAAAAATCCATGATTTTCACAATAGATGCTACCCTCCCCAACGCCATAAACATTCATTCGCCAAGTAAACACCTAGAAAACTGCATAGGAGCGAATTCCCTGAACTGATAAAGAATATATACCAGACAACTTAAGGGAGTCACCATTCTCCATCATACAACAAAATTAAAGTTAAGTCCCTGCTCCTATATTATATGTCTTAGCCAAGATACAAGAAAAGAAATAAAAATTGGAAAGAGAGAAAAAAAGCTGTTCTTATGTTCAGATGTTATAATTGTCCAATTTGAAAAACCTAAGGAATCACCTGATGACCAACTAGAATCAATAAATTACTGTAGCAGGAGGGCTGAGTGTAAGTTGAACATGTACAGATCAGTAATCTTTCTTATGCTAGAATAACTAATTGGAAATTGCAATAGGACAAAATGATCCCCTGTCTAATAGCAACAAAATCTATTAAGTTCTTGAGGATAGACCTGTGGCCACCGTGCCAGGGGCATAGCTGCTCTCCTTGCTTCTTGAAAGAAAGGGTTGGCAATATGCTCAGCTAAAAATACGTGATCTCCCAGCATCCTTTACAACCAGGGTCGGCCATGTGATGAAGGTAGGCAGAATTCCTATGGGAAGAAGGGAACTGGTCAGCAGACATGAGGACAGTGCCTGGAATACAGACTACACGCCAGGAGGTATGAGCAGCCTTGGATGGACAGGTGCCTTAGTCTGCTCAGGTTGGCATGACGAAATATGACAGAATGAATGGCTGGAACAACAGAAAGTTATTTCTCACAGTTAGAATCAGGATGGCCCAGTGCAAACAGTCTCGCCCCTTTCTCCAACTGTGTCTTGTCCCCTCTGCTCCTCACCTAAGGAAGCGGCACCTAAGTCCCCCACCTCTCAGGGCTTTTGTCCTAGCTGTTCATCTCCCAGTTTGAATGTCCTCTCCTCAGAGAGGCAGTCCCCACCCCCAGCCACTGGACACTCTCCATAATAATTCTCTGTATAACACTCATCACTAACATTTTCTTGCATATTTCTTTGTTCATTATTTATCTCAACACTTCGAACAGTCTCCCTGATGGATAGGAAGTGCCTACCAATTCCTAACTGAATAGCAGGTAGACTGAGGTAGGTGTATTGGTTTCTGGTTTCCCAGGGTTGAACATCTTTTTTGGAGGATGCGATTCAACCCAAAACAGTGTGGATTCTCAGATTGCAAGTTACTTCTCTGATTCTGAATGAAGCTGCCTTGGGTCTTCCAGCTAGAATCATGGTGTTCAGCATTCGCAGCTGCAGTGTGTCTCCTGGTTGGCTGGGAGCCTGGGGGAGTTGTGTCCCACTCTCCTCTGCAGCCTGGCTGCTGGTGCTGGGCTTGTACTTTGGGCTGCTTGCCACCATCTGTTGAAAATTGAACAAATGGTGCTGTGCTGTATTATGGTACCAGGAGGTTTATTGGCATCTGCCTCAGGGGCAAGCTCAAAGTCAGGTGGGAAATCAAAGGATGGCAACTTTTGTTCCCATTCGCTGATTCTGTAAGAGCCTGTCACTGATAATGACATGCAAAAGTGAGGGAAGGCTGGGTGAGTTGTGGGGTAACACTGAAAAATTCCCATTGTTTGTAGGCTGCAGGGGGCCATGGTCATGATATACAATGGATTTTGGTTCAAAAGGAAATTGCCCACTTACCCTACAGGAATTCTGTAAGTTTTATTTAAAAACCCTCAAAGCAAGTGTAGCCTCTTGGACATGTGTGTGGTGGGAGAGGTTTAGGGTTGAGTAAGGCCAACCCTGTCATAGAGCAGAAAGAGAAGGAGGTAGGTGGAGAGAGGCAAGCAAGTCACAAGAGGGAAAATCCTAGAAGGCCTTGGACCCTCTTCATGTTAAGGGAAACCAGGAGGCAGCAGCTCCTAGTGGGACTGTCTGTAGGAAGTTGGACACAGTGGAAGCCTGCATACTTCAAATTCGTTTCCTTCCACAGAACTTAAGCTGCTGAGAGTTGGTACCAGGCCCTCCTGCTGGTTGCAGGTGGAGCTGTTAGGTCGCAGCAGTCTGTTGATTCCACAAGGCCAGAGTTTCTGGTGGGGCTGAGGAGGCTAGTAGCCATGCTGCCCTCCCTTGGGCACACAGGAGAGGCACACTCAAGGGGAGGCTTCTCCAAGCCTGGCTACAGGACTTTATGGAACGTTCTGTGGACTGTTCACTGAGCTGGAGGATGGGAATTTTGTGGCGGATGAGATAGCCTTTAGCATCCAAGGCTTTCAGACTTAGCAAGAAGCCACTTGAGTTTACAGATCATTCAAATAATGACATGACAAGCAGAGCAGAGGGGAGGGGTGGGAGGACCCTGACCCAGAGTGGGGGACAGGACTGGGAAGGCTTCTTGGGGGATGGGACATCTCCACTGAGTTTACAGAAACTAAGGAAGGGGAGGGTCTCTGAGCACTAGAGCAGTGCATTCTGGGTGTTACAAGGGTAGCCATAAAGCCCATGTGCCTGTGGCTCTTTCTAATGTGATCATTCTGGGCAGGGCAGTAAACTCTGCTTTGCCTCTGATGTAGTTACTTCTCACATGGTGGGGTTTGAGGATAAATGAAAAGTCCTATGAATAGACTGAGTGAAAAGAGCCAGACACCAGAGCCCACATATTCTGTGGTATCATTGTTATCAGGGTTCTCCAGAGGAACAGAAACAATGAGATGTGAGTGAGTGAGTGTGTGTGTGTGAATTTTTAAGGATTTGGCACATGTGGTTGTAGGGTCTTGGCAAGTCTAAAATTGGCATGTTAGGCTGGTGGACTTGAGACCCAGGAAAGAGCTGTAGTTGTAGTCTGAGTCCAGAGTCAGTCTGGTGGCCTTCTTACTCATGGGAGGTCAGTCTTTAAGGTTTTTACCTGGTTGGATGGGACCCACCCACATTATGGAGAGTAATCTGCTTTATTCAAAGTCTACTGATTTTAAATGTTAATCTTACCTAAAAAAATATCTACAAAACATCTAAAATAATGTTTGACCAAATATTTGGGTACTATGGTCTACCCAAGTTGACACATAACATGAACTATTGCAACCATTTATGTGAAATGTCCAGAATTTTCAAATTTTAAGTGGTTGCCATGGACAGGGGAAGGAGAGGATGGGGAGTGACTGCTAATGGGGTACAGGTCCTTTTTGGGGTGATGAAACTGTTATACATTTAAATTATGGTGATGGTCACACTACTAAAAACCATGGACTGCATTGTACTTTGAGTGACGAACTTTATAGTATGTAAATGATACATCAGTAAACCTGTTTTTATAAAATCATGTAAAGTATGAAGCCAAGTGCCTGGTACATAGTAAATACTCAGTAAATCTTATTTATATATGACCAAGAAATAGTTATTTGTCAACAAGTGAAGAATACAGCATTTAGTGTTCCCATACAACATAGAAAAATACTTGGTTTTATGTATTTTTTAATACCAGAGAATGGCCTTCCGGATCTCCAGCTTTCCACTGGGCTAATTCAATTCAACTTAATTTAATTTAGTTCAATACCGACTGAGTGCATTGCACTGTGACTAGGGTGTTGAGGAAGGGATGAAGAAGGAATGTTCTAGAACTCATAATACAGGCTGGCCTCCAAACATTGATCAAGTACCTCATGAGGAAAAAATATCGGAGCCTATACCTCCAATATGTGTGTATTTACTTTTTGTGATCACAGATGTGAACTACTGTACTACTGTACAATAGCATAACTGCCCATACTGCACTTTACAATATACACTTGACCCTTGAATTACATGGCTTTGAATTGTGCATGGAGTTTTTTTAAATAAATATATTTGGAAAAATTTCTGGAGATTTGTGACAATTTGAAAAAACATTTTTAAATTTTCTCTTTATTGTAAGCATGCTGTCTATAATACATGTAACATACAAAATACGTGTTCATCAATTTTCTCTTTATTATAAGCATGCTGTCTATAATACACGTAACATACAAAATACGTGTTCATCAATTTTCTCTTTGTTGTAAGCATGCTGTCTATAATACATATAACATACAAAATACGTGTTTATCAGCTGTATGTTGTTGGAAAGGCTTCTGGTCAGCAGTAAGCTATTAGTAGTTACAATTTTGGGGAGTCAAGTTACATGTGGATTTTCAACTGCACAGGGGGTCAGCATCCCTAATTCCTGTGTTGTTCGAGTCAATTGGATCAGGAAAGCAGATGCAGCAGCCTGACATCCAGGAGTGGCCTGGCACTCAGAGCCGGTGGGCAGACACAACTGTCCAGAAAACCCAACAAAGTTCCTCTGAGACTGTGGCAGAGTGAGACCAAGCAGGGTCCCTTCATAATGGTGCCTAAGCACAGACAAAAAGGTCACCGTGCCACCTGCAGCCCACCTCAGCCAAAATGAGTTTTACCAATTACAACTTCATCTTCACTCCGGTTGGTGGTTCCTGCAGAAGAGACGTATGAAAACACCCAACCGGAGACCCACCCTCTCTCTCATAGCATCCAATCCACAGCAAAGCCTTCCTTTACATCCCCGTCCAAATCACCACATCAAAGCCCAAATCCTATAATAAGCTCTTTCTAACACCCCTTTTCTGATACAACTCCCCTTAATTCTCCCTCATCACACTGAGTAATAAACACAACTTGCTCTTGTTGTGTTTTTCTGATGGCTTTTGGCCAGAGGGCATTGGCAATACACATACCTAAAATATATGAAAACAAATTAAAAAGAGCTAGAGAAAAAATATGCAGTATTTGAAAAATAACTAATTTCTGTGTACTTTTTAATGGTATTGAAATTTTCTGTACCACTTTGTTCTTTTCTCATTAAAATAAATTCAGAAAATTTAATCACAGTAATATGATCAAATATGATTTATTAAAAAATCTTGGTTAATTTGTTGTAATAATTTGTTGTCTGGACCTTAAGTTTTGTTTTTTGGGGAGTTTATTGATTACCAATTCAATTTCATTGCCAGTAATTGGTCTGTTCAGATTCTTTGTTTCTTCCGGGGTCCATCTTGGAAGGTTGTATTTTTCCAGGAAGTTGTCCATTTCTTCTAAGTTGTCCAATTTATTGGCATATGATTTTTCATAGTATTCTCTAATAATTCTTTGTATTCCTGCAATATCCATTGTGATTATTCCTTCTTTGTTTTTGATTCTGTTTATGCGTGTACACTCTCTTTTTTTCTTGGTAAGTCTGGCTAGGGGTTTATTTATTTTGTTTATTTTCTCAAAGAACTAGCTCCATCTCCTCATTTCATTGATTTTTTTCTATTGTTTTATTTTTCTCTATTTTATTTATTTCTGCTCTGATCTTTATTATATCCTTCCTTCTTCTTTGGGCTTCATTTGTTTTTCTTTTTCTAGTGTCTTTAATTGTGATCTTAGACTGTTTATTTGGGATTGTTCCTGTTTCTTGGGGTAAGGCTATATTGCTATGTACTTTCCTTTTAGAACTGCCTTTGCTGCCTCCCACAGATTTTGGGCTGTTGTGTATTTGTTTTCATTTGTCTCCATGTATTGCTTGAAAGAATTCTGTTTTCATTTGTTCATTGGTCTATTGAATATTTAAAAGCATGTTGTTTAGTCTCCTTGTGTTCGTAGGTCTTTTTTTTTTCTTTCTGCAGTTTATTTCTAGTTTCATACCATTGTGGCCTGAGAAGCTGCTTGACACAGCTTCAATCTTTTTGAATTTATTGAGGCTTTTCTTGTGGCCTAGTATGTGATCTATTCTGGAGAACATTCCATGTACCCTTGAGAAAAATGTGTATCCTGCTGCTTTTGGATGGAGTGTTCTGTAGATGTCTGTTAAGTCCATCTGATCTAATGTACTGTTCAGTGCCACTGTTTCTTAATTTATTTTCTGTCTGGTTGATCTGGCTATTGATGTGAGTGGTGTGTTAAAGTCTCCTAAAATGAATGTTTTGCAATCTATTTCCTCCCTTAATGCTGTTAGTATTTGTTTTACATATTTAGGTGCTCCTATGTGGGGTGCATAGATATTTAAAATGGTTATATCCTGTGAGAAATGCACTCACTGGTCCGAACTTAATAAGTGAACATGGAGTCAAAGAGAACAGCAGAGCGAGGCTTTAATGGCGGTCTGGCAAGATCAGATGTCTGGAAAGCAGGCACACTCAGGGAAGTTACAGCAAGCAGTTTATTCCTCAGCACACGAGTCCCTCCCCTGGTTCCTCATTGGCTGAGTACCACAGGATTGACATTCTTTCCTGGATGTCACCTAAGCAAGTTACATCTCTGTTAGGTGTTCTTTGAAATACTTGTATTAATTTTTATTGTTTGGTTTAAAACTTTTTCTGTATTTTTTTTTGAAGACACACAGCCCGTTCTTAATCTCCCTCCACCTCCCAGCTGGAGTGACTCTCTGGTACATGTTATGACATGTAGGCTTCTTGTTAATACCCTTTTGTTTAAACATTAATTCCTCTGGGATAAATCACATTTAGTTTTACGCCATTTCTAACATATCCTCTTGTTGGACTGATCCCTTTATCATTATGTAATGTCCTTCTTTGTCTCTTGTTACTTTCTTTCTTTCAAATCAGCTTTGTCTGACATAAGTACTGCAACTACTGCTTTTTTCTTCCTATTATTGGAAATATATATGGAAATATCTTTTTCCATTCCTTCACTTTTAGTCTGTGTATGTCTTTAGGTCTGAAATAAGTCTCTTGTAGGCAGCATATAGATGGGCCTTGTTTCCTTATCCATTCTTCCACTCTATGTCTTAAAAAATTTTTTTTTAATTTTGGTATCATTAATGTACAATTACTTGAACAGCATTATGGTTACTAGACCCCCTATTATCTAGTCCCCCCCACATACCCCTTTACAATGTCTCTCATTCAGCATAGTAAGATGCTATAGAATCATTACTTGTCTTCTCTGTAAATACTGCCTTTCCCATGTCCCCCCTGCTACATTATGTGTGCTAATCGTAATGCCCCTTTTCCCCTTGTCCCTCCCTTCCCACCCGTCCTCCCCAGTCCCTTTCCCTTTAGTAACTGTTAGTCCATTCTTGGGTTCTGTGAGTCTGCTGCTGTTTTGTTCCTTCAGTTTTTCCTTTGTTCTTATACTCCACAGATGAGTGAAATCATTTGATACTTGTCTTTCTCCACCTGGCTTATTTCACTGAGCATAATACCCTCCAGCTCCATTCGTGTTGTTGTAAATGGTAGGATTTGTTTTCTTCTTATGGCCGAATAATATTCCATTGTGTATATGTACCACATCTTTATCCATTCACTGATGGACACTTAGGTTGCTTCCGTTTCTTGGCTATTGTAAATAGTGCTGCAATAAACATACGGGTGCATAGGTCTTTTTCAAACTGGGCTGCTGCATTCTTAGGGTAAATTCCTAGGAGTGGAATTCATGGGTCAAATGGTATTTCTATTTTGAGTTTTTTGAGGAACCTCCACACTGCTTTCCACAATGGTTGAACCAATTTACATTCCCACCAGCAGTGTAGGAGGGTACCCCTTTCTCCACATCCTCACTCTGACTGCTTTTAAAAGTCTGTCTTTATCCTTGATCTTTGCCATTTTAATTATATGTCTTGATGTTGTCTTCCTTGGGTCCCTTATGTTGGGAGATCTGTGCATCTTGATGGCTTGAGAGACTATCTCCTTTCCCAGATTGGGGTAGTTTTCAGCAATTACCTCCTGAATGACACTTTCTATCCCTTTTTCTCTCTCTTCTTCTTCTGGTACCCCTATTATGTGTATGTTATTCCGTTTGGATTGGTCACACAATTCTCTCAATATTCTTTCATTCTTAGAGATTCTTTTTTCTCTCTGTGCCTCAGCTTCTTTGTATTCCTCTTCTCTAATTTCTATTCCATTTCCCATCTCTTCTACTACATCTAATCTGCTTTTAAATCCCTCCATTGTATGTTTCATTTCAGATATGGAATTTCTTATTGATTGAATCTCTGTCTTAAATTCGTTCCTGAGTTCTCGAATATTTTCCTGTACCTCCATAAGCATGTTTATAATTTTTATTTTGAACTCTTTTTCAGGAAGATTGGTGAGTTCAGTTTCATTTGGCCCTTTTTCTGGGGTTTGTGAGATTTTGGTCTGAATCATGTTCTTTTGACTTTTCATATTTCTGTGTGGTGCCCACTAGTGGGCAGAAGCTCCAGTCTGTGGAGCTATTCAGCCCCTAGAGTGAGGTTGGGGGTCATTGGGGAGTGGAGCTGGTGCCTGGGGGGAGGAAAGATCTGTTTCCTGATTCCTGTCTGTGGTGACTGTCTCCAGTGTCAGAGCCAGTGGGCCAAGCACACAAGTGTAAGCCTCTGTGCCATGCATCTGTAGCTGTTGTAGGTGGGGCCTCTCTCTGGCTGGCCTGACGCCAGTGCAGTGACTGCCAGTTTGCAAAATGGTGCCGGGAGTCTAGGAGGAAGGTGCATTAGTCTGCATGTCACAGTGGGGGGCCTCGGAGCTGAGTAGGCAGCCAGGGGTATGGAGCACCTGAATCTCCTCAGAGTTCCCAACCAGCTGGGCAGAGCATGCCTAGACACTCTTGTCCAGCTCTCCCTTTTGTGCAGCAAGCTCTGTGCAAACCCGGCCCCTACAGCAACCCTCTTGTTGCTAGGAAGCCTCTCACACTGCCTGCCTTTCCTCTGACACAGAGCAGCCCAGTGTGGATCACCTCCTCCACAAATGGCCAGAATGTCAGTCTCTCAAGCACTCTGCCTGTTTGAGCTCCCCAATGTCCAGAGTACCACACAATATAGGTTTCTGCTCACAGAGCAGATCTCCAGGGCTAGGTGTTTAGCAGTCCCAAGCTTCCACCCCCTCCTTGCTCCGTTTCTCTTCCTCCTGCGGGTGAGCTGTGGTGGGGGAAGGGCTTGGGTCCCGCCAGATTAAGGCTTTCATAGGTTACCCTGTTTCATGAGGTCTGCTCTGTTCGTGATGTCTGTATGCAATATGGTTCAGCCTTCTTTCTTGATGCTGTTTTAGGGTTAGCTGTATTAATTAACTGTATTTTTGTACAATTTGTGGTTTGGGGAGGAGTTCTCCATCTCAACTCTCATGCCGCCATCTTGATCCTACTCTATATCTTTTGATTAGTGCATTCTGTCCATTTACGTTTAAGGTGATTATTGATAAGTACCAATGGTGATTATTGCCATTTTATTAACTGTTTTCTCATGTTTTTTATATCTCCTCTCTATTCCTTTCTTCCTCTCGTATATTCTTCTTTTGTTGTTGATGGTTTTCTTTAGGTTTGTAATTGGATTTCTCTATCTTTTAAAAAATTTATTTATTTGTGTGTGTGTGTATTTATTGTAGGCTTTAGTTTTGTGGTTACCAAAGGTTCAAGGATAGCTTCTTTACTATGTAATAGTCTAAAGTTGCTGATTATTCTATTTCAAATACAATCTAAAGGTACTTTTTTCCCCTTTCTTCCTCCTCCACATTTTTTGTAATAGATGCCATAATCTGCATTTTTTGTGTATCCCTTGACTGATTTTGTGTATAATTGATTTTGCTTCTTTTGTTTTGTTTTAATCTCATTTGCTTGATAATTAGTTGGTCTACTACATTTACTGTGGGTTTATTTTCACTGGTGAAAGCTATTTAGCCTTAGGGCCATTTCCAGCTACAGCAACCCCTTTAACATATCATGTAAGACTAGCTTAGTGATCATGAATTCCTTCAACTTTTGTTTATCTGGAAATTGTTTGATCCCCACTTCAAATTTAACTGATAATCTTGCTGGGTAGAGGATCTTGGTGGGAGGTCCTTCTGTTTCAGTACATTAAATATATCATGCCACTCCCTCTGGCCTGTAGAGTTTCTGTTGAGAAGTCTTTTGATAGTCTGATGGAATTTCTTTTATCAGTAAACTTTTTTCTCTCTCTGGCTACTTTCAACACTCTCTCCTTTTCCTTTTCTTTGCTATTTTAATTATTATGTGTCTTAGTAGTGTTTTGCTGGGGTACCTGTGCTTCCATGACCTGTGTATCTATTTTCTTCCACAGATTGGGGAAGTTTTCAACAATTATTTCTTTAAAGAGACTTTCTATCCCTTTGTCTTTCTCTTCTGGTATCTCTATTATGTGAATATTGTTTTGTTTGGATTGCTCACAGAGCTCTCTTATCATTCTTTCATTCCTAGAGATCCATTTTTCTCTCTGTTCCTCAACTTCTTAATTTTCTGTTTCATTTACTGTCACCTCTACATGATCTAATCTACTTTTAAATCCCTCCATTGTGTGTTTCATTTCAGATACTGTATTCTTCAGCTCTGAGTGGCTTTTTTTTTCAGATTTTCTATCTCTTTGTTGAAGTCCTCCCTGAGATCTTGAATACTTTTCTGTAAATCTGTGAGCGTGTTTATGACTTTTATTTTGAAATCTTTATCAAGAAGATTGGTGATCTCTGTTTCATTTAGCCCTTTTTCTGTGTTCTGTCTTGTAGTTTTGATTGGATCAAATTCTGCTGCCTGCTCATTTTGTCAGGGATTCTGTGTTTCTTCCTTTGTATTAGGAGTCTCTGCTATGCTTTCTGGTCTAAAGAGTAATGGCTTTATGAATAAGGTGTGCTATCATGCCCAGAAGCTCAAGATTCTTTACTGTCTAGAGCCTGGTTCTGTTTTGCAGGGGCCCCAGTTGTTGGTGTGCTGTGTGGGTGGGGTGCCTTTCTGTCTGGCTTCTGTAGTGGTCTAAGTCTGGGTGGGCAGTTTGCTTTGAGCTGCTGCCTTTGTGATCAGCTCAGGAATCTCTGTTGAGCTTGCTGTGGGTGGGACCACCCTCTGCCTGGCTTGCAGCAATGGTGGGGCTGCAGGGTTAATGGGGTGGGTGGACCTATGTGTCCCAGCTGGATGCATGTGCCCCAGCTGGATGCACAGCATCAGGTTTGGACACCTTCAGGGAGGAGGAAGCTCTTGAGGCTGTCTCCTCCAGGTACCTCTTTGGTTGGGCTGAAATGAAGCCAAGCAAGCTGTGAGAGTCTCCCTCTACCTGCCAGGCAGCAAAGTCTGATGCTGCCTCTGGTTCATATGGGTTGATTCCCAGCAGTGTGCAGGGAGGGGCCTCAGGACTGCATTGCCCACAAGAGGGATGGAGCATCTGGAGCTCCGGAGAGTTCCTGATCTTTTGGGCTGAGGAAGGGCTGGGGAGGTATCCTCCACCTGCCCTTTCTCTTGAGGAGAGAGTTCCATCCAACCCTCATCACCTCTTGTACTCCTCCCACTGCTGGCAAGTCTTTGAAACTGCCGCCTCTGCTTTGGGTCTCAGGGCTGGTGGAGCATGCCTGCCCTCCACGCCGGCTGGAGTCTCAGCCTCCCAGAGTGCTCCGCCTGCCCCTGATGTCCAGCCCTGATAATCACCAGAACTCAATGTAATGTGGGCTCGTGGTCCCAGAGCAGATATCCAGGCCCAGGTGTGCAGTACTCCTGGGCTCCTACCCTCTCCCCACACCATTTCTCTTTCTCCCTCCTGTAGGCTGGTGTGTGGAGAGGGCTTGTGTCCCACTCAGTCTTGGTTTTGTTGCCTCACCCTTTTCTGTGTGGTCCTCTCTTCTTCCTCAGGTATATGGGGTCTGTTCTACAATATTCAGGTCATTTTCAGGTCTAGTTGCATTTGCTGTATTTTCCTCTTTTATGTGTTTTTGAGAGGTTTCCATCTTGCCTTCCTATTCTGCCATCTTTAATCTGATTGCCTGTTCAGCTTATTTTGATAGGGGTTTTAATGCTGTCTTAGCTCAGAGTGATACCTCACAAATATATGGAGATCTGAATGGCTGTGCTTGCTAAACCATGAAACTCATTTTTTTTAACAATGAACATTTTCTTTTATTGAACTTTTTTATATAGTCATGCCAGTAAAAGTTTTTAAAAAGGAAAAAAATTGAAGTAAAAAATGTTATGGATTTATATTTTCAAAATTCCATTAATGTATTTCTAGGAAAAGGGAAATATGCTTATATGTATATATACTTTCTTTGCAGTGGCAAATATTAACATTAAAGTTTCTTTTCTTAAGCCTTAACTTCTGTACATTTATCAATGACTTTCAAAATTTGATCTTGACATATTTACATCGAATACACAATATAGACAGTTTTGTTAATCTTTATTCATTTGTAGGTGAAGAACACTGTTTTATAATTTAATCACAGAAAGAAGGAAAAGTCATGTTTGGGATGCTGAGTTAGGCAAAGATCCATAAAATACCATTTTACAGTAAATTCCAGAAACTGAGTTCATGTCTTTGATGAAACTCATTTTTAAAACCCTATCTACTAATTATGCAATTTTAAACATATGGAATCAAAATCCATTGAAAATATTCATTTGGAAGTCTTATTCAGACTAGAAAATTTGGGTTTAAGTGTACAGATTGGAGAATTTAATATATGACATATTATCTTGGTTTGGGTAGTGAAGTCAAGAAAACACTTCCACATATCTGTATTCAGAAGCTCCCTGCATAACATTTTCTCTTTCATACTCATATTGAAATGTTACTTTCACTTTGAAGGGACAGATGGAGTGTGTGTATTTTTCCCAAAATATTTATACAATAGCTGAATACTTACTAGTTGCCTTAAAAAAAAGAAGTCAAACCAATTTGAAAAAAACATCTTTTTGGTCCAAGTAAAGTGTACCTAACCTCTTTCTTTTGACAACTGTTGTTAAGTACCTTGCCTCACTGATATATCTCAATGAGGTAAAAAAAAGGTATCTCTCGTCCCTTATTTCATTACATATTCTTCTATTTAAAGGAATATGATTTGTACATCTCTGTAGCTGGGCAGATGTAACTGCAGTATGCCACCATACACTGAACATGAACCCTGACCTCCCTAGTGTGGCCACCTCACCCTCCATTCCAGGTGACCTTATGCTTGGTCATCCCATGGATCTGGTGGGTGAAATGAAGCCAGCAAGAAGACACCTTATCAAGTAAGCACGTCCTGAATGTTGGGACTTCGTGATTTTTTAGAGGCAAGAGAATATGGTAAGCACAATAGTAGAGGTAGTGTTGAGAACAGGGAGCACAGAGGAGGTGCAGTCAATACTGGGCGGGTGATGAGGGCCCTTTTGCTCCTCAGGAGATGTGACAGTTGACTTGGTCCTAAAGGGTGGGTTTGATTCAGTGTATGGGAATTGAGGAGAGGTCCCTTCTTGGTGGTAGAGGCAACACAGAAGGAATCAAGGTGGGGAATGCAGGCAGCCTTTGGGCAATGGGGAAGACTGTCTAGACCAGGGGTGCGTTGGGGTGGGATGGATGGGGCTGTGGTCTTTCAGCAGAGGCTGAGATCACATAATATAGGAGGGTCACAGTCCCCGTGAGACCCCTAATCCCTCCCTTCTCCCACAGCATCCCTGGGTCTCATACATTTTAGTAGGTTGGGTCACACCCTTCTGAGTCCATGAGTAGCAGGGATTGGCCCTCCTTCCCCCTTGCACCTGCCCTTTAGCTGTCTCCTTGCCCTTGTGTGATGTCTATAAGAGCTTAGCAAACTTGGTTGCTGAGAAAGAGATGCTGAATGATGGTTTTAAAATATTAATGATTTCAGCATTTTGTAATTAAAATGCTCATTTTCTCCATGAATTTTAAGTGCACATATATCACAAATACAGACAGAATCTATTTTAATGAATAACATTAAAACACTCAGTTCCAAGTAATGAGGTTATTTCCATGTCTTAGCTGATAGTCCCTACTTGATTCATTCATTTATTTATCCATTCACTCACTAGATATTTTTGTCCCCCTACCATGGAGAAAGTATTAATACAGCTTTGAAGATGTGGCGTCTATGAATTATGATGAAACAAATTCTCTATGCCTAAGAAGCACACAATCGATCTTATGGAAGATACACTTGGCTGGGGATTTCACAGTGATTCCTAGATTTGAGCACACATGCATGCTGTGAACTAGTGCTATTTAAGAGAATGTTCTGGTGTGAAAGGGGAAGGTACCCAGGGCATGAGCCAGAAGAGACAAAGGGAAATGTGAATTGCTTGTGCAATCAATTTGATTTTGAGATTTCCTAGAGCCAAGGAAGATGGAGGAGGGGATAAGGGAAATGTGAGGAAGTTATGGCAGGTTATATTTTCCAAAAATGGGTCCCATAATGTCTCCCATTGCACAGTCTCTTCTATCAAGAGGCGGAGTCGATGTTCTCTCCCCCTGGATCCTGGGTGGGCCTTTTTTTTGTTGCCTGAGACACTGGAGTACAGCATAAGTGTTAGGACTTCCAAGGCTAGGTCATAGAAGTTGTCTTGGGATGCCTGCTCTTGGAACCTGGTGGTCATATTTGAGGAATCCCCAAAAAGCCCAGGTAGAGTGACCACATGGAGAGACCATGTGTGTGGATATTAGAGTAGACAGTCTTCCCAAAGCCTTAGCCAATAATTGGCCCTAACCCTCAGACATGTAAAGAAAATTTCATCTCTCTGCTATTGAATTATACCCAACCTTTGAGTCCTCCCAGAGGATATCCCGGACATCATGGAGCAGAAGGAAGTTGTCTTTACTGTTCTCTGTCTGAATTCCTCATCCCCAGAATCTGTGAACATAATACAGTAAAAAAAATTAGTAAAGACTATTTGTTTTAGCCGTTTTAGGTTGACAGTAAAATTGGGAGGAAGGTTCAGAGATTTCTTATATTTTCACTGCCCTAAAAATATGTGCATCTCCTACTCATGCCTTCCTCCTCCCAATCCCCTGGCAAACACTGATCTTTTTCTGTCGCCATAGTTCTGACTGTTCCAGAATGTCCTATAGCTGGAATCATATGGTATGTAGCCTTTTCAGACTGCCTTCATAGTAACATGCATTTAAGTGTTTTCCATGTCTTTCTGGCTTGATAGCTCTTTTCTTTTCAGTGCTGAATAATATTCCATTGTCTAAATTCACCACAGTTTGTTTATCCATCGCCTGCTGAAGGACATCTTGGTTTCTTTCAAGTTTTGGCAATTATGAGTAAAGCTGCTATAAATATCCAGGTACGGTTTTTTGTGTGGACATAAATTTTCCACGACTTTGGGTAAATACTCTAAGGGTGTGATTACTGGATCCTAGGGTAAGAGTATGTTTAATTTTATAAGAAACTGCCAAGCTGCCTTCCAAAGTGCTGTACCATCTTGCGTTCCCACCAGCCTCGGATCAGAGTTCTTGTCGCTCCAACTCCTCACCAGCATTTGGTGTTGTCAGTGTTCCTGGTTTTGGCCATTCTGATAGGTGTGTAGCCTGTACTCCTTCTGTAGGATGCCTGTGAGCAAGAGAGCAGGTAATGTGTGCCAGGTCTTTGCTAAACCCTAAAACCCTGTGTATGGCCCTTGTGTAGGGCGAGATGGGGAGTTGATGACTGAATATGCTCTAGCTGAGACTTCCTTTAGGGCTTGACAAGTGTGCCGCGTTCGAGAGACCCCAGTTGCCCTTATTAGGGGCTGCTTGAGCCCGCTCCCCATCTTCCTCCAAAGAGCAGTCTCTTTCGCTGTTGTCAGACACCCCTCCTGCGCTCCCCTGGAGGTCAGACCTGACTTTCCTTAGGGTGCCTGGGAGGAGGAGGAGGAGGCTGTCCAGTCACTTGGCCGTCCTGTTCAAGCTGCCTCCATGATGGGGGCATGCTCTTGGTGAGCCTGGCTATCCAGGCTCAGCCCCATCCTGCCCATCTGACCCAGGCCTTTCTCCTCAGAGCCTCCCCCATGTCCAGGGCCCCCTGACCTCCTGGAGCAGCACATTGCCCCCCAGCCAGCAGGACAGCAGTGCCAGCTTGGGCGAGTGGCCTGCGAAGTCTCAGCCAGGAGGAGTCCTGCCCGCTCCGGCTTTAGTGACTGCGTGTCCCGGAGGGCTGCCCTCCTCCTCCCTCCCTTCCTTCCCCTTCCTCCTTCCTTTCCTTCTTCCCTCCCTTTCTTCCATCTCTTCTGTCTCCTCCTCCATCGTTCTCTCTCTCTCTTTTGGTATATAAAAAAGAGTTTCATGCATAGGATGAGGAAATCAAACAGTACTGAGGGGCATGCAGTGAAAAGTCCTTTGCTCTTCCTTCCTCACCCCAGTTCAGTTCTTCAAACAAAACCGCTTTGAAGGGTTTTTGGGCTTCAGTCTTCTGGCGGTTCCCTCCGTATCTCTAAAATACACAAAGCACTTCCTTGGCTCTCCTGATTCATCTGCTCCGCACAACACCGCTTGGCTTCCTGCTGAGCGAGCCAAGGACTCAGCCACGCCTTCTCCCTTTTGCCCATTCCCAGTAGCTACATCGTTTAGTTCCCCTTTTGTTTAACTGTGTAACTCTAAACAACCCTTTTAAACATCTAATTCTTATTACATCAGCTTGAAAAACCCACCCACTGTCTCCCTCTTCCTTCTTTTCTCCCTCTCCACCACAGATGTTTCATTATCTGGATTCAAAAGGAAGATTAAAACAGTCTGTGTACAAACTCCTCTACAACGCCCGTGCCAAGTAGCACTCCTTCTGCTGAGACGTATGACGGAGCCCCTGACTGAGGATGGCAGGCTCCCAGTCTGGTGTTTCGGGGCCTCCTTTTCCGTGCCCCTCTCCAGGTTCTTCTGAGCTTTGGGTGTATCCTAGGGGAATGGCTGTGGAGGCTCGTGGCTGGCTGCTCCCTGCACGGCAGCCGGGCCGGCCTCCCTCTGTCGCTGCTCTCCGGCAGTGCTCTGGTCCCCTGCACCTGACCTCCAGGGGTGCAAGCCAGCTGTCCCCAAGGCCTTGCCCTCTCCACTGTCCTCAGTGGAAGACTACTTCCTGGCCCCTTCTTCTTCTCCCTTGCTTTATTTCCTCTCTCTTTTTTGCTAGAGCACATCTTTGGGCAGGTTTCTAAGGAAGGGTGCATGGGAGAGAAATTTATGTCGTTCTGTGTTTTCTTTTGCTGCCATAACTGATCAACACAAATGTGGCATGTTAAAACAACATCCGTTTGTTATCTCACATTTCTGGAGGTTAGAGGTCTGAAATCAAGGTGTTGCTAGGGCTGCTTCCTTACTGTATGTTCTGGGGTGAGTCCCCTTCTGGGCTTATTCTAGTTGTTGGCAGAATTCACTTCCATGAGGGGGCAGGACTGAGGTCTCTCTTGCCTTGCTGGCTTTGGGCTGGGGGTCTTTCTCAGCCCCCAGAAAGAGAGCAAGTGGTTGGTTGGTCCAAGGTCACCTAGCCTGATTTGATGAGGGAGGAGGTCCTCGGTTTCTCAGTGACCTGGGGCTGGCTTCGGGAGGTCTTCCTTAGCCTCTGGAATCCGCCCACATGTCATGCTCCTGATGCTCTTCCCTCATCTTCAAAGCCACAAGGATGGGTGGAGTCCCTCCCATGCCTTGAATCTCTCTGACTTTTTTCTGTTTCATTCTCTTTGCCTGCCAAGCAAAGAAGATCCTCTGCTTTTGAGGGCCCCTGTGGTCAGAGTGGGCCCACCTGGATAATCCAGGATAATCTCCCACCTTGAGTTCTGTGACTTTAACCACACTGGCAAAATCCCTTTTGCTGTGTGAGGTCCACGGTCACAGGTTCCAACAGTTGGAGCAAGGATGTCTTTGGGGGCCATTGTTCTGCTGACCACATTTTGCATGTCCAAAAGAGGGGTACAGTTTGGCTACTTCATGTCATGTATAGTTTGATGGTTTGGCTGGCTCTGAATTCCGGTAGGAGAATCATTTCCTCCCTGCCTTGAAGGCTGCCCCATGTCTTTGAGCACTTGTGTGCTGGGCGGCAGCAGGCACAGGTTATGCAGGCTCTGGCACTGCTGGTTTGCATGTCCTCAGAGCTCAGACAAGG
Organism: Smutsia gigantea; assembly: GCA_032199065.1. Classification (NCBI taxonomy): domain Eukaryota; kingdom Metazoa; phylum Chordata; class Mammalia; order Pholidota; family Manidae; genus Smutsia; species Smutsia gigantea. Next base: position 348,654 of record JAVSCE010019468.1, read on the forward strand.
GTTTGGGTGCAATGGTTCAGTGGCAGGTGAGCAGGGGGCTGGGTCCTGCTGGGACTCTCTGGGAGACTGACCCTTCTCGGAGGGCCAGATGCTGGTGGGCCTGTGTCCCCTGTTCCTATCCGTGTCGGAGGAGGGTCATGTCAGGAGTGTCCCCTGGGCAGCCCCTCCCCTGCTCTGTGCTCAGGGTGAGCTCTTCCTCAGTCAGAGAAAGGCCTGGGCTGAGCGGCCTGGGGCTGCAGATAGCAGCTGTTGCCCTTGTGGGACTGTCCTCCAAGCCACGGGGGCCTCTTGCATGGGTGTGCAGCTGGGGCAGGAGCCATCTGCACTGCTGGTCCCAAGTCCCTACTGCCCCCCAGGTCCACTACCCTATGGAAATTAAATGGAATTTAAAAACTGTGTGTCAGTTAGAGTCCCCAGGGGTAACAGATAGCATGTTCTGTTAAGAAGAGTTGAAGTTTTATTTGTAGAGGAACTCATTACAAGGGGGAGGCAGGTATTGGGAAACCATGGCATAGTGCAGGAACCAAGGCTAGCAATGCTGGAGTAGGTGCCATCCTAGGATGAAACGGGGGAGAGGTTATTGAGACCCAAAAGGAGAGAGGGTGGGAGGAACAGGCCACTTTGAGAGGAGCTGTGACATTCTGTGGAAGGACTTAGCCGCCTGAGGTGACCTCAGTGGGGGAACCAGAGAATAAACGCCCTGGCGCACTCTCCTCCCACCCTCCTTCCACTGGGGCTCTCGCTGGCTGAAGCCAAGTGGAAGCCAGACTTCTTTGAGACCTGCTGTAGGATTTAATTAGTCCAGTGTCCTGGAGCAGAGACCAGGGGGAGAAGGGTAGAGACAGACCCAGAAAAGTCCATGGGAGGATCTGGCCCAACCTACCCCTTCCACCTGCAGCATCCGTTCCTGTCCTTTGATGAAGAGCCCAAGTCCCAGGAGATGGAAAGGGTGGAGTCCACCAGCTACTCTCCTTTGCTCATATTTCCATGTGAAATCTAGGTGGTTAGCCAAGCCTATGGGAACAGGATGGGCCAGGGATAAACAAGCAGGTCTGCGGACCGAGCTGTTGCGGGTCCCAATTCAGTGGCTGCTCAAGGGCCTAGAGAGGCGGCTTTCCCCAGCACCCATTCTCTAGTCCCCCTGCCACGTGCAAGCCCCATGCTGGATGGGTTCTGTACCTGGGGGGTGACCCACACCTTCATCTTGTAGGATATGGGATCTTGGTGACTTTTCTGTTGATCGGAATGTGGGGCAAGGGACAACAAAGAGCCCCATTTGTCAATAGGCCCCTATTCTGGCTATTGGCTCATTGCCATGAGGAGGCAAAAATAGACTCATGGGGGTCTCAGCTTCCAGCTGATCAGACCCATGACTGTTTCCTGCTTCGGTCACAGACTCCAAACCCACCAAACCCAAGGTGATGGGCATGGAAGGCAAAACAAGTGTGCTACTGGCTAGAGCGATGGTGGGGCCATTTCTACCTTCACCCTGTGTTTTCCTGGCCTGTGCTCCTGGTTACAGGGGAAGATTGCACCATATGTTGTTCATCGGTTTAATCCTTAAACTTTAAGGCAGACACTGTGCCCTGTAACCTCGTAGAATGTCTGTTTTCAGCTGGTACAGTGTTTGGGTTTTCATAGACCATTCTATCATTCTGCCAAGCCAGATGCTTCTGGGTAACAGGCGTGTGGCAAACCCAGGGAATTCTATAGGCATTTGCCTGTTGAGTCACTTCTTTTATTATAAAATATCCCCTGGTTGATGCTAGTTTTTAGGATTCTGCCATTCTATAAATCCACGAATGGTGAGGCTGACCGAGTGCTGGGGGTAGGGAAAGGAAGTTCATACTTGGAATATGTGCTACCTTGTGAGGCCAGAGCCTTGTCTTTTCTATAAAGGGTGGGGTCCAGTGTAATGCTTCTGCCTCCAGGTAGTCAGCGGGTCCCTCAGGGTCTGTTCTTTAGTGAGGTCCAGGGTCGCCCTCTGCTGGTGGAAGGTTGGGCGCTCAGCAGCTATGGCAGCCATGCTGTTGGGCTGTTGAGTCTGCGACGTGTCCATCCTGGCCCCACACCAGGTCTTTCTGCTCACCTGATGGACAGTGCCTCTCCACTGTGGCTGTTCTCTGGTGGGCGCTTACAGGGCACACACGTGTTCACATTCTCAGGAATCTGTCCACATAGCTCTTCCCTGACCTCCTTACTGCAGTTGTTCAATTTTGTTCTCTCAAAGTCCATGACCACCAGCCAACTCACTGGCCCCTGGTGTCAGTCAGGGTGTATGTGCACCTTCAACCATCTGTCCTTCCACATGAAAACCAGATGTACCCCGGAAGGCCTGTCTCGGGGAAAGGGTTCCCGCCCACTGTCTTTGCATAGCGACTGTAAAGATAGTTTACTATCAGTAATCCCCAAATAGGATATAAATGAACTATTCTGAGGACACGAAGGAGGAAGTGAATAAGTGGGGGCAATACGGTGCATATGGAAAGTTTTGCCACAAGTCTTGCATCTAGGTCTGATTTTAAGGAGTGAAGAAATAGGGTGAAGAACTTTCCAGGCAGACCTTTCATGATACGTAAAGGCAAGAAGGGGAAGAATGAACATAATGCTTTTCCTTCCCCAGCATCTATTTCAGTCACATTGCAGATAAACAGGATTTTATACATGGGAAGCCATCCAAATCGAATAATTCTCATGCTTTCATCAAAATCCTAAAGGGAACATTTTAAATTCCCTTTTGTAATTGCCAGAAAAATTATGTGTACCCTTATTTATAAGAAATAGCTCTTACTTCTTTTAATCAAACAATATATCACTCTCCCACTAGAGCTGGAAGCAAATTCTTCTGCATTTCAGACATTAATTGGAATTTACTTATTCTTTTGTAAGGTGCATGAATATGGTCTGTCAGCAACTAAACAAATTTAAGCAAAGAAAGGAAGGAAAAGAGGACCAAAAAAGGCTTCAAGAAAAGCAATGAAATGCATCAAAATCAGGGTTTCTGTCAGCCTCATTGACAAAAACATTGACTCGGAGGATGTCCTTGCCAGGGTAGGACACTTTCCTTTTCTAGCTCCTGTCACCCTGGGCTCAGCTCCACTCAGAAATGCCTGCCTGGCTTGGCTGGCAGCTACTGAGAGATGGCAACTCCTCCTAGCAACAGATAAAGCCAATGGGAAGCCAGCAGCGGTGATGCCTGCTGCTAAGGGCAGTAACAATTCACTTACCTGGCAACTCCAGTGAAAACTGTATAATGGCTAGGAGATTGAAATGTACATTCCCAAGCACCAGAAATTGTGAGATTGTAGCCAGTTTGATTGGAAATTTGCATAAATTGGACATGTCTATGTGGGTTTCAGTTATGAACAGACATAAGTGCAGTGGACACTCTTTAGGTTTTTGGAATAAATAGACCTGAGGTTGGCTGTTAGTTTATCACTTGCTATCCAGGTGTTCTTATGCATGCTAGTTTCCCTCAGTATCAGTGCTTTCATCTCTTAAAAAGAGATAAATAACCTTAATTAACATATCTCACCTGGGTGTAGTGTGAATCTTAAATAATAGTGGATGTCAAAGCCCTTTGAAACTACCAAGCACCCTGTAAGTAAATATTAATGGACATTTTCTTATTATAAGCCAGTATTTAATAGAGATATAACTTCATCTCCCAAATGGGTAATCTTGGGAAGTTAAGTCACTTCACCTTTATTTCTTCACCTGTCCAAGGAAGATAATGTTAGGACATAATGTTGGGAGTCACTGTGATTATTGAGGAAATAAATTTACAGAGTCTAAACATGTAGTAGGCACTAAAAATGTTAACTAACATAATTATTATCAACATATGGAGTCCATTATTTAATACTGTGAGAACTTGAAGTGTTCTTAAATCACAGAGAGCTATTATTCCCACCAAATGGCCCCAAAGCAATGGGCTACAGAATAAAAACACACATCATGGGATCTCAAACAGCAATCACAGATTTTTGACACGTGGGCCTAGGAGAGGTTTATCTCCAAGCTTTCTACATGCCCTGCTGGTCATTAGCACTGGCTGCTCTCACTTGTCTACTCCCCATGAAAGCCCTCCACTGTCCCCTGAAATTACTTCCCCTCTTCTCCACACATACATATAAATATGGGAGAGTCCTTGTGTGTTTGACTAGACAGCCCTGCCAAGCACATAGCTCCTCCGAGGTCTTTCTAAACAGAGTGTCTGTTTTTTATCTTACTGTCAATTTGCTCTCCTGCCTAGGAAGGAGGGGACAGGAGATTTTTATTAAGGGACCCAGAATAGTCAGTTTTTCATTTCACATTCAGCTCCATTTGTACATGGTAATTGTTCATGTAGAACAGTATAATATATATTATCACATATATCATACTTTACATCATATAATAATAGAATCTTTTACATATAGTTCAGAAAAGGACACAGTGGTATTTTCCTGGGTGCACATCAATAGGATTTATTGATATGAACAACAATTCCAGGTCAAGATTTTAAATACCCTCTCCCTTCTATAACCCCAGTATTCCACTTTTCATACCTGAGATATTGTTTATTCATACTCACAACCTCAGCAGATCCCATCCTGATTGTTTTTATCCACCTACCCTGCTAGACTATAATTATGCTCTTTGAGAGCATAAGCTTTATATCCTTCTTTGTATTACACTTATCCAAAGCATACAGCTCCCCTTGCATACATGTTCAATAAAATGTCTCTTAAATAAGTATTAAAACAGGAGAAGGAAAAAGGATGGATTGGAGGGAAGGAGGGAAAGCAAGAAAGATAGAAAAGAAGAAAGGGAGGGAAGGATGCAAGAAGAGGATGGAGGAAGAATGGAAATAGAAAAAGAGCGTAAGAAGAGCAGAGACGCCTTGGCCGAGATCACAAAGACATTCCATTACTTTAAATAAAGTCCTCGGATCTTTTCACCCTGAGTGTGACACTGTTTCCTCTTGCTGTTCCTATCTCACCTCTGGCTGCTTAGGAGGTTAGGCATCACTACAGGTATCAAAAAAAGGGAATTGAACACTCTTAATTCTCATAAAAACGAAAAAAACTAAAATATAAAACAATTTTTAAGCAGAGACAGGATTCTTTTGTTAGTTTTGCCTTTCCTTCCCAGAGCACAGGTTGAGTTTCCCTCCTTTCATCCCCCTCCCACTTCACTTCCTAGACAGACTCTCTTTTTCCAGCTCTCACATCCTCAAAACACAGTACGCACTTCTCCACAAACACAGCACAACCAATATGCTGGTCTCAAGTGAAAAATAAATAAATAAAATTCTTAAATAGAAATCCTAAATGACTGCAAGCAATGAAACATTCACTTGGCAAATGAGGGAGAGAAAGGAGGCTTAGGTGTATGTGGGTAAAATTGCTAATTTCCAGAATCTCTCCCCTGGCTTCAGTGTACATCCGTATCAACAGGTGTTTCCAAGGTGTGGAGGGTAGATATCTCCATATCAGTGGGTAATTGCATGGGCGACCGAGGGCTCATCTGGACCTGAGAGGCTGCAGGGGAGGATTCACTTGCTTCTGCCGCAGCAGGAGAGAAAGACACGCGGGACGACTGCTTGTAAGCAATAAACGGGTTTTAGACTTTATTTCTCCCTTTGACTGATTTCGGTTTTCAAAGGTATTTTGCCCCGGGATTTCCCCTCCCCAGAGTTACAGTATAAAATATGAAAATCTTAGATCGGACACTGGCATGA